>OZ024786.1:9950837-10088863 GCA_964017065.1 Haliclona indistincta
TTCTTCTTTTGCACGAATGCTTGACACATGTGGTTGCGCGATCCATGGATCGCGCAAGTGCTGCGCAATCCATGGATTGCCCGCGCAAAGTACAGATCCATACTTTGAGCAGCGCAATCCATGGATTGTCCCGATCCATAGTTTGCGCATAACACATCCACTAATGTTTCTTCCATTGTTAGTATTTCTGTGCCAAACTCTTCAGTTACTTGTTCGAAACTGGTCGAAGAGAAAATAATTGCTTGCGGCATCATCCATTTTAGATGGATGAAATAGCAGTTGTAGCATAATTATGATCATGTATAGTTAATAGTCTATTGTTTGGATGCGCGATATGCATCAGGAGAATGCCTTTCAAATCTGTGCATGATGCACATACGGCTGGATGATGCATAGCATTATATATTTCATAGTAGTGCTTTCTGCACATTGTATATTTTTCTTGTGGTGCCGTATCCAGATGTAGGTATGCTTTTATTGCATTCCCTGAAATGGGCATTGTATTATTCATCTTTACTGGTAGCTTTGCAATCGGGATGTATGCAATATCTTGATCATTATTATTTTACTTGTTTTTTTTTTCATGTATAGGAATGTGAAAACTATCACCACAGTGCAGTGTTCTAACCTGTCTTTCTTACATATGAAAGCGTAGAGTGGTGGTAGTGATTCCAAGTGTGCTTACTGCATATAGGACCTTTCCTGCTCTGTCTATATAGTACTAAAATCTTATCATATATCCGCCAACTCTCCCACAGAGATAGCATACCTTCTCTTGTCTACCTCTATACTTTGCAACTCCTACCATTGTCAATAATCAAAGATTATCACACAATTTCCCAGGAGCTCATTAATGAGATTTCGTCAAAATTTGCAAATCTCGCTAGAAATATGCTCCAAAGTGTTCTCGCTGCTCCAGTCTGAGTGTTCTACATGTAAATAGCCATTTGAGGCAGTTTCTGAAAGAAACAGAGGGTGAAGGATTTTAAGATGCTTAACGATTACATGTATGTGCTCCAGATAATGTATCGTGTCACTAAAGCAACAGTATACTCATCAAAGTAGTATAAATTTAAAATTATTTTATTCTTGTGTATAAAATCTTTTTTTAAATGTCTTACATGTATTGTGTTAAAACAATCACATTATAGTTTTTAAGTAGTAATCATTAATACAGTGAGTCTCTCATTCTAGTATCTATTGACTTTGGAAGGTTTCTTTGCCTGCAGTGGGAATAAAGAAGAAAAATGACACTTGAAATCCAGTGACCAGCATAATACCTCTCTATAAAATAATTATAATTATTGTGAGGCTTCAATCTTGATAGCAATATCTCCATAGCACCACGTACACTCCCTTTGACTTCTATTGCTGTGCATACGTATAGCTATGCTGCTGTCTTGATTTCATGAATTCAAGTTGATGCACATGAAATCAAGACTATATAAAATTATCTATAGTACAGTATCACTACTGACTTGCTGACATACAATAGTATCACGGTTGTCTTGCTAACAGACCATAGATCCCTACATAAGTGGCTGCTAGCTGATGGCTGACTATAGCTAGTTCAGCTAGTTGACACCTCCTGACTTGAATTGAATTGAGCTTGTGACAAAATTGATCTTATGTACTTGTACTGTTGTACAGCCACTGATGTAGGGATCTATTGTCTGTTAGCAAGTCAATCATGTTACCATTCCATGCTTGTTCCCTGTTGATTTACGTTGTGAACCGGTGGTAGATTTCTTCATCACATCCTTTTGATTTCGATAGAAATCTTTTAGTTAGTGTCCTTTTTTTCAGCGAAGCGCAGTTCAATATCATGCATGTACTCAGTTGTCTTTATTTCCACCATTACTTTAGTTTCCTGTTGTTGATGGCTTTTCTTTATTATTTACAATTTTAAGCCAGGAAAACCCGAACTATTCTTTCTTGCTGTCCTTTGCACAATATAATCTACAGTGTCCTGGCTATTACTTGCCCGTTTTACAAGGAAAATGGGTGTACCCACACTCCAATAGCACTTGCCGTATTTGGAACAAAATTATTTCGTACTCGGCAATCACGAGAGACCCACATAGGGGTGGGTGGGTTGTGGGGAGGGCGGGAGGGCGTCAGGTGGCATTTTTTTGGCGCTCTGGCAAAAGGAGATGTATCTTCTTCCATCGCTCTTGCTGGTAGGGGATTTTTGCCGAAATCGTGTCTTCTCATTAAATATTCGCCCCTCTGTAACTTATAGACAGAGACCTTTTTGCAAAATCCGATACATACGTTTCTTCCTTGTCTACCAAAGTTTATGTCTGACATTTTGTGTGGGTGTGGCATGCTCAGGAAAGAAACGCAACTTTTCGTCATTGGGTGGAGCTTGCTACGCCCACAAGACGAATGGCGACTTTCTTGGGTGATCAGTGGGACTGACCAAGCCTTCAACTAACAGTAGAAACCAAAATATTCGTAATCCTGATGTTTGGAATTTCCACCCTTAAAGCTAAGTTGAGTTACTATAATGGTATTCATTGTCTACTGTGCTATTTATAACCTGAGTTACTGCTTTAAGCCAGGAAAACCCGAACTATTCTTTCTTGCTGTCCTTTGCACAATATAATCTACAGTGTCCTGGCTATTACTTGCCCGTTTTACAAGGAAAATGGGTGTACCCACACTCCAATAGCACTTGCCGTATTTGGAACAAAATTATTTCGTACTCGGCAATCACGAGAGACCCACATAGGGGTGGGTGGGTTGTGGGGAGGGCGGGAGGGCGTCAGGTGGCATTTTTTTGGCGCTCTGGCAAAAGGAGATGTATCTTCTTCCATCGCTCTTGCTGGTAGGGGATTTTTGCCGAAATCGTGTCTTCTCATTAAATATTCGCCCCTCTGTAACTTATAGACAGAGACCTTTTTGCAAAATCCGATACATACGTTTCTTCCTTGTCTACCAAAGTTTATGTCTGACATTTTGTGTGGGTGTGGCATGCTCAGGAAAGAAACGCAACTTTTCGTCATTGGGTGGAGCTTGCTACGCCCACAAGACGAATGGCGACTTTCTTGGGTGATCAGTGGGACTGACCAAGCCTTCAACTAACAGTAGAAACCAAAATATTCGTAATCCTGATGTTTGGAATTTCCACCCTTAAACTTGTAACTATTTAAAATTGTTAAACTGTACATTTTAGCTCGCCTACGCATGAATGCTTGCATCATAGATTTATGAGACTACGTAACCGGGATTGGAAACGACGGTCTGATGTCAATAGCAACGCGTACAAACCACGTGAAGCACTCCGTGTCCGATCGGAAAAGCTGATTTTTGAGCTAATTTTTGGCCTTTGTGTAGGATTACAGACTCGATGCGCATGCGCATAATCCATTCTGTATTGGAACAATGGTAGTGTCGAGTTGTCTCAGCAAATCGATTGTTGCTGGATGTAGAAACAACGTATGCAATCGACTTATACTTCATTCGAAAGGTCTTGAGCAGGTCTGTCTCGTTGTTACACTTTCGTGTTCACTGTATAAATGTTTATGCACATAAAAATTGTTATATTCGGTGTGTTTTGCGTACAGTATGAATCAGATCAGATACGATCGTCAACGTGGCAGAGATGGATTTAGCCGAGACATTGCTCGTTACTAGTGTGACTGGTTCCCGTGCACCAAGTCCTCTCTTCAAGCACCATTGAAAGTCATGGGCGGGACCGATCTTGAACAGCAACAATCCAAGCATTCAGCATATCAGAGACAGCTACATACCTCTAAACGTTTCTGTAATATGTAGAAGCATCAATACTGAATTTTAAGCTGTCAAAATATTTTTGATGTATAATAATTATTGTTCAGTTTAATTGCAGTAGTTAGTGTAATACAATTCACATTGGTTCAAGTACGTTAATGCAGTTTTGTCCTTCTGAACTGCTTGTAAGAATGTCTATTTTATTGTGAAAAGAACGAGACATAAGCCACTGTAATCGGTTGGGTAGAATTCGAGATACAGCTTGTCGAGATGACCAGCCCCACCCACTAAACGTGGTTTCAGAATACCGTTTTTCTTATTAGAACGTGTCAGAAAAATATTGCCAAATAGGAAACTTGCTGCGCTTGTACAGTTGTTTGCGAAGATCTTGCATAACGGAAGCGTAAGCGGAAGTATGACGTTGCCCAATCAAACGCACGTAGTCGTAGGCGTGACTAACTGAAGCTGTACACGTGACGAAAAAGTGAATTTGATTGGCCAACGTCACACTTCCGCTTTCGCTTCCGTTATGCAAGATCTTCGCAAACAACTGTATCTCTGCTTCTGCAGAACGGATTTTGCTGAAGAAAGTATCTTTCGGATCGCAAAAGGCAGGCGAAACTGATAAAAACATCTAGAAATGTTGGTGTTTAAAATTGTATTTTCTTCTGGAATCGCTACTTTGTGGCTCGTTTGCTGGAAAACTCAAGGCGCTTCAAGAAATCCAACCAGTTTTTCAGACTCAATGCGCTCTCTTCTCGGTGATGGTAAAAGCTTAAAACCGAGATCGCTTTAAAAGAGTCTTTTGCGTGCAGTTTTTCATTTCCAAACAAACAGTGCGTTTGCAGGGATCCCTCCTGTGAGTTACTGAAGCTTCTGGTGGTTTACTTAGTTGTTTCTAAGTGTCAACCAATGCCTGCTGTATAAAGTAGTGTCATGTGGTATTTGCCTGCATTAGCAAATTGTGTAGAACAAAATTGTCGCTAGAGTAGAGAATTTAATTAGCTGTTTTTAGTCGATTCACGGGAATCCCTTTTGGGACAATACCAAGTAACTGGGAGCCAAGACAGCCTAGCAGTTTAAAAGATCGAAATTGTTCCATACAACTGAATGGCTAGTACCATCGATCCATTTGTTTGTAGCATTCAGTATGCCTGTGAAATACCGGCTTTCTCGTTCGTTTCAAACCAAAAAGGCCTGCTACAGTATGAAAAATCGCTCAAGCTTCTATCTGGTCACAAACAAGTAGTGAGGTGGCTTAACAGCCAAATTTGCTGATTTGGGGACGAAGTGGATAAAAGCACCAAACTTTCAGGATATTATCTGATGGGAGCCAACAGATCTTTTCTATTTTACCAGAGAAATTAATAGTAGAAGTTTGACCACAATTAATGAATATTCATCACAAAATGTAAGTGAATATAATTAAAATGTTTTGAATATCATTAAAACATACCTGAACAAGTAGTGAATTTGATTAATTGTACATGTACATGAATTGTTAATAAACTTCCAATTAGACTTCTGACAGCTAAATCTATGTTAGAATTCATTCAATGGCATTATAATGCATGCACTAGCCAGTGACAATAGATTTGGTAATCCAACTTGGACAGACTCGGTTAAATTCCAGCTCAATCATGGCAAGCGAGCACAAGAAAGACCTATACTAGGGAAGATTGCACAGGCTGTAGCAGCTCAATACTCCCCAAGTATTACTACACTGAGGTTTGGTCATCTAACCTGCAGTAAGATGTCAGTGCAGTAAGTCTTTCTTGTGACTATTTTGTCTATGGCATAATTATGCTTGCTGTTATTACAGAGCTGTTTGTAACATAATGGAAGATTGCTATCACCACAAAGTAGTTCTTTAATATCTACAGGACTTGTACTTATCATACAGAATTGCTTTACATAGAACCTAAGACATACCTTAGCGAGCTATAGTTAGAAAGTCTATGTAGTCTCAGTTTAGAAGCAGAAGCAAGAAAGATTGTTTGTAGAGCTTGTAGACTTTAAAACTATGCAGTTGTACATAATATTGAACTGACATGAAGACTGATTACATTGAAATTAATTTTAGTCACGGCACTAATCCTGGAGTGAACATGCTCCAAAGTTATATAGAACTAATGAATTACTAGTTACAGCTCCATACGCACGTATGAGTAAAAGCTATAGGCAGTACAACAGCAGATAAAGTTGTACTACGCAGAATATCTTTCAATTCCATTCTAATTGTTAGCATCAGACAAAGGTCAATAACTGGATAGTTATTGTCATAAGACAAAATTAATCAATAGAGACTAACTTTAAACTTGGGCAGGCTGGAATTTAACCAAGTCTGTCCAAGTTGGATTACCAAATCTATTGTCACTGGCTAGTGCATGCATTATAATGCCATTGAATGAATTTCTAACATAGATTTAGCTGTCAGAAGTCTAATTGGAAGTTTAATTTATTAACAATTCATGTACATGTACAATTAATCAAATTCACTACTTGTTCAGGTATGTTTTAATGATATTCAAAACATTTTAATTGTATTCACTTACATTTTGCGATGAATATTCATCAATTGTGGTCAAACTTCTACTATTAATTTTTCTGGTAAAATAGAGAATATCTGTTGGCTCCCATACTGTTTTGTGCTTTCCCAGCACGTACACGAAGTACAGCATATGAAAAAATTTGAATAATAAAATGGCGTCGGGTCAAGTGTCTGGTTCTAGTACTGCTCTAGAGGGTCTCTACGCAGAACTTCATAGACTCGGACTCCCCTTCTCCATTTCAGGGGAGCTACAGAGTTACCAGCTCACCTTGGACTCGTCTGCTTGGACTGTTAGGCGCTCTAAATCAGGAATCTCTGTCAGCCTCTTCTGGCCTTGCGCTCGTTCCGGCGAGATACCTTCACGGCAGTCTGCTAAATCCCGTCCAAACAACACTAAGCGGAAATGCAAAAACAAGAAGAAAAACAAGAAACCTCCTCAGTCCACCGTTAATGAGACTACTGAGCCCGCGGCATTAGGCAAAGAGAATGTGCTGAATGATGCCCCAAGGAAGGATACTAAAGGAGTAGACCTTTGCTCGTGTCCCTCAGTAGAGTACCAGGAGAGGGACAGTGTCCCAGGAGTAACCTACATTGACAAGAGTGGTACTTGTGGGTGGACTGAAGTCCGGGGACGTCGTAGTCGTAGGCGTACTGTCAGCAATCTACCCTCTTCACGACCGTCCTCTGCTAGTGAGCAGTCTGAATCAGACTCTGAGGATTTTGTTAGACCACCATTTTCAACTGTCAAATATGTAGCAGTAGACGGTCAACCTGGTCTTAACATATCTTCTCCCAAGATTAGGTCGTGGACACCCATTGCAGCTATATAAAGTTAATGTGTAGTTTCAGGCCTCTAGCAGAACTTGCTATTGGACCTTCAGTGCAACCTAATCACTTATAATTCTCTCATCTTTGTTTTGTCACTGTACGTATACACTGTAAAGCTCAAATAATAATAATAATAATAAAAACTACTTCATAAGGCCTATAGATAATATCTTGAAAGTTTGGTGCTTTTATCCGCTTCGTCCCCACAATTTTGCTAAGCCACCTAACTAAAGCATCTCTGACGTGTGAAGCCAATTCGCACAGCATCTGCTGTGTGTGTAGGTGTCTCCTCTAAGCGTTTGTCGTTTGACCGTTGCTGCGGCGCTGGCAGCCATATTGCAAGTCCACCCTAGCAACGGGCGCGGAGTGTTTCAACGCACATGCACCTAGTCTAGCTTGCTAGACCCTCCACGCTCTCTCGCTCGATGGGCGGGGTTATGGGGCGGAGCCCCGAGCGAGATCGCGATGAGGGTCTAGCAAGCTAGACTAACATGCACCGTTTCCAATCCCGGTTACGTAGTCTCATAAATCTATGCTTGCGTGCAGTGCATACGAGCCCCGCCCACACTTGTTTGTAGACCTATACGGCGGTTATTATTATCTGGCACTTGATATGGTCAAAGTCTATCGATAAACAAGCAAACTGAGTCAGTTTGTACAAATACCCATGGCTAGAAAATAAAGCTACTTGCTTAGTCATGAATATCATTAATTTTTGGCAACCCGCCACCAATGAATTATACCAAAATAGGGCGCGCCTCGATCCCCACTTCGAGCTTCCAAATTTGTACTGAGCTACGCCCCTGATGGATCAAGCTTCTCGAGCTTCTCTTTCCACAGTACAAGGTAAAGAGCTCGTAAACCACTATCATATTTGTTAATAACTATGTCTTTGATCATTGTGTTTAGGTTTCGACGTCGACACAGTAGTTTTCGAGCTGCACAAAGCTCGTTTCCCCTCGGACAAATGGCGGTCTCTTGCCGGTGGTTTGAAGATGGCAACCACTGTCCCAATCATCGATGCTGATTGCAGGACCTCAGTCGACAAGCTGCAAGAGCTGATCCGTAGATGGGTTCGAGGCAGCAGCCGCACTACCGGCAACCAGTGGGTCATGTTGATTGATGCTGTCGTGATGTGTGACGAGCCTGCTGTAGCTCAGGAGCTAGCTACAGCAGTTGGTTGCCCTCTAGCTCGCCCAGGTACTACAACACAACATGTATAATCTAATGAAGCACTTGCATGATTGGTAGCACCACAACAATGCACTTGTGTTTACAATGTGTGAGTGTTGCAGTAGTTAGCCAGCTAGCACATAATAAGCTTTAGAGGGTTAGTCTGATGAGGCTGTGACTGTCCAGGTTCTAATGGTGGTAGCATTCACTTCATTCTGCTGGTTTGGAACCCTAAATCCAGTAGGATAAGCACGGTTCCCAATAATTTCCAGTAAACTACTGGGAGCCTAAACCCTAACTTAGTTAAAACCCACGATACCCTTGAATTGGTTCTGAATCAGGTGCTTCAGTTTAGCTGTATGAACGAAATGACTGCTTCGATGCATTGTGTGATTCAGTTGATTTGCTAAAAACTAACCTGATGCCTGCTCTGAACCAACTTGTAGGTTCAACTTGTACTGTAATAGCGACCAGGGGCGTTTTTACAAGGGTGCTTTCAGTGCTTGAGCACCCCCCTAAGAACCAGAAATTTCTTTTTTTAATGAGGCATAAGATGTAGTTAACCATGCTTAGCAAAAATAATTAATGTTTGCCATATTTAGTAAGGTGATTAGTGGCTTGCTAGCCATAGGAATGCACATTTTACTATACTAGCTCAGAGAACAGCTGCATTATGCAAAGCCTTGCTTGAATTTCGATTGTACTATAATAGTAATAATAATTTCGGGCGTGGTCAATAAATAATGGGTGTGGTTATATGTGAATATATAATTAAGCACCCTCCTACACCAAATCCTGGATACGCCACTGATAGCGACGGTGTAGGGACAGTCAGGACTTGAGTAAAGCCTTTATACTTTACCTACAGCTCATCGTCATGCATGGTATTGTGTAGTTACGTACAGTAACATGCTAGCCTACCTTACCGAACCCTTTAGTCAGGCATCATACATGATACAGTGGTTTACTACTTCTTGAACTGCATCAACAATAGAGTGTTAACCATTTTAAAAAGGGCAATAGACAGGCACGAATCACTCTTTATGTTGTGTCACTATTTATTTTATATAATGTGTAACAAGTTTGAAAAAATTCTACGGCAGAATATCATTATTGTCATCCTTTGTCAATTTCCACTGATTTTTTTCTTGTGGAGACATAGACATTACCCTGGCCTGGCCCTACTGGCAGTTCTTAAGCAATAAATGACTCTAACCACATCCCATGGGTTTGATTCTATGTAATAGTTAGATCACCGGAAGAGGGATCTAACTGACATGAACGCCCCGCGGGACAATCCCTCGCCCAAGGATGGTTTTACAGCCCGAGGGCTGTAAGACCATCCGAGGGCGAGGGATTGGCCCAAGGGACGTTCATGTCAGTTAGATTCCGAGTCCAGGTGATCTAACTGACTTAGACCACGCTTACACTGACCTGACGACGACGGCCGCCATTTTATGCGTGCTGGGAGCTCGTTCGCCGTTCGTGAAGAACGTAGCGGCGTAGTTTCTTCGCTCCAGGCCACGCGAGGAACTGCACTTCGTCTTGGTAAGCTCTTCGACACATTCTCGATCTTCCACAGCGAAAGAAACGGTGTTTTGACAAAATGAATTTATTCATAAGGATCTAACTGACACAAACGCCCTCTGCTACTTCGTGACTTCAAAGCTTCCGACTCAATGAATTATTAATGAGTGGTCTAAATATACTTCTATCAGGTTTTATTCTATAGTATAGTTCTATCGGTTTTTTCAAAATTCACATTCAGACTGGGCGTTGGGCATTTTCTATATCACAAGTTTTCACAGCATGAACACAGCTACTAGATTATTGTACTAGATTAGATTAGGCTGTTTGATATGTGCATGTACTAGTGATACAATTCATGATCATGCACAGTTGATATTATTAAACTAATGCTTTAGATGTACAAGATTGTTCTACTGCATCAGTTACACATCTAACATCTACTATAGCAACAACTGACACTTCAGTATCAGCTACTAGCTCTACTGCTCAAGGTTAGTGATGCACCAAAATGACTTTTTACCAATACCAATATGTTGCGCTCACTGATACACAATTTTAAATAACGGTATTTACGATCATGTAGCTAGAGTTGAACAGTCTGTGATGCTAACAAAGCAAAAGCTGTGTGCTGTAAGCTGGACGAATAGAAAATGCCGAAAATGAAGAATCTGAAATTCAAGTATTTTTATGATATCGGTATCGATATTACCGATTGTTCATCATTCCTTGTCAATGAGTGCACAGTATCACTATATTGACAATGTAACATGTTTACTAAAGTACTTATTTGAAGCCTCATGATATTAATGCAGGATTGAATACTTACACACGTGAGCATTATGCTGATTAGTTCTGTACATTGCCAGAAATATAATGCTATCGGCAGTCACCTTCGCAAAACTATTATAAACCGAAATTAATAATTGCTAAACTCTTGTGGCGATTTATCTTTACAAGTTTGATCGTGCTAGACACTCCCTATGGCAAGACAAACAGCAACGGCAAACATCACTACATGTACGTCACAACAAGGCACCATAATCGAACATTATGCTCTGGCATTAACCTCAGTCACGCCCATGATGATCTAGCTAAATCTACAATTTATAGCTCAATTTTGTAGTGACATGTTTTGAAGCACAAGAAAAGCGACAACAACTCTTCTTCGTCGAGTAGGAAAGTTGTGTGCATGAAAAACGTGTACGCATCACTGTGAAACATTGCAGCAAAGTGGTGAAAGTACTCGATTATTACACAGTAATGTATTAGAGCATTTAGGAATTTGGTCAATTTTGTCAATCTTAAGATGTAGCGGACTTTTTCGAACTGAGTACAGCGTGAGCACTTGCCAAATTAAAGTCAGCTACTCAATGCCCGCCATACAGTTCAAAGATGCCTTATACGGATAAAATATATGCTCAGTGACCGTTGTTTCTGAAAAGTAAAGTAAAAAATCTTCAATAAAAAAACTGAAAAGTGTAGGGATGACTCTTAAAAAAGGAAAGGAACAAGATGGGATGATGCTTGCAAAAGTAAAGGAACAAGATGGAATAATACTTGCAAATGTAAAAGTCCCAAGTATCCCTACATCAGCGGCTTGCTGCGACGACGTGCAATTGACAAATGCGGAATCCTCTTCCTATACCTTTACAAACGTCAACTACTTCATCGGACTGCGTCCTCCTAAACACAGATACCTCTAGTTATTTACAACCGTCAAGTACTTCATCGGACTGCGTCCTCCTAAACACAGATACCTCTAGTTATTTAGAACCGTCAATTACTCCATCGGACTACGTCCTCCTTCAAGCCGCTGATGTGGGATACTTGGGACTTTTACATTTGCAAGCATTATTCCATCTTGTTCCTTTACTTTTGCAAGCATCATCCCATCTTGTTCCTTTTTTTAAGAGTCATCCCTACACTTTTCAGTTTTTTTATTAAAGCTTTTTTACTTTACTTGTTCTTGTTACTTTTTTGATCACTATCAGTTTGAACTTATTCTATGTTACATGTTATTTCATTTTGACAACTCTGTGAGCAGCAGTTACTAGTCTAGCATGCAGATGTGAATGTGCACGGGTCTTGAGAGTAAGGAGTGTGGTTTAAAATAATCATTCAATATTACCAATCATTCAATGAAAGGTTTAAAATAGTTAAAGAGGTTGATGACGCAGACAGCAAAATATCAAGTCCAGGTATGATTTGACAACATGATACTTGTTAGTACTGTAATGGATGAAGAATAGACTAATACTGCATCATCTGCATGTGTACTGACAACTCGCGATCATGATGCTGCAAGCCTAAATAGTTTGACCACGCCTAGTAGAATCTTGTTGATGCTAATATCACACTCACAGTGGCTTCTAGTCCTTACGCTGCGTGGTGTAGGAACCTTTCTGTGCGTTGAATCTTGCTGCCGGTACTGAGCTAGTCACTTGTTCACGTCTGGGCATGTCAGTTTTAACCGACCATCTGAAGCTTTAACGAACAGATCAGTGTTACTTAGAGTATAGTACAGCTCTAGACAAATTTCATACCTCTGGCTTGCGCGCTGAAGCGTCCAGACCAGAGACAAAACGCAGTATCGATCGAGATAGCGGCAAAACTGATGTGGGCGGAGTCAATTATAAGTAGCGACAAGAGGGTTAATTTTAATGGCGTCTTCAGTCCAAAACGGCCTAAAAACCATGTTTTTCAAGGATTACTCACTTCTGGTAGTGTTTAATGCCTATCTAAGAAGTAAGTGTACTATTCCAGATATATACACGTGCAATTGTGCAGGTTAGGTAGTGATTCGTTCACTCAGGACAACGCTAGGCCATAGATAATATTATACTACGTAACCGGGATAAGAAACTAAATTTTCTCCAATCCAAAATACATTACGTGACGTCACGTCGAGTGATACCAGACCTCCCAACTTTGTCAACACGCGCGCGTACGCTTTCTGGTTGTTATAACACGCAACCAGCGGCCTTCCAGCGATCTTTAAGTTAGATAAATGGAGGAAAGCTATTCTGTGGAGATCGGGGAAAGCTCTTCTGTGGCTAAGTATGTGAAAAGTACACAGTTCAACAGCTAAAAACACATACTCTCGTTTGTGAACCATTGCCTGTGTTTCTAGTCATTTCCATGTTGATCTACTAAGAATTCTGCATTGACTAGGCTTGGTTTTATATGACTAACTCGTTCGATTAGCTCGATATACATGTTTTTGTGTTATTTTAGTGCATGTTTTACAAACACATACTCATAGAATTTACTCGACTTATCTATTAAGTTTGTGGTGTTTCAGGTAGTTGGACTATAGTTGTAGTGACTGGGCATATTAGGTTTTGTAGATACTACTTAGAACAAGAATTATATTAAAACTCCTACAGTGTGTTTATACATAATTATGCTGACATTGTAGTCATGTACTCACAGAGCTTGTTCTGTTTCCATACAAAGAGACTAACTAGAAGCAAGACAAGAAAGGAAAGCAGAAGCAAATACAGAATTGGTGTATAGAAGTTGAATTTTTCCTGTGATCATTATTAATACAAATTTAATGTTTGAAATTGTATGGGACATAATGTATGGGACGTGTTGGATCAAGAGAGATCGTCTTGCTTAAGGGCAGAAATGATCTGTTTGTGAAACTGTCTCTCCATCAAGAGCTGCCAAAATATTTCACGAGCCTTGATCCCAAGTTTGTTAATCACATTCTGTACACAATAGACTGGTTCCTTCATCCACACTAAACTTGTGGAACAGAGCCACATAGTCTATCACTTTTAGATACAACAAGTTTGCATCTCTCTACTGAATCCAACAGGTCTGAGTAGGACTTCTGTAGCTTGTCGATCAGAAGTTTCACAACTTCTGGCTATTGTAATTAGCAAGCCGATTCCTGGCAGTAGCTAAAATGCTATTGGTAACCCTGAGTTCCTCTAATTCACAAATTTCCCGCGTCAAGATAGTTGTAGTAGTAGCGAGAGTAGTACTAGTAGCAATAGTAGTAGCCATTGAACGTTCCAGTTGTGCATTTATAATAATTTCCTAGTCGTACACGTCATATTACGTCACGGCAGCGCAACGCGCATCTGCACATCCGGTTTTGAAGTTTCTTATCCCGGTTACGTAGTATATATTATCAATGGCTAGGCTTACTGAAAGAAGAAAGAAAGAAGAAGAAGATGAACAATTCGCGTGGGCGGCGATTTCTGTTTACCACTTTAGAAACGTCTGCCCGCTTCGCCAAAGATATTTCCATGCTCAGAACAATCGCCTGATCAATCCTAGATGTCTGGAATCTCGAGAAACGCTACAACAGCGAAGATCTGCAACGGCCTCCCTGAGAGTCGCCATCTTGATTTTCGTCGACAAGCAAGCAGTCCCGGCGACTTTCATGGACTTCTACAAGCGCTCGCACTTCAGATTCCCTTAGAGATAGTGAAAATGCAGTAGAAATGTATAACAGTAGAGATATGTGCGAAAACTCATTTTCACACATGAGTAGCCGCCATCTTAGTTCGAGGTCATCCCTACATATCATTGCCGATCGGCAATGATAATACACATACAAAACACTAATAATCACATTATTATTATTCCATTTTCAGCTGTATCAACTGAAGTCATTGTTCCTGAAAAGTTTCGCAGTGATTTTGAAAATATTCAGACTAAATTTGCTCAGCTCTTCGATGAAATAACCGAGATATTGGAGGATGAAAAATCAGTCACACCCGAACGATTAAAACGATTTGCTTCCAGATTCCCAGAGATGAGTGATTCACTGGATAATGCCCACACAATCTCAGATATCATCGATGTAATTCAACAAAACTCATCTTTTACATGTTGCACTTATCTCAAAGGAGTCGTCTCGCGATTCAATGTCTCCGCTGCTACTGAGAAAATTGAGGAGTACTACCAGTTTGTCAATGAATTTTGTCAGTATGAATTAACACACCACATCTACATGAAACCATTCCTCACAGCCAAGTCAATGAACCTCACATCTTCTACAACGATCACTTTCAAATTGCGTTGGAGCCCAGCAAAGAAAACTCTCTCTGATATTCAACATCTTCTCCAACAAGCGTTTGATGAGCAGAGTGTCTATGTCCACGTCATGGTGGTTAGAGGAGGGAGTGTACAGGTAATCTGCTGTGCTCCACAGTATCTAATGACCGAACTAGTGAGGCTAGCACAGAAGAACAGGGAGCTGCTGGTGGAGAGCAGTGTAACCTACCTTAGGGTAGGAGACACTATAGTAGTGGACACCAGTGATCAGAATGAGGTGAGGATAATGTGTTATTTAAACGGTGTCACATGCACTCACGTGTCAAATTTGATTTTAATTGTCAGACTTCACTTGTGGAAGATCTTATTCTTCAATTAACCATTGTACTTCAGTTGAAAGGTGAAAGTAGACATTGAATATGATTAATTTATTACTAGTACAAATTCTTTTCTCTCACAGATTTGTTGAGGGGACCTGATTCTCAAGGTATGGTAATACATTGTATGCGTGTCTGTGTTGCAGTCATACTGTGCACATGGGTCATGTGTGTTTCCTACCCACAGCAGCTGAGGATGTGAAGAAGAGTATGACACACTCCAGTGCTGTGAGTGATGGTGTTACTGATGATGGTATAGTACATAATGGTTGTCAACATACCCAGAGTGAGTCAATATGGCAGATCACAATAAAGGAGGCTGAGTGTATCTTGACTTATAAACCAGATGGAACCTTTCTAGTCTGGGAAAGAAAGGGGAAACCTGTTACTGATCCATCATCATCATCAATCAACACACATGCTATCAGTGTTGTGTGAGTAGTACATGTCACCATGGTAACTGGTGTTTATTGTTTTTACAGTGTCAATGGGAAGATCAAGCATATATCAATCTACAAAAGAGGACACTACTATGGATCACTCAATTATGAAAAATACACATCAGTTGAACACTTTGTAGCAGTTCGCTCAAGAAAAGGTGTTACTTTTCATAAAGGAACAGCATCAGTTTCATTGACCAATCGACTATTTCCTGACAAGTGAGCTATCAGTAATGTTGTTTGTGTTTATCACTTCTCACTATCTGCAGAGATACTCTTGCTAACCTACCATCAGATATTCCCACTATCCTACGAGTGAGTGTGCAAATTGTACCTTTCCAATCACTCTATTTTAGTATTATTTTGCATTTTTGTGAATTTAATTCCAAATTTAAGCTTGATTTTAGCTACGTACCTACTATCAAGATGCCATACGAACACCTGCTATTACTGAGAGCCAAACGTTTAGAGAATGGTGTTAATTTAATGTGTAATGGTATTGTCTGTTATAGCCATTTGTTACCCGTACGCAGTATGTGGGAGGGTTATGCATTTGAGCTTGTCTACGTACGTATGTATGCTCGTACATGTATATATAATTTGTGTCTATATTGCTGTTTCCGTCTTACTGCTCAAAATGTGCACGATAACACTCTGTTCAGCTTTTTCACTGAATTTATAATCTTTTGAAGACGTTTCCAATGCTGGCAAGCCTTGCTTGAACGGCTAATCCATGGTTTTCTATAGCTTTGTGACCTTCCTTGTGAGAGAACTTATTACATTGTGGGTGTGTCACCCAACCTCCTATATCCATCCATAATGACGTCCTTGCCTACACTCATTCTCACATCACAGCACTATCGGTCCACTTACGCGGTACCGTGCTATCGATTTTTAGTTCCCGCGTCATCGAATAGCACGGTCTACCGTTTAACCGTTGAGCGTTATTGCCCGGGATCCCGTTCACGGTGGTAATGATACTGTAAATTATACGTGACGTCGTACAATAAACCGCGTTATCAATTGTACGCCCGCCCAATGTTCCCGTGTAGCCGTCTTTCACTCGTCAAATACACCGTCGAATGCATTGTATTATCATTATACGGCAGGCTACACGAGTGCTTTCTGCGAGTGTTTTTTAGTTAAAACATCAGAATCTATTATTAGCTGTTGAAATAACAAAACAAGCTAGTCTGCAAGTTCAAATGAGGAGTCACTGTCTGCGCTGTAGTCTTCGATCTCATCAAGTACTTGGGATGCTTCATCTAATAAAAAAATCATAATAATTATTACAAAATAAGTTATTTACTCACCCGATGTGTTTCTGTTAACAGGTGCTAAAAGAAGCATGGTAACTATTAAGCAAAAGAATAGCTGAATATCGTACCTAGAATAATTGGTGCCAGTACTGCTTGTCTTGATGATTGAGGTGTTGTCGATTCTATTAAAAAATAATCGGGAAAATTAATCTCAATAGTGAAATTTACCTGATGGAGATGATCGGTTAGGTACATCAGATCACGTAGAGGAGTCACAACAGATGAGGCGGATGAGGCTGCATAAAACATAATGGGTTGACCATAGAAACAATAATGTTAGTACTACCTTGTTGGTCTGTAGATGACGGAGAGGCATCGATGTGAGGACTATTCACAGAAATAAAATGCAACATTTTAAGAACGTGTTATTAATTACTTTTTTCACTGCCCAAGAGGGAGGAAGTCAGAGGACTGCTCTGCTGAATAAGATCACAAACAAAATTGTAAGAATGCCACTCATAAAAATGTTACTTACATGTCTTGGAGTACGTACAGAGCCAGTCTGCTACTATAATAATCAAAGGATCAAAACAGCTTGAACTGAATCAGTTA
Organism: Haliclona indistincta; assembly: GCA_964017065.1. Lineage (NCBI taxonomy): Eukaryota > Metazoa > Porifera > Demospongiae > Haplosclerida > Chalinidae > Haliclona > Haliclona indistincta. The sequence continues at coordinate 9,968,356 of OZ024786.1, forward strand.
CTTACATGTCTTGGAGTACGTACAGAGCCAGTCTGCTACTATAATAATCAAAGGATCAAAACAGCTTGGACTGAATCAGTTACTTAGTACTTACATGTCTTGGAGTCCGTACAGAGCCAGTCTGCTACTATAATAATCAAAGGATCAAAACAGCTTGGACTGAATCAGTTACTTAGTACTTACATGTCTTGGAGTCCGTACAGAGCCAGTCTGCTACTATAATAATCAAGGATCAAAACAGCTTGGACTGAATCAGTTACTTACATGTCTTGGAGTACGTACAGAGCCTCAAAAAATCAAAACAGCTTGGTTACTTATATGTCTAGGAGTAGTTCCACGAAATCTTTCTGCTATAAAATTAAAATAGTTAGTTTTTACATGACCAGGACTACGCACTGAGTTGTAAGTGCTAGTCTGCTACATATTCAAAATGTGTACAGTGACCCGGTCATTATCTCAAGTCTACAAAGTCCACAACACGAGGCTGGTGACTGCCGACAAGAGTGTTTACATGTGTACAGTGACCCAGTTATTATCTCAAGTCTACAAAGTCCACAACACGAGGCTGGTGACTGCCGACGAGAGTGTTTACATGTGTACAGTGACCCAGTTATTATCTCAAGTATGTCAAATCCTTTGTGTCTTTATTACTACATGATTTGGTGTCATGCAGAAGGCACTAGAGAGTACCCGGGCTGTGTGATTCCTTTTCCTAGTCGACAATGACGATAATACGTCGCATGAGATACAAAATCTCGACAGTGGTCACAGTAAATCTCTCCTCTCCTCTCCGTCATTTTAACGGGATAGCTAAGGAACCGTCAAAATGCTCACACGCGGCACACGGAATGTACAACGAACGTATCAATGACAATAGCCCGATAGTTTTATAAACACGGGAAACCGTCACTATCGTCCAATAGGAGTGTTATCGCTGTGAGTGTGCTGACGAAAGATGGGACATCTAGAACAGCACAGATGACTAGGCAAACACACACAGTTTTTATTTCGTATGTTTTACAAAACTAGAGAAATGGGTTTAGTATGAACAGCCATACGAGACTCATGGTATGAGTCGTGAATTTTGATTACCAACACAATCATAGTGCTATGATAATAAAGCATATCACAACAGAATAAGCCACAGCACAAGTATCAAAACTTAACATGTGCATCATGTCAGTAACTCACTGAAAGATATGTCGGCAATTTTATGGAAGTATTTATTGGAGGCACCAGCTGGTCATGTTCTTCCTTCATCTTCATAACTTTTTCTCGCAAAGAGGCTTCTTCACTTCTAAGAGCTAATTCCTCTTCAACTTGTTGTCTAACCAAGCCAACGGGGCTGTCTAGCTAGCTTGTCATTCATCGATCATCCACTGCCGTTTCGTCTGAGCTGCTCTGCCGGTTAGGTGGGCTATCATCAACTCCCAGGGGCAAAGAACACGATATAGACCTTTCATGACAATAAAAGATCCACCATGCATTCCTTTCAGTCACGATTCTCAAAGATACAGCTCTGTTCGAACGCTGCCCGCCATTTTCCAACGAGGCCACAGGAAACCGTCGCTTACCGTACAATACTACAACGTATTATACGTGCTCAAACGGCGTTCGCGCTACCGCGTAATATGCTCAACCGTGAAATAACCCGTTCAATGCCATTGTACGAAGTACCGTCTGAATCGTCTAATAGGAGCGTTATCGCTGTGCATGTACTGTCATCAGGTGCTGTTTATGGACTGTTGCAGTAATGCTGGAGTAGTCATGCACTAACTATAGATCTTAGCTCAGTGCATCGGTATGTGTTCATTAGAACTCTGGTTTAAACTTTTGTAACTGTAGTGTGTTTAGCTTCTGATAATAATCACTACATGTTATTTAACCTCCTCAGTATTACACATTCAGTGATGTGGCATCACTTCCCAAGCATTACCCTCACCATGATGAGAGCACATGGCTCTGCAGACAGCTCAGTAAGAAGGAGTCAGAGAGGTTGCTGAGAGGGAGGATAGATGAGACATTGCTAGTGAGAGCAACTGACCTGTCAGGTCCCAGTCACCTCTTCACAGTGGATATTGTGTAAGTCAATATTGTAATAACAAAAAGTAAAAAAGCTTTAATAAAAAAAACTGAAAAGTGTAGGGATGACTCTTAAAAAAGGAAAGGAACAAGATGGGATGATGCTTGCAAAAGTAAAGGAACAAGATGGAATAATGCTTGCAAATGTAAAAGTCCCAAGTATCCCTACATCAGCGGCTTGTTGCGACAACGTGCAACTGACAATTGCGGAATCCTCTTCCTATACCTTCACAACCGTCAATTACTTCATCGGACTGCGTCCTCCAAACACAGCTACCTGCAGCATATTTACAACTGTCAACTACTTCATCGGACTGCGTCCTCCTAAACACAGACACCTCTAGTTATTTACAACCGTCAAGTACTTCATCGGACTGCGTCCTCCAAACACAGATACCTCTAGTTATTTAGAACCGTCAATTACGTCAACGGACTGCGTACTCCTTCAAGCCGCTGATGTAGGGATACTTGGGACTTTTACATTTGCAAGCATTATTCCATCTTGTTCCTTTACTTTTGCAAGCATCATCCCATCTTGTTCCTTTCCTTTTTTAAGAGTCATCCCTACACTTTTCAGTTTTTTTATTAAAGCTTTTTTACTTTACTTGTTCCTGTTACTTTTTTGATCACTACCAGTTTGAACTTATTCTATGTTAGATGTTATTTCATTTTGACAACTCCGTGAGCAGCAGTTACTAGTCTAGCATGCAGATGTGAACGTGCACGGGTCTTGAGAGTAAGGAGTGTGGTTTAAAATAATCATTTAATATTACCAATCATTCAATGAAAGGTTTAAAATATCAAGTCCATGTATGATTTGACAACATGATACTTAGTACTGTAATGGATGAAGAAGAGACTAATGCTGACAACTCGATCATGATGCTGCAAGCCTAAAATAGTTGGACCACGCCTAGTAGAATCTTTTTGATGCCAATATCACACTCACAGTGGCTTCTAGTCCTTACGCTGCGTGGTGTAGGAACCTTTCTGTGCGTAGGTAAGCGGCGCCGGTACAGTACTCAGCCCCGGGCGGTTCACGTCTGGGCATGTCAGTTTTAACCCGCCATCTAAAGCTTTAACAAACAGATCAGTGTTACTTAGAGTATAGTACAGCTCTAGACAAATTCCATACCTCTGGCTTGCGCGCTGAAGCGTCCAGACCAGAGACAAAACGAAGTATCGATCGAGATAGCTGCAAAACTGATGTAGGCGGAGTCAATAATAAGTAGCGACAAGAGGGTTAATTATTTAATGGCGTCTTCAGTCCAAAACGGCCTAAAAACCATGTTTTTCAAGGATTACTCGCTTCTGGTAGTGTTTAATGCCTATCTAAGACGTAAGTGCACTATTCCAGATATATACACGTGCAATTCCACACTCAGAACAATCGCCTGATCAATCCTAGATGTCTGGAATCTCGAGAAACGCTACAAACAGCCAAGATCTGCAACGACCTCCCTGAGAGTCGCCATCTTGATTTTCGTCGACAAGCAAGCAGTCCCGGCGACTTTCTTAGACTTCCTACAAGCGCTCGCACTTCAGATTCCCTTAGAGATAGTGAAAATGCAGTAGAAATGTATAACAGTAGAGCCTATGTGTGAAAACTCATTTTCACACATGAGTAGCCGCCATCTTAGTTCGAGGTCATCCTACATATCATTGCCGATCGGCAATGATAATAATAATTTTAATCTGATGCAAATGCCATACTGCATGGTGTGAGCTTATCATAATAATTATCATAGTGATTATTTCAATTAGTCAAACATTAATTTTTGTCAGTGTTTGATGCACTGTTCATTATCATCACTGTGTGTGTTAGTTGTTTGTTGTTCTTTAGGGTACAGAGGAAGGTGGTCAGTCTGTGTGTTTATAGAGATGGTGATTGGTTAAAAATTGAAAGATCAAGACTAAGATATGACTCTATAAACACCTTAGTGATTCTTCATCTCACTTTAACATTTCCTATACCAATTGGTGATCATAATGTACAAGTACATTTTCGATATCCAGTGCACTCATCAAAGTATTATAAATAATGTGCTTCTTTTTCTGTTTGTCAAATTAATTTTTTGGTTAAACACTACAAGAAAAGGATGGTTACCCGTGGTTTTCCACTGTTCAGTATAACTAGGTTACCCTGGGGAATTCTGCACACAGTATAACTTAACAGTATAACCACAGTGCAACTACCGAATAACTTACTACGTTGGTTATCCTGGTTATACTGCGCTGCGGTGGACCTGCATAGCCATTGGTTAAGACCACATCCGGCTAGAATGAAAGGTGTGACGTGGTAACACCTACATCAAGATGGCGATCATGGCAGTGGAAGCGAGTGCATGTGCCAGGGCAGGCCAGCGGCGACCGGCGACTGAGCGCTACTACGACTGATCGTTAGCTGTTATCGATAAGGCTATGATGAGCAGCATTATTACGAGCCGGCAGTACGTTATTTTCTGTAGTACAGAAGTAGTTGGAAGGTATGTTGCATAAATAGCTCTGTATAAAGAATCTGGTCATGCACATTCACTCGATCACTAGTGGTAATTCAGTTTTATTCTAATCCCTATGGCCTGTACATGCATTCATACTGAAAAGTGACTCAAACTTAAGTGCGTGTCCTTCAGTACCTATACTCTAGCTATGCCTATCACCAGGATTCCTTTTGCTCTAGTTATTGAATCTCTGTTCTATGGTTCATGCCTTGGTTCATCATTCAGTGTAGATTTTCTTCCATTAGCACGTCATTTTTGTCAACAAACTACCACAATAATATTTAACACTGTTTACACACCTGTAACTGCTAGAATTGTTATACTGGATTAACTAGTGTTTTCACTTTTTCTAGATCATACATGTCCTTGATCGAGGTGCAGCAATTTCAATTCTGACGGCATTGACAACAACAAACTGATTGCAGTGTATTGTTGACTGATTCTATGCAATGTTGACTGAAGAGACAAACTTTGAAACATTGTCTACCTAAGTCACTACGGACAGTCAATGAATGTGTTCCATTGATACATTATGTTGTTGATTCTCTTCACCTGCGAAGTTGATTTTTAAATTGAGGCTATTTTAATAGTGTCGGACAACTGTAATAATCAAGCATGCACATCTCGTGCCTTGTGATAGGTGCTAGATTCAAGCTTAGCTGCGTAAAATAAGTTATTATACCACTGGAATCAACATTATAATGTACAAGTTAATTACGCGCCAAACATTCCGCGCGAATTGATCCCATTGGTCAGCTGATTGGCGCCAAAACATACTCGTCCGCCATCTTGCACGCAACGTGGTGAGGGATTTCAGCAGAGCTTGCTCAGTTGGTTATAGGCAAGAGAACAGGTTACTGATGTACTTAGTGTAACTATTGCTGTTTTACAGATGCCGTGTCAAATGGAACTGATGCTAAGCTTAAACGTTTCCACCAAATACTCTAGTGAGTTCATGATCAGTATTTTTAGTAGTATATAAACTAGCAAGGTTTAAATTAGTATAGGTTGTGTGCATTGTGCTTCATAATAGTCGCGACTGTTTACATGAGGTGACTAGGAGATGCTTTTTTCAAGTTTCTGTGTCAAGGTCAACTCTAAAAACAATAGTGTTCATGGTGTGTATTTCCCAGTGTGCTACAGGTTCGTCATTATCAGTGTGTGTATCAATGTTTCTTTGTTATAAAGTATAGGAGTTCCTGATGTGGAATGCAGGTTCGCCACGTTAAGTGTGTATTTGTGTGTCACTGATTCCCTGTTATACAGCTTATGCTAGCTGCTCTTTCATTTGTCTTTGAATGGAGTGTGAAGGTTCATCATAATGTATTCTTTGTGTCATTGTTTCTCTGGTATACAGGCTGTTCTTTACATGGAGTGTGAAGATTCGTCATAATGTATTCTGTGTTTCATTGTTTCTCTGATATACAGGCTGTTCTTTTACATGGACGAGAGTGTGAAGGTTTTTCATGTTGTATTCTGTGTTTCATTGTTTCTCTATTTTCTCTACACAGGAGTTTGTTCTACAGAGGATTGTTGTCCTGGCATAGCAGCAATGAGGTGAAGTGATACTTGTCTGCATACAGCAAACATTATCTATTTTGTATGCAGGTTCATATTGCAACAGTCTTCTGATCACATCAAGAAGAACAGTTACAGGACTATGATTTTATATTCTTTAGAAACTTCAGAGACTGATTATATATTTTAAACTTACATGTATTTACTTGAAGAACGAGAAAGAAAAAGGAATGCAAGCGTGAACTGTAGTAGTATACGGGTGTGCAATACGGGGCTGCTTGTTGGTTGCACTGTAGTTGCGCGATGGTTACACTGAAGTTGTACTGGTTATATCGATTGTTATCCTGGCACAGTTATCCGCTGCTGTTGTTATCCCGTGGTTATCCTGTATGTAGTTATGCACAAGTTGCACTGGCCAGTATAACCACCGTGCTAACTAGTCAGGCGTGGCCTGCCTAATCGCATACTGAATCGCATACAGTATGCGATTAGGCAGGCCACGCCTGACTACGTGCTAACCATAGAAACATTATCCTGACGTTAGCCTGCCAGTATAACCACGGTATAACTCAGTTAGCGACGCCACAGTAGTGGCAAGATTTAAGGTAGAAATGTTCTATCGATATCGTTTTGGCTGAGAACCGGTTCTCATGGTTCTCGCGGTTCTCACAGTTAATAGAGAGTTTTAGTTAGCCGTTCACGCCAAACGACTGAACGTCAACGGCTGGTTCAGTGACGTCACCACTTATCTTGTAACTTGTGTACACGCGAAGAAGGCAATCTAGTCGTGTACGTATACAACACTGTAGCGCGCACAGTATTTTGTAGGCACACGTAAAACACACAAAAACAGAAACCTAAAGCATGTGCCTTTGTGCTAGCTTATAACTAACGTGCAGGAAAGCTAGACGAGAGAAGCGAGAAGTCTTTGAAAACCATACGGGAAAACCAGGTGCCAGCCGTTGTAAACGAGAAAATTGAACGCGAGGCTGGGATGGGGTTAACGGTGGATCACGTGCTAATTTGTGACGTCAGCATTGCCAGACGTTTACCGTTAGTGCAAATAAACGTGTAACTAAAACTCTCTATTATGCCTCGGTGGGCGGAGCCACGGGGCATACGGTAGTCGGTTTATGTACTTTCCTGTCGGTTGACACAGGAATTAGACAGGAAATATGCTCCCGAATATTGTAGGATAATTGCATGCATGGTGCATGCGTGGGTGTTGGTATATAAGGTGTACAGGTATGATTGTTAATCATTCCTAGGCAACGTGCAGCCACTCAGTTTGTACAACCTATTCTATTATATTCTACTATATTCTACTATACCCGCTATCAGTAGTTATGTCGTCGGCTAGCACTACTGGTACGACGACTATTACTGCCAGTAGTCATCCGCCTTCCTCCAGTGGCACGACTATTACAACCGCGACTGGAGCAAGCGCGAGCATTCTGCCACCTGGCCCACCTCCTATCACTGGCGACCAGTTCGCTAAGTTGATGGACGCCATTCAGGCGTCCCAGGTCAGGATGGATACTAAGTTGGCGGAATTCCAGAATCAGGTCTGCCGCAGTCAGGACGAAGCTGCTGCTAAAGCCGTCAAAAAATCCAGGTCTGCAGAGGCACCCTACCAGTATAAGAAGAAAGGGAACGAAGCCCAGGCAAATTGGGAACTGAGCAACTGTGGGAACCAGAGGAACTGCATGTGCATGGGAACCAGTGGAACTGTGGAAACCAGAGGAACTGTGGGAACCAGAGAAACTGTGGGAACCAGAGAAACTGATGAACTGAGCAACTGTGGGAACCAGAGGAACTGCATGTGCATGGGAACCAGTGGAACTGTGGAAACCAGAGGAACTGTGGGAACCAGAGAAACTGAGGAACTGTGGGAACCAGAGAAACTGAGGAACTGTGGGAACCAGAGAAACTGAGGAACTGTGGGAACCAGAGAAACTGAGGAACTGTAGAAACCAGAGGAACAACTGTGGGAACTAGTGGAACTGTGGGAACCAGAGGAACTGTGGAAACCAGAGGAACTGAGGAACTGTAGAAACCAGAGGAACTGTGTGAACTAGAGGAACTGTGGGAACCAGAGGAACTGTGGGAACCAGTGGAACTGTGGGAACCAGAGGAACTGTGGGAACCAGAGGAACTGTGGGAACCAGAGGAACTGTGGGAACCAGAGGAACTGTGCATGGGAACCATAGGAACTGTGGAAACCAGAGGAACTGAGGAAGTGTGGGAACCATTGGAACTGTGGAAACCAGAGGAACTGTGGGAACCAGAGGAACTGTGGGAACCATTGGAACTGTGGAAACCAGAGGAACTGAGGAACTGTGGGAACCAGAGGAACTGTAGGAACCAGAGGAACTGTGGGAACCAGGGAACCATAGGAACTGTGGGAACCAGAGGAACTGTGGGAACCAGAGGAACTGTGGGAACAAGAGGAACTGTGGGAACCAGGGAACCATAGGAACTGTGGGAACCAGTGGAACTGTGGGAACCAGAGGAACTGAGGAACTGTGGGAACCAGAGGAACTGTGGGAACCAGACGAACTGTGGGAACCATTGGAACTGTGGAAACCAGAGGAACTGAGGAACTGTGGGAACCAGAGGAACTGTAGGAACTGTAGGAACCAGAGGAACTGTGGGAACCAGGGAACCATAGGAACTGTGGGAACCAGAGGAACTGTGGGAACCAGAGGAACTGTGGGAACCAGAGGAACTGTGGGAACCAGGGAACCATAGGAACTGTGGGAACCAGAGGAACTGTGGGAACCAGTGGAACTGTGGGAACCAGAGGAACTGTGGGAACCAGGGAACCATAGGAACTGTGGGAACTTGTGGAACTGTGGGAACCAGAGGAACTGTGGGAACCAGAGGAACTGAGGAACTATGGGAACCAGAGGAACTGAGGAACTGTGGAAACCAGAGGAACTGTGGGAACCAGAGGAACTGTGGGAACCAGTGGAACTGTGGGAACCAGAGGAACTGTGGGAACCAGAGGAACTGTGGGAACCAGAGAAACTGTAGTAGCATGCAAATTACACCCACACTTTTAATTAGCTATTTGGTGACAGCTTATATGGTTCATAACCCCCAAACTGAGATTCACCATTCTCATCAGTGTAGATCCTGGTAACAGGGAACCTGATGCAGCGTACAGGAATACTCAACTTATTGTGATAGACCTTACACTTACTACTTTAACGTTTACTCCTAGAATCACCTGGAGCTTGTTTCTTTAGAAGACACGTTATCACTAGTAGTCGCCATCTTTGTACACGCCCCCTGTAGATTAACCGCCACGCCTATCGCTAGCACGTGGATTCTGTGGTGAAGCGCGTGTCCCACCTCTTCTCAGCAGCTTCACAATAGTAGTCAGGTTCATCATAATAGTCTAGTATGTCTCTAGACACTTCTCTGTTGTTTAGACCGACTTATCCCAAGATATTTGGTAAGCTGAAGTACAATAACAATTTTTTTGTTTACAAGTTTTTAGTTCATCTTTCATCTGTTCGTGTTCTTTCTCGTGTAGGGCTAGGAGAGGTATTAGCAGCAGAAATGAGGAAACGTATTATGGTAATGGATGGTGCTATGGGCACAATGATTCAGTCATACCATCCAGAAGAACAGTTCAGTGGTCCCTTCCACCCACTTGACCTTCACTTTTCAATTTGCTGTCTCTCTCTCTCTCTCTCTCTCTCTCTCTCTCTCTCTCTCTCTCTCTCTCTCTCTCCAACCACTACATTTTCTTTGTCTCGTCTCTCTACAGGTGAAGAGTTCAAGGACCATCTCAAGAGTCTCAAAGGCAACAATGATCTACTCTGTCTCACTCAACCTCACATCATATATGAGATACACAAGGTATGCTTCTAGAATCCTGGTAATAGCTGCTGGGAATAGCTGATAGACACTTGAAGTGTACTAAGTAATGCCACTCTATGTCTCCTGCATGACCTGAACATTGCCTGTTTGATCTACTTCACATTTCTCTATTTTGATTTGTTTAGAATTACTATGAAGCAGGAGCTGATTTTGCAGAAACCAACACCTTCAATGGTACCAGTGTATCACAGAGTGACTATGGGACAGAACACCTGGTGAGGGACAATCATGCTCATCTCACTCACTCACTCACCTACTCACCCACTCACTCACTCACTCACTTACCCACCTGCACTCACGCACTAATTTACTCACACACTACTCACCCACCCACCTGCACTCACTCACTCACTCACTCACTCACTCACTACTTGTAACTCATCATTAGGTGCATAGGATCAACAAAGCTGCTGCCTCCATTGCTAAACAAGCTGCCAAAGATGTCCAGGAAGCTACTGGTAATGATTATCTCAGCTGCCAATATTATAACATTGTGTATGACATGATACATGAACACTGTTTATAATCTAAATGTAAGCTAGAAAGGTCAGATAGCTGACCTATAGTGAGCCCATGTTATTGTAATCTATGGCTTCTCATTGTTTCTTTATGTCTCAAGCAAGCTAGCTAGCTATTGATCATAACAACAGTTTGTACATAATTTTGACTTAGTGCATTATCTTAGTGGCCAATAGTAGAGTGATAGTACCATTATCCATTGTACAGGTGTTCCACGGTATGTTATTGGTGCAATGGGTCCCACCAATCGCACTCTATCAGTATCACCATCTGTGGAGAGACCTGACTATCGTAACATCAGTGAGTGCTTGCCTCATTTCTTCACGAAAATTGAATCCTCTGTACAGCATTTGATGGTCTAGTGCAGTCGTATGGTGATCAGGCTCGTGGTCTACTGGATGGTGGAGCTGATATACTGATGGTAGAGACCATCTTTGATACTGCTAACTCTAAAGTACACAAGAATATTTTGGTGGATATGTAAATGTTCTTTTCCGACAGGCTGCATTGTATGCTCTCGAGACACTGTTTGAATCAGAGTATGAACCAGTTCCTGTGTTTATAAGTATGTCACACACTATACGTTATACTTGTAGTACTTAATATTAACAGCATTTTTAAAACCATTGAACTGCCATTTTGCAAACACTACAATCAACGAAAATTATTTTTGTATAAATGTTTAAATTTAGCTTGTACTGCAAGTGGGAGAAAGCTTTACCGTACGTTGATTGTGTATCTTATCATTGTTTGACTAGGTATCAAGTTCTATTGTTGATCAGAGTGGACGCACATTATCAGGACAGACTCCAGAAGCATTCCTCATCAGTGTGTCTCATGTTCGTCCACTATGGTGAGTATCTAACTGCATGAGTTGGACTCCTTTACAATACAACAGCAGGTTCTCGCTAGGCATGTTTACCTGTAACTGGTCAGGTTTGACTGACTTGACTAGCATCACATGATAGTGTCTCTGTGGTTACATACTAGATGTGTCCATCTTACAGAAATGTATTAACCCTTTAGGGCCTATAGCGGCTTTATCCGTCATAATTGACTCCACCTACTGTAGACGTTATAAATAGTGTGAAAAGTGCTCTAGAAAGGTCAAATAAAGTTTAATTGCAAAAGCTAACTTTACCTGAAAAACCCACTGTTTTTTGCCGCACCCTCCCACTAAAATATATAGAACGGGGGGTTTTTAAAGGGGGGTGTCCCCCTTTAACCCGGGGTTCAAAGGGGCGGAGCCCCTCACCGCTTTTGGCATTTTTAGGGCTTCAGGATGCCCGGAAATGCATACTTGGGCATAGAATATATTATGGTCTAAACTATGCTGTTTGCTCACCTGGACACCACCAGGTTTTTGTATCAGTCGCAAGGGCTAAACGAAGACCAAAATTGGCTGAAAAATGACGAGGTCGCAGCACTTAAACTGCTTCAGTTCCGAAGTGGGAGTGGCCAACTCAGAGTTTAGTACATGGTCGTAAACTTTGACATGCCAGGAAAAAACAGTGCTAGTTTGGAACAGCTAGCGTACTGCATGTTGTAGAAAATGCAAGACAAACTGTCAGTTTAGAGCAAGTCGAATTTTCGTCAAAATAATTCTGTCACTAAAGAGTTAATCAGTTTTGCTCTTTCTGTGTAGTATTGGTCTCAATTGTGCACTCGGAGCTATAGAGATGAGACCGTTCATTACAGCCATCAGTCGTAACACGGAAGCTTTCGTACTCTGCTACCCCAATGCAGGTGAGCACGAATGCATAATAGCAAAGCGACGATAGCAAATAGCAAATTTAGACTAAACTAGTATAAAAGTGTTTATACAGTGTATACTACAAGTAAAGTAAAAAAGCTTTAATAAAAAAACTGAAAAGTGTAGGGATGACTCTTAAAAAAGGAAAGGAACAAGATGGGATGATGCTTGCAAAAGTAAAGGAACAAGATGGAATAATGCTAAGCTTGCAAATGTAAAAGTCCCAAGTATCCCTACATCAGCGGCTTGCTGCGACGACGTGCAACTGACAAATACGGAATCCTCCTTCCATACCTTTAAAATCGTCGATTACTTCATCGGACTGCGTCCTCCAAACACAGCTACCTGCAGCATATTTACAACTGTCAATTACTTCATCGGACTGCGTCCTCCTAAACACATATACCTCTAGTTATTTACAATCGTCAATTACTCCATCGGACTGCGTCCTCCTTCAAGCCGCTGATGTAGGGATACTTGGGACTTTTACATTTGCAAGCTTAGCATTATTCCATCTTGTTCCTTTACTTTTGCAAGCATCATCCCATCTTGTTCCTTTCCTTTTTTAAGAGTCATCCCTACACTTTTCAGTTTTTTTATTAAAGCTTTTTTACTTTACTTGTTCCTGTTACTTTTTTGATCACTATCAGTTTGAACTTATTAGTTGTATTCTATGTTAGATGTTATTTCATTTTGACAACTCTGTGAGCAGCAGTTACTAGTCTAGCAGATGTGAACGTGCACAGGGTCTGGAGAATAAGGAGTGTAGTTTAAAATAATGTTTAATCATTCAATGAAAGGTTTAAAATAGTGAAGAGGTCAAGGACGCAGACAGCAAAATATCAAGTCCAGGTATGATTTGACAACATGATACTTGTTAGTACAGTAATGGATGAAGGAAGAGACTAATACTGACAACTCATGATGCTGCAAGCCTAATAGTAGGAGCACGCCTAGTAGAACCTTGTTGATGTCAATAGCACACTCACAGAGACTTCTAGTCCTTTACAACTTATGCTGCGTGGTGTAGGAACCTTACTGTGCGTAGAATCTTGCTGCCCGGCGGTAAGCCGAATACTTCACGTTTGGGTATGTCAGTTTTAACCCGCCATCTGAAGACAGATCAGTGTTACTTAGGGTATAGTACTGCTCTAGACAAATTTCATACCTCTGGCTTGCGCGCTGAAGCGTCCAGAGCAGAGACAAAACACAGTACAGTATCGATCGAGATAACTGCAAAACTGAAGTGGGCGGAGTTAATGATACGAGCGACAAGAGGGTTAATTATTCAATGGCATCTTCAGTCCAAAACGGCCCAAAAACCATGTTTTTCAAGGATTACTCGCTTCTGGTAGTGTTTAATGCCTATCTAAGAAGTAAGTGCACTATTCCAGATATATACACGTACAATTGTGCAGGTTTGGTAGTGATTCGTTCACTCAGGACAGTGCTAGGCTCGTTCAAAGAAGAAAGAAAGAAAGAAGAAGAAGAAAGAAGATGAACAATTCGCGTGGGCGGCGATTTAGTTTACCACTTTAGAAACGTCTGTCAGCTTCGTCAAAGGTATTTCCATGCTCAGAACAATCGTCTGATCAATCCTAGATGTCTGGAATCTCGAGAAATGCTATAACAGCGAAGATCTGCAACGGCTCTCTGAGAGTCGCCATCTTGATTTTCGTCGTCAAGCAAGCAGTCCCGGCGACTTTCATAGACTTCCTACAAGCGCTTACACTTCAGATTCACTTAGAGATAGTTAAAATGCAGCATAAATGTATAACAATAAAGATATGTGCGAAAACTCATTTTCACACATGAGTAGCCGCCATCTTAGTTCGAGGTCATCCCTACATATCATTGCCGATCGGCAATGATAATAATGCTGTCTGTGATAGTTTATTTGGTTAGCTGTGTGTGTGTGTCTCCTCCCTGATCTTACCACTGAGTGCTGTTACTCTGGTCAGCATGTCAGTTATAACCCGGAGGTATACTATGCCTGTGACTGCTTATCTTGGACACCTACTGGCTGCTCATACCACCAGATGGTGTAATACAGCAGACTACACTGATCCAACTAAATATTCAAATTCGTGTTAGTTACTGACTTCAGCTGTTTTGAGCTGTCGACAGTATTTCATTGTGTAAATATGACATTAGCAAATTAGTTTATTGGTTCAGTTAGTGTCTGCATTAATATACATACTCACAGAATCTTGATGTTTCATACTGATATCTCAGGTCTACCTAATGATCTCGGCGACTATGATTAGACACCAGAAGTCACAGCATAGCACATGAAGGTGTGTCAGTACAACACAGTACATAACATAATATTACTTGCCAGTTTGTCTTGCTCGTTTTCTACACGCCTTAGTGATGTCTTCATCGTACTGTACTGAATGTAGTTCGTAGCATTTTGACTGAATTGTCGATTTTGAGTTGTCGTTGTGACTGTTCTTCTCATGCAGTCATTTGCTGAAGGTGGTTTATTAAATATTGGTGGTGGATGCTGTGGAACTACTCCAGCTCATATCAAGTAAGCCACACCCACTCTTACTAATACTATCATCTTTGAACTCAGCTGGTTCATACAGAATTTATTCTAAGCGGGAAGTTTTCCTCTATTAAATGTTGATCAGCATTATAGAGGAGTTTACCCTTGGAACCTTTTGCAACTTAACCCTTTAGTTACTGAATTATTTTGTCGAAATTTGACTTACTCTAAACTGGCGGTTTGCCTTGCAATTTTCTTCAACGCTAGCAGTTCCAAACTAACACCATATTTTCCTGGCATGTCAAAATTTACGACTGTCTGTCTGTTACTCTAGGTAGAACTCCCATTATTTATCTCTGTTTTCAACTAGCGAACGTTTAATACTATGCTTCGTTCTAGAGCTATTTCGTGGTTTGCTCACCTTGATGGACTTTGCTGACGATCAGGACTTCTCTGAAAATATAACTATCCAGAGCAGACTGCCTTGTAGCTTGAAGGTTAGATTAATACTACAGGATAGCAGTGCTGGTCTAGAAAACTGTGTAAAAAGCTTAGCAGGCTATGGCAAGTAACTTACTCATGTGCTGAGATTGTAAAAACGTCAGTAAAAGTCACACCATGTGGTCAGCACTGCTTGGCTTCTGCCAAATGCTTCAAACCATGGTATTGTGTTTGGATGTAAAATAAGAATCATACTGTGTTGTAGCTTTAGCTGTTGTGTGAGCAGTATGTATATGCACTTCCACCGAGGCATCTGCATCTTCAGTGCTTCATTCCGTCTATACTTCAGTTTTGCGGGGCATGTTGAAAGTTAAGCTATGAAGCTATCAATGCAATTGCGCTTTTCAATATGTTAAGGGTGCAGGCACACGCCCACGCACAATTTTAATTAACTTTTTAATTAGTTGTCAAGGAGTTGTATCTCTGAAACTATCGTAGTTAGCAAAGTAAATCAAGCGCTAGTGTAAAGGCTACTATGACTGCAGTCTATTATGCAACACTGAACGCGAAAATCACTACGGGTATGAAACCACGAAAGATGACAGATCGGCGTCTTCTAGCCGATATAACTTACCGTGGAATTGTTTCTGGAAACCAATCTCGCACTATCGCACACATCTAAGGAAGGACAAGACATTGACAGAGAGCTTTTTTAGATGCACGACACGCAGAGCCAAGAAATTCGATTTTTCTTTTGTAGTATTGCTGGTTTAACATGTTGTACGCGGATTATTAGGAAAAACTCTCTGTCAAGGTCTAGCGCACGAGTTGTGAAGGCTCAATTCCAAATTTGAGCCAATTTAGATGAACACTGATCTAGTTATATCAAGCTAAGTAAAGAATGTTTATGCCTGCCGTTGGAATTTATTGTGCGCCAGTCAATGAATGGACGCCTAATGCGCACTTTTACCACAGTGTTATGAATAATGTTATTTGTGGTCATAGTAGGCTAACATAGTACCGCCCGCATGCATTCCTGCATAAGTTAATGGTAGTTAGGGCCTGCACCCTTAAAGCTGTGTACAAAGCTTATAGTTTTTGAGTTGGCTGTTGCTGACGATTTAGGCTTCTCTAGTGACCATCCACAGTAGACTTCAAAGGAACTTGATGGTACTGTATGTACTACTGAACGACTACATTTGCAAGTCTAGTGAGGTTGAAGAAACGAAGCGTCAGCCAGCATCAGCCAGGGTGTGTGCATACTGCTAGCATGCCCCCGCCCCCGCATTGCTGATTATACCAGTGGTTAGCACTTTGATAGATTCTGTTTACACAATGGCTTCAGTACAACAGGCTGTATTATTGTAGCTACTGATTGTGCTGCTATCCATGGATCTGCAGTGTGCGCTGCTATTTGTGACATGCATACATGCATCTCCACCGAGGCATCCACACCTTGCTGCTTCATGTATAATAATTATAGTGAGTAATTTTGATCTGTCAAAAACTTGTGTTTGAATCGATTAAAATAATTTGTTTTCACTATACATTATCATCACTGTGTGAGTGTTATTATTGTTGTTATTCTTTAGGGGGAGTCAAGTCTGTTTGCTTATAAACTTGAAGAAGCGAGAGAAAGATATGACTCTATCTACACATTAGTGACACTAGATCACTTCCTCAGTATATCAATTATTGGTGATCATGATGTACTAGTGTATTTTGACATTGCTCGAAATATTAATTTTATTCAAAGAAAATTGTAATGTCCTTTATCTACAATGGACGAGAATGAATCAGGGTTTGTTGAGAGTGAGAGCAACTGACCTGTCAGGACCTAGTCACCTCTACTGTGAGCCTGAGCTGTAGGCTATATAATACACCATGCATGATTGCGAACAGGTGCTTTGCGCTCCTGGATATACTGTCTTTATTGGTAACGGTGCTCGCATAATCTGTATTTACGAGCCCCACCCATCTATCACTCACGTGCGCGACAGCTAAACTCCGACGTTCTAGCTATGGAATGCAGGAACAGGACGAGCCGACCATACGATTCTCTGTTGAGCCAAGTGCAAAGTAACCACTAACCAGCTGGATGATGTCTGATAGTGAGTTTTCAATCGTCACGTCACGCGATAGCTAGCTAGGTCGCTGTCAGCTTGTACCTGAATCTGTAGCGTCATCATGGTTAGCCTCGTATGTCTACAAAGAAACAACCTACCGTGTACAATGTATCTCATTATGCTGAGTGTTTTAATTTACAGACGTTCCAACAATCTACAACTTGACAGAGGAACTTGTGCGAATGAGCGACTGGTATTCTTTGGGTGTGGTTTTGAAAGTGTCTCCCAGTAAACTAAAGGAGATCAGGCAATCTGCTCCACAAGAGGGAATACAATATTGGAGAATTGAATTACTACAGTATTGGCTTGACTCAACACCTGATGCCTCGTGGAGCACGATTATAACAGCTCTAGAGAAGATTGGTCACCGCACACTATCAGCTAGACTGAGAGAGAAATACTGTGCTTCACAAACAACAGGTACAGATAGATGTTACTAATATTGGGGCAAGCCTGAGATAGCCCCGCATTGATTGTAACAATAAAATTTATATCTGCGTTCTGTCAGGAGGTGCATTTGTCGCCCCAATGTTCCCAAGAATTAGAACATGTTTATTCAATCAATAACACATAGTGCACATGCTCAGCTCAACAGGTAATGCCCATTACTGGTTGCACACGGGAGCGTGAACTGAGTGTGTTGTAAAACTAGAGGGCTCTCAGTAAGCATGGCTGGATGTGACCATGTGCACATGCGTGTGCAATATGTCTATGCTCAGGCTCGCTCCTACAATACATAGCATTAACTATTAATATTATATTACCTTTCACTGCCGGGTAGTTTACTCTCAATGTTACACGTATTGTTGCATACATGTCCATTCAGGATATAAGTACTCAAGTAGCTTTTATGTGGCAACATATCAGTACTATTATGTAAGCACAACATACAGTGGTGTAGCTGGGATGACTGGGCCTGTGGATGTGGCTAATTAATTTATAGGCGTAGCTATTATTGTGTTTTTGTACACTTTTTAAAAATGAAGTCAATATACAGTAGTTGGTTAATATCGTAATGATCATAGTTATTTGTCACATAATAATTATCAATTATATCCAGCTGCTGCTGCTGCATCAATGACAGCTACTGCTACTAACAATCCTGGTGAGATAATGCAGTATTATATCGTTCAGTGCACACATTGCCAGCAATGGAAATATGTTACGTGGTCATTATACGGAACTCTGTTTACTGGTCGTAAAACGGTATTATGTGAGGGTTGCCATATATAGTAGCAAGGACAACTGCATGGTGATTGGCTCTGGCACGACATATATGACATTGGCAGACTGAGGAAGACAAATGGAATAGACAGTAGCAACTTTTGTGGGCGTGTCAGTGAGATTCAAGTCAGAGGCGGAGTTTTTAACATTCCCATAATGTGTATTGCAGAAAATTGTACAAACTGAGCATAGTACTCAATTTTGCATACTAAGTGCATAGTGGAATTAGTTTTGGTCAACTTGAATCACAACATTTTCAACAACCCGACTAAAATCAAACAAAATTAATTTATCATCAAGTGCATCTATAGCACCCAAGTAGCCTTTAAAATAGGTTTTAGACAACTAGTGGTGGCTTCGATCACAACAACGCATTGTAGTACAATACAAGTTACACAGCACACAGCCTTGGTCTAATGCACACGAATTACACCCTTGATGTATTTGACACATGTTTGTTATGTGCATGTACTAGTGATACAATTTATGATTATGACAGTTGATATTATTAGACTAATCCTTTAGATGTACAAGATTGTTCTACTGCATCAGCTACACATCTAACATCTACTATAGCAACAACTGACACTTCAGTATCAGCTACTAGCTCTACTGCTCATGGTTAGTGATGCACCAAAATGACTCTTTACCGATACCAATCTGCTGCACTCACTAATGCACAATTTTAAACAATGGCATTTACGATCATGTAACTAGAGTTGAACAGTCTATGATGCTAACAAAGCAAAAGCTGTGAGCTGCATGTGAGTTGGAAAAATAGAAAATATGGACATTAAAAAGTAAAGAATCTGAAATTCCAAATACTTTGACGATAATTATCGGTATCGATATTACCGATTGTTCATCATTCCTTGTCAATCGGTGCACAGTGTCAACCTATTGACAATGTAACATGTTTAATAAATTGCTTATTTGAAGCCTCATGATAAAGTAAAGTAAAAAAGTTTTAATAAAAAAAACTAAAAAGTGTAGGGATGGCTCTTGCAAAAGTAAAGGAACAAGATGGGATGATGCTTGCAAAAGTAAAGGAACAAGATGGAATAATGCTTGCAAATGTAAAAGTCCCAAGTATCCCTACATCAGCGGCTTGCTGCGATGACGTGCAACTGACAAAATTGATGCGGAATCCTTTTCCTACACCTTTTACAACTGTCAATTACTTCATCGGACTGCGTCCTCCAAATACAGCTACCTGCAGCTTATTTACAACTGTCGTCCTCCAAACACAGATACCTCTAGTTATTTACAACAGTGTCAACTACTTCATCGGACTGCGTCCTCCTAAAAACAGATACCTCTAAATTTATTTACAACCGTCAATTACTTCATCGGACTGCGTCCTCCTTCAAGCCGCTGATGTAGGGATACTTGGGACTTTTACATTTGCAAGCATTATTCCATCTTGTTCCTTTACTTTTGCAAGCATCATCCCATCTTGTTCCTTTACTTTTGCAAGCATCATCCCATCTTGTTCTTTTACTTTTGCAAGCATTATCCCATCTTGTTCCTTTACTTTTGCAAGAGCCATCCCTACACTTTTTAGTTTTTTTTATTAAAACTTTTTTACTTTACTTGTTCCTGTTACTTTTTTGATCACTATCAGTTTAAAATTATCAGCTGTATTCTATGCTAGCTGTTATTTCATTTTTACAACTCTGTGAGCAGCAGTTACTAGCTAGTAGATGAGAAGGTGCATAGCCTCTATAGTCAGAGAGTCAAGGAACATGGAATGTTATTATCGGCAATCACGAAAAGGTTTAAATTAGTTACAGAGGTGGAGTTGACAACATGATATTTCCTAGCACTGTAATGGATGAAGAAGACACTAACGCTGACAATCCAGTGGAACACTATGGTGATCAAGGCTGGAAGACTCTGAGTCCGCCGGGATAGAGGATTCGACTCTAGACACGCCTAGTAGAGCCTTGTTGATGTCGATATCACGATCACAGAGGCTTCTAGCCATTTACAATGACCAACGTCCAGTTGTCAACAGCACAGGGGTCCTATAGGTACAGCTCACGCCACGTAGCTAGTGTAAGAAACCTACTAGCTAGACTCGGGTAGCATCACCGTCGTCCGGTTCGCGCCTGCCGTGGGTCATGATGACAGCATAGACAGATCCGCAGTGTTACCCAGGGTATGGTATACTACTTGTTCATACCTCTAGGCTCTAGCTTGCGCGCTGAAGCGCCCATGAGCAGAGAGAAAGCGAGAACCGAGCTCACTTTCAAAAGTGATGTGGGCGGAGTCAATGATCAGCAGCGACAAGAGGGTTAATGAATGGAGTCGCTCAGCCCAAAACGGTCCAAAAACCATGTTTTTCAAGGATTACTCGCTTCTGGTAGTGTTTGATGCCTATCTAAGAACTAAGTGCACTACCCCAGATATATACACGTGCGATGGTGCAGGTCTGATAGTGATTCGTTCACTCAGGACAGCGCTAGGCTTACTGAAAGAAGAAGAAGAAGAAGAAGAAGAAGAAGAAAGAAGATGAACAATTCGCGTGGGCGGCGATTTTGTTTTACCCCTTTAGAAACGTCTGCCAGCTTCGCCAAAGGTATTTCCATGCTCAGAACAATCGCCTGATCAATCTTAGATGTCTGGAATTTCGATAAACGCTAAAACAGCGAAGATCTGCAACTTGCTCCCTGAGAGTCGCCATCTTGATTTTCGTCGTCGAGCAAGCAATCCCGGCGACTTTCATGGACTTCCTACAGGCGCTTACACTTCAGATTCCCTCAGAGATAGTTAAAATGCAGTAGAAATGTATAACAAAAGAGATATGTGCGAAAACTAATTTTCACACATGAGTAGCCGCCATCTTAATTCGTGGTCATCCCTACATATCATTGCCTATCGGCAATGATAATTAATGCACTATTGAATACTTACACATGTGAGCATTAAACTGATTAGTTCTGTACATTGCCAGAAATATGACGGTCACATTCGCAAAACTGCTATAAATCGAAATTAATAACTACAAAACTCTTGTGGCGACATACCTTTGCATGTTTGTCTGTGCTAGACACTCCCTATGGCAAGACAAAGCAGCAACAGCGAACATCACTACATGCAGGTCACTACATGTACACGTACTAGGCGCCATAATCGAACATTTTGCTCATTAACCTCAGTCACGCCCATGAAAATCTACAATGTTTAGCTCAGTTTTTGTAGTGACATGTTTTCAAGCCCAAGAAAAGTGACCAACTCAGCCTCTAGTAGCCTCTAGTATAACTCAGCCTCTAGTACAAATCAGCCTCTAGTATAACTCAGCCTCTAGTATAACTCAGCCTCTAGTACAACTCAGCCTCTAGTAGCCTCTAGTATAACTCAGCCTCTAGTATAACTCAGCCTCTAGTACAACTCAGCCTCTAGTAGCCTCTAGTATAACTCAGCCTCTAGTATAACTCAACCTCTAGTATAACTCAGCCTCTATAACTCAGCCTCTAGTATAACTCAGCCTCTAGTATAACTCAGCCTCTAGTATAACTCAGCCTCTAGTAGCCTCTAGTATAACTCAACCTCTAGTACAACTCAGCCTCTAGTATAACTCAGCCTCTAGTATAACTCAACCTCTAGTATAACTCAGCCTCTAGTATAACTCAGCCTCTAGTACAACTCAGCCTCTAGTATAACTCAGCCTCTAGTATAACTCAACCTCTAGTATAACTCAGCCTCTAGTATAACTCAGCCTCTAGTATAACTCAGCCTCTAGTATAACTCAGCCTCTAGTACAACTCAGCCTCTAGTATAACTCAGCCTCTAGTACAACTCAACCTCTAGTATAACTCAGCCTCTAGTACAACTCTTCTTCGTCGAGTAGGAAAGTTGGGAGCAAGAAACACTTACAACTACAGCAAAGTGGTGAAAGTACTCAATATTTGCACAATAATGTATTAGAGCATTAGGAATTTGGTTAATATTTTCAATCTGAAAAATGAAGTCGACTTATTCGAATGGAGTACAGTGCGAGCCCTTCCAAGCAAGCGATGAACTCATGCGCAGAAATTTGGAGCAGGTATTCAACTGCAAACACATAATGTCCTGAGCGCCCAGCGAAGTCCGCCACTCAATGGCCGCCATACAAGTCGAAGATGCCGTATACAGAGAAGAAAATATTCTCAGTAAAGAATTTTAGTTAGCTGTTTACGCTACATGGCTGAATATCAACGCCTGGTAAAATGACGTCATCACTTAATTGTCTTGTAACTTGTATGTTCGCGAAGAAGGCAATCTAGTCATGTGCATATACAACACTGTAGCACTCACAGTATTTTGCAAACTTACGTAAAACACACAAAAACAGAAACCTATAGCATATGCCTTTGTCCTAGCTTGTAACTAATGTGTAGGAAAGCTAGAAGAGAGAAACGAGAAGTCTTGGAAACCAGATCTCTGCGCTTTACGCGAAGCTGGAGTTAACTGCGGATCATGTGCTAATTTCTGACGCCATCACTGCCTGACATTAGCCGTTAGTGCAAATAAACGTGTAAAACTCTCTATAGACCACTTGTTTCTGGCAATGATATTACATGCAGTCATGACTGAGTGTTTCTGATTAAAGCAACTCAGGTGATTGTATCAGAGAGTTACAGAAGAGATTATGATGATATTCAAGGAAGGTTTGTATCGCTATTCTATGAGGTCACTGAGCTTTTCGAGAATGAAGAATCACTCACGATGAGTAAGCTGAAGAGATTTCTCTCTGGATACCCCAATCTAAGGGATCCACTGTGTAATGCCAACACCATTGCTGATGTTGTGCAAATAATCCAAGAACAGTCATCATTCACCTGCTGCTCTTACCTGAAACACGCTGCCACACAATTCAAGATTACATCAGCTGTTGAGAAGATTAATGATTACTACAAGTCAGTGGATGAGTTCTGTCAACATGAGCTGAGACATCATGTCTATATGCAACCGTTTATCACAGCCAAGTCAATCAATATGACCAATTCTGAGATTATCTCATTTAAATTGCAATGGAATCCTGACTCAAAAACACTGTCCGATATTCAAAGTCTCTTGCGACAAGCCTTTGAGAAACAGAGTATCTACGTAAACATTGTGGTGGTTAGAGGAGGGAGTGTACGGGTATTCTGCTGTGCTCCACACTATCTAATGACCGAACTAGTGAGGCTAGCACAGAAGAACAAGGAGCTACTGGTGGAGAGCAGTGTCACCTACCTTAGGGTAGGAGACACTATAGTAGTGGACACCAGTGATCAGAATGAGGTGAGGATATGTTATCATAGAAACTATGTCACTTTAGATTTTCATCATCAGATATCACTTGTGAAAGATCTTGTACTTCAACTAACCATTGCGCTTCAGTTGAAAGGTGAGTTGAAAGTAGATTTATTACTAAATACAAACATGCTGCTCTTGCTTCAAATCACAGACTTCTTGAGGGGACCTGATTCTCAAGGTATGGTAATACATTGTATGTGTCTGTGTTGCAGTCATACTGTGCACATGGGTCATGTGTGTTTCCTACCCACAGCAGCTGAGGATGTGATGAAGAGTATGACACACTCCAGTGCTGTGAGTGATGATGTTACTGATGATGGTATAGTACATAATGGTTGTCAACATACCCAGAGTGAGCCCTCCAGCTCAATATGGCAGATCACGTCACAGGAGGTTGAGTATGTCTTGACTTATAAACCAGATGGAACCTTTCTTGTGTGGGAAAGAAATGGGAAACCTGTTATTGATCCATCATCATCATCAATCAACACACATGATATCTGTGTTGTGTGAGTAGTACATGTTACCATGGTAACTGGTGTTTATTGTTTGTACAGTATCAATGGGATGGTTGAGCATTTACCAATCTACAAAAGAGGACACTACTATGGACCACTCAATAATGAAGAATACACATCAGTTGAACACTGTGTAGCAGATCTCTCAAGAACAGGGATTACTATTGATGAAGAAACAACATCAGTTACACTGACCAATCGACTATTTCCTGACAAGTGAGCTATCAGTAATGTTGTTTGTGTTTATCACTTCTCACTATCTGTAGAGATACTCTTGCTAACCTACCATCAGATATTCCCACTATCAGACGAGTGAGTGTGTAAATTAATATTGTACTTTTTCAATCTCTTGATTTTAGTATTTGCATTTTTGTTAATATAATTCTAAATTGAAGCTTTATTTTAGCTATGTACCTACTATCAAGATGCCGTACGAAAAAGTAATGTCTGCAAGTACTGAGAGGCAAACGTTTATAAGAGAATGGTGTTGATTCAATGTGTAATGGTATTGTCAGTTATAGCCATTTGTTACTTGTTTGCAGTATGTGGGAGGGTTATGCATTTGAGTTTGTCTGCGTACGTATAATGTGTGGTATGAAAAACCACACCTGTTTGCGTCTTAGCGCTCGAAAATCTCCACGAAAACTCTCTGCACCCTTTTCACTGAATTATAATCCAATGAAGACATTTTCAGTGCCAGCAAGTCTTGATTGAGCGGTTAATCCATGGATTTCTAAGGCTACGTGCCCTTGTAATAATTATTACTTTACGGTATTGTGGGTGTGTCACCGTCCTCTTATATTCATCCATATCGACGTCCTGGCCTTCACTCATTCTCACATGTACCGTCATCAGGTGCTGTCTATGGGCTGTTGCAGTAATGCTGGAGTAGTCGTGTACTAACTATGTAGATCTTAGCTCAGCGTACGGGTATGTGTTCATTAGAACTCTAGTTAAATATTTTGTAACTATAGTGTGTTTAGCTTCTGATAATAATCACTACATGTTATTTAACCTCCTCAGTATTACACATTCAGTGATGTGGCACCACTAGTTCCCAAGCATTACCCTCACCATGATGAGAGCACATGGCTCTGCAGACAGCTCAGTAAGGAGGAGTCAGTGAGGTTGCTGAGAGGGAGGATAGATGAGACATTCCTAGTGAGAGCAACTGACCTGTCAGGTCCCAGTCACCTCTTCACAGTGGATATTGTGTAAGTCAATGTAATAACAATTATTATTTTAATCTGATGCAAATGCCATACTGCATGGTGCGAGCTTATCATATAATCGTACTAGGTATACTTACAGCATGAATTTGCCTCGCGCAGTGATGAGACCAATAGGCATATTACCTATAATTAACTCTTCTACACCTGCGCTTTCTCTCCCGTGCCAAAGCCCTGGATCTTGCTAAAGCATCGGCGGTAGTGCTGACGAGTGAGTCTGACGAATCGCTGTCTCTGGGCAAATCGCTGTCGTCCATTTTAATGGATGGTTATTAAAGAACGTAGTGTTTATGAAAGAACGTCAAGTAGACCCCGAGACCCCGCGGGTTCCAAAACGTGACATATATATATATACATACAAACATACAATTTCGAAACTGTACTACGCGATCAAATGCCTCGCGCTAAGGCGCTCGGCAATCATAATTATTAGAGTAATAATAATATTATTATTAGTAATTTCAATTAGTCAAAAGTTTTGACTGTTTGAATTGACATTAATACACTATACATTATCATCACTGTGTGTGTGTGTTAGTTGTTTGTTGTTCTTTAGGGTACAGAGGAAGGTGGTCAGTCTGTGTGTTTATAGAGAAGGTGATTGGTTACATCTTGAAAGAGATAGAGATAGATATGACTCTATCAACGCCTTGGTGATTGATCTTTTTCACGCAGCATTAGCTATAACAATTGGTGATCATCAAGTACGAGTAAATTTTCGATATCCAGTACACTCTTCAAAGTATTATAAATAATGTGCTTCTTTTTCCGTTTGTGGTAGAAGTTTTTTTGAACAAAAATTAATGACATTGTTCATTGTTCGGTACTTTGTAATTATCTGGTACAGTAATGAACAGTGAGTGTCTCATTCTAGCACCTACTGACCTTGAGAAGTGTCCTTTACCTGCAATGGACGATACAGATGAAGAATAATAAATGTATTAACCAGCCCTGTAATATCTAGTAACAAAGTCACTAGGACCACGAAGTGATCAAGGGAGCGTGCAACTCTGTATTTTCACAATACAATGGTGAAATCCAAACTTGGCTGCCGTTTGACACAGGAATCTGCTGTCTACCTCTGCTAGGGTATGTTGATTACTACTACTCTCAATAACATGTGCTGCGATCTGAAAGGTGACTAGGTGAGAGTTGTGAGACTAAACACAGGGCATAATCAACGCATTTCCTCCTTTTTGGATCATAAAGACCTTTTTAGATGATACTATATTTAGCATCAGGATTTTGCCGTTTACAGTTACACGCTTCTTCAACGGGTAGGTCTCGATGATTTCTTGATAGTGGCAACCATGCTTTTTGGCTTCTATTCTCTTCACTATGGGCACTCAGTGACAGTGAGTTGCTCTGCAACAGTGCAGTGTTGTTTCGAAACTAACACTAGCTAGGAAATCAAGTGGAGACAAGACTAAAATCAAAACTACCTGTCTTGCCCTGAAACAACATTACAGTGTCACAATCAACTATGTACACATGCAGTTTACCATGTGTGTCCTCTACAAAGAGCACCTCTCCTTGTCTGATAACTTTAGTCTCTCCACTGCTCACAGTGATCTCAACATCAGCATCAAGGTTGACTATTTACTGTCGCCGTGGAGCATTGTGCCATGAGAAATTATATGAAGGTGGAGTCTCTCTAAACATCATACCAGTGCTGGGAACCATCTGAGATAATAGACCTATTTCACCTATTGTTATACCAACGAGTAGAGAGGGAGAGAGAGAGAGAGAGAGGGAGGGAGGGAGGGAGGGAGGAAGGGAGGGAGAAAGGTAAAGACCAGTTGAGGGTTATGCACTTTAGCATGGTAACAATATCTAGGTCATTCAACAACTCCTAGAGTACTGGTGTATGTGTGAAAATTATATTTTGGAAAATCGAAGACTTGACCTCTCTAGCTTTGTCCCACTCAAGAAATAATTATGACAGCTCGTAAAACACAATGATAACATGGATAGCTTAAGGGTGGAAATTCCAAACATCAGGATTACGAATATTTTGGTTTCTACTGTTAGTTGAAGGCTTGGTCAATCACACTGATCACCCAAGAAAGTCGCCATTCGTCTTGTGGGCGTAGCAAGCCCCACCCAATGACGAAAAGTTGCGTTTGTTTCCTGAGCATGCCACACCCACACAAAATGTCAGACATAAACTTTGGTAGACAAGAAAGAAACGTATGTATGGGATTTTGCAAAAAGGTCTCTGTCTGTAAGTTACAGAGGGGCGAATATTTAATGAGAGGACACGATTTCGGCAAAAATCCCCTACCAGCAAGAGCGATGGAAGAAGATACATCTCCTTTTGCCAGAGCGTCAAAAAAATGCCACCTGACGCCCTCCCGCCCTCCCCACAACCCACCCACCCCTATGTGGGTCTCTCGTGATAGCCGAGTACGAAATAATTTTGTTCCAAATACGGCAAGTGCTATTGGAGTGTGGGTACACCCATTTTCATTGTAAAACGGGCAAGTAATAGCCAGGACACTGTAGATTATATTGTGCAAAGGGCAGCAAGAAAGAATAGTTCGGGTTTTCCTGGCTTAAGGTACACTAACATACAGAGGTACATACTGTAAGGTGTAACAGTGATGTCAGCACAATTAAAACATTAGATATAGTTACGGTGCGTACTGACGGACTGCAAACCCGGTTGTGATAGTATATACATGTACTTGAACCAGGCATACCATCACTCTTCATTTCAATGTGGAAGATACCAAACTGAGATTCACCGTTCTCATCAGTGTAGATCCTGCATGTAACAGGGAACCTGATGCAGTGTAAAGGAATACTTAACTTATTGTGATAGACCTTACACTTACTACTTTAAGGTTTACTCTTAGAATCACCTGGAGCTAGAAGACGTGTTGTCACTAGTAGTCGCCATCTTTGAACACGCCCCAGAATATTAACCGCCACGCCTATCGCTAGCACGTGGATTCTGTGGTGAAGCGCGTGTCCCACTTCTTCTCAGCAGCTTCACAATAGTAGTCTAGGTTCATCATAATAGTCTAGAATGTCTCTAGACACTTCTCTGTTGTTTAGACCGACTTATCCCAAGATATTTGGTAAGCTGAAGTGTATAACTAATTTTTTTGTTTACAAGTTTTAGTTCATCTTTCATCTTTCTCGTGTAGGGTTAGGAGAGGTATTAGCAGCAGAAATGAGGAAACGTATTATGGTAATGGATGGTGCTATGGGCACAATGATTCAGTCATACTATCTCACAGAAGAACAGTTCAGAGGTCACTTCCACCCACTCTATCTTCATTTTTCATTTTGCTGACTCTCTCTCTCTCTCTCTCTCACCAACCACTCCATTTTCTTTTTCTCGTCTCTCTACAGGTGAAGAGTTCAAGGACCATCCCAAGAGTCTCAAAGGCAACAATGATCTACTCTGTCTCACTCAACCTCACATCATATATGAGATACACAAGGTATGCTTCTAGAATCAAGTAATATCTGCTGGGAATAACTGAGAGACACATGAAGTGTTCTAAGTAATGCCTCTCTGTGGCTCCTGCATGACCTGTACATTGCCCGTTTGATCTAGTCAAATTCCTCTATTTTGATATTGTTTAGAATTACTATGAAGCAGGAGCTGATTTTGCAGAGACCAACACCTTCAATGGGACCAGTGTATCACAGAGTGACTATGGGACAGAACACCTGGTGAGGGACAATCATGCTCATCTCACTCACTCACTCACTCACTCACTCACTCACTCACTCACTCACTCACTCACTCACTCTTTTACTCACACACTACTCACCCACCCACCTGCACTCACTCTTTCACTCACTCACTACATGTAACTCATCATTAGGTGCATAGGATCAACAAAGCTGCTGCCTCCATTGCTAAACAAGCTGCCAAAGATGTCCAGGAAGCTACTGGTAATGATTATCTCAGCTGCCAATATTATAACATTGTGTATGACATGATACATGAACACTGTATTCTGTTCATAATCTAAATGTAAGCTAGAAAGGTCAGATAGCTGACCTATAGTGAGTCCATGTTATTGTAATTTATGGCTTCTCATTGTTTCTTTTATATCACAAGCTAGCTAGCTCTAGATCATAACAACAGTTTGTACATAATTTTGACTTAGAGCATTATTTTTTTAGTGGCCAGTCAGGGGCGTAACTACCATAGAGGCAGGGGAGGCACTTGCCTCCTCGATTTTAGGCAGGTGCTAAGTAAACAAACCTTTCAAAACAGGCGCACGATCTCAGTAGAGTCCTAGCAGAAGCAGAACAGCTTGCTCTAACTGTCAGAGTTCTATTCATTGCAATCTGTGTACATAACACGCCCACATTGCGAGTGATCGATTAGCGGAAATGACGTCATTTTCCATGAATAATTTTATTAATGAGTTGTTTCAAAAATCGCTCGCGCTTACGCGCGCGCCTCCTCTTTCTTCAGACTCTAGTTACGCCCCTGCCAGTATTAGAGTGATAGTACTATTATCCATTGTACAGGTGTTCCACGGTATGTTATTGGTGCAATGGGTCCCACCAATCGCACTCTATCAGTATCACCATCTGTGGAGAGGCCTGACTATCGTAACATCAGTGAGTGGTCGCCTCATTTCTTCACGGATATTTTGAATCCTCTGTTCAGCATTTGATGATCTAGTGCAGTCGTATGCTGATCAGGCTCGTGGTCTACTGGATGGTGGAGCTGATATACTGATGGTAGAGACCATCTTTGATACTGCTAACTCTAAAGTACGCAAGAATAATTTGGTGGATATGTAAATGTTGTTTTTCCGGCAGGCTGCATTGTTTGCTCTCGAGACACTGTTTGAATCAGAGTATGAACCAGTTCCTGTGTTTGTAAGTATGTAACACACTATACATTATACTTGTCATATTAATTTTTTATTACTTTTTATTAAAAACATTGTACCATACACTGCAAAAACCGATTGACAAACTTTTTTGTTGTATTAACAAATCAGTTTTTGCAGTGTAGAGCTGGTATTATCATTCATTTTTGCAAACAGTACAATCTAAACCATTAATTTTACAGTAAAATTTAATTCGCAAATTTCAATTTTGCATAAAGAATAAAATTTAGGCATTGCAAAATTTTGTACATAATTATACGAAATACCAGCCCTATGGTACCGTATTTACCAGCCCTATGGTACCGTATTTACCAGCCCTATGGTACCGTATTTACCAGCCCTATGGTACCGTATTTACCAGCCCTATGGTATCCTTATATTTATCATTTCACCATAGGATTGGTTGTATCTTATCATTGTTTGACTAGGTATCAGGTACTATTGTTGATCAGAGTGGACACACACTATCAGGACAGACACCAGAAGCATTCCTCATCAGTGTGTCTCATGTTCGTCCACTATGGTAAGTATCTAACTGCATTAGTTAGACTCCTTTACAATACAACAGCATGGTTCTCGCTAGGCAGTTCATGGCAAACGTGTGATTCTCTATAACATTCATAATGTGGTTTGTTTCACTATAGGTATCTGGTATACTGTTGATCAGAGAGTATGCTGAGAAAATGAGACATTCCTAGTGAGAGCAACTGACCTTGCCAGGTCCCAGTCACCTCTTCACAGTGGATATTGTGTAAGTCGTAATATCAGCAGAACACATAATACTGACGAACTATGTGGCAGCTTCTATTGATGCACACTCTCTTTACATTGCCACACTAGCTTATAATAATTATTATGCCACGCGGTAGTCGTGGCATATTTAGGGTTGGGCGGAAAATAAGATGGCGGCTACACTTAGGCTAAACGCAATAATTCACGTATATCTTGGCTGTTGACGACATCTTTGTATTTTAACTACCTAGGGGCTAGCTATCCTAAGAGATAAGCGCTTACAATGAGTCTACTAATAAAGACTGTAAGGCAAGTTGCTGTGTGGATGGAAAGATGGCGTCTCGCCCAGAGGCACTTCTACGGCACTGCCATATCTTCGCCGTACGGGCGTTTCAAGCTAATCTAACGCTCTGAAGCTCTTTGCACGATTTGTGCGATTACAAAGAGACCTTCAGAAGCAAAAGAAACCAGGTCTAAGGTGGTAAACCAGAGTTCACGTGGTCACCCGTTTGTTCATCTTCTTTCTTCTTCTTATTCTTCTTCTTCTTCTTCTTCTTCTTCTTCTTCTTCTTCTTCTTCAGAGAGCCTAGCGCCGTGGCTAGTGAGCTATTCAAGACAAAACCTACACAGAAACTACACTAGTCGTTGGGAGCAGTGCACCTGATATCTATTTAAGCCTAAAACACTAGCAGAAGCGAGTATTTCCAGAAAAACAGCGATTTTTGGTCCATAACAAACTCAATTCAATGATTCTGTTTGAACTCCGTTACTAGGTTACGCCTACTCGCACACGCCCGTGTATGCAATTATTCTAATACAAGCGCACCTTAGTACAAATTGCTTGGAACGCGAGTGCTGCTGCAAGTCTGCGAGAAGTGTTCAAAGGAGACAACGAGAAAATAATCACTGTTACACTGGATTTGTTTCTTCAGGCTTGTAAGAATGCTTGCTTAAGCTTAGCTAATGTTGAATGGCACGTGTTGCATACATGCTGCAGTGTAGAGTCGATCGCAAGTGGAGTAAGCTGAAATACTAGGCTCTTTACACTGTATTAGCATAAGTGCCAACTAAGTAATTAATTAATAAAAAAAGAAAAGAAACAAGTAATAAAAACACTTTAACAAAAATGAAAGAGATTTAGGGTTGGTATATTTATCGAAAAAGTATGGAAACAAGATTTTGAAATGAAAAGGATTGTAACAATAGCAGTATAATGCTACCTCCCTAAATTAACTGCTTTCGATAGTTGTGGTTAATTTAATAAGGAGGTAGCATTATACTGCTATTGTTACAATCCTTTTCATTTCAAAATCTTGTTTCCATACTTTTTCGATAAATATACCAACCCTAAATCTCTTTCATTTTTGTTAAAGTGTTTTTATTACTTGTGTATATAGTAGTTATATACCGACTGTGAGGTATATAACTACTTTAAACCATAGTGCACTGCTTGCCTGACGTCTAGCTGGTTATCTTACGTTGCAAGAAGACACGGCAGAGCAGCCCGAG
The DNA here is from genome assembly GCA_964017065.1 of Haliclona indistincta. Lineage (NCBI taxonomy): Eukaryota > Metazoa > Porifera > Demospongiae > Haplosclerida > Chalinidae > Haliclona > Haliclona indistincta. The sequence continues at coordinate 10,001,044 of OZ024786.1, forward strand.
CGCCGTTTCTTTGTGGATTTTCGAGCGCGGCGGCCATCTTAAAATGCGTGCGGGCTGTACACGATTTATAGCCCTCATTAACCCTTTAGGGCCTATAGCGGGTTTAGCCGTCATAATTGACTCCACCTACTGTAGACATCATAAATAGTGTGAAAAGTGCTCTAGAAAGGTCAAATAAAGTTTAATTGCAAAAGCTAACTTTACCTGAAAAAACCCACTGTTTTTTGCCGCGCCCTCCCCATTACAATATATAGAACGGGGGGATTTTAAAGGGGGGTGTTCCCCCTTTAACCTGGGGTTCGAAGGGGCGGAGCCCCTTGCTGCTTTGGCTTTTTTAGGGCTTCAGGATGCCCGGAAATGCATACTTGGGCATAGAATAATGGTCTAAACTATGCTGTTTGCTCACCAGGACACCACCAGGTTTTTGTATCAGTCACAAGGGCTAAACGAAGACCAAAATTGGCTGAAAAATGACGAGGTCGCAGCACTTAAGTGGCTTCAGTTCCGAAGTGGGAGTGGCCAACTCAGAGTTTAGTACATGGTCGTAAACTTTGACATACCAGGAAAAACAGTGCTAGTTTGGAACAGCTAGCGTACTGCATGTTGTAGAAAATGCAAGACAAACTGTCAGTTTAGAGCAAGTCGAATTTTCGTCAAAATAATTCAGTCACTAAAGAGTTAACGCTCGTTACATCAAAGAGAATTATTCATACTATGGTTTAACTTCTACTTATCTACTATAGTAGACCCTTGCTAATCTGAATACATTTGTTCCTTCTAATGGAAAACTGTGAATTGTTATGTAGATGATGTAGTAACTGAACAATTTTAATGATTTCATAACAAGTGTAATGAAATTCACAAGCCTGTAATGATTTCATTACCAAATTTGTACATTCAGATTAGCAAGGGTCTACTGTAGTAATGGACTACTGTTTGCATCAAGTGTGCTAGTAGTGTCTCTCCACTCTTAGGCCTCGGTCACACTACAATAAAATTGGCAACAACGACAAGATCGACGGCATTTTCTCCGGGTATGTCCGTTATATTTGTTGTCGTGCCATTGTCGTACAGCAGACGTTGTCGCGCCATTGGAGCCCAAGATTACGACTGCGACAGCTGTTATGACTGCGACAAAGCTAGTATCGAGCCAAATGTGCATTCTAGAATCCCAAGAATACCAAATATAGAACAAAAATGATCTAACAGCTCTACTGAGAGACTGACGAACTGGTGATCGTGAGGAAAACTGGCGGGAGCGTTGTGGTCCGTGTAAAGAAGGGCCGACGATCAGTTTGCTGGCTTCGAAAAAAGGACTCATGCCTTAAGGTGTCGGGTAACAGTTCGCCTAATTAATATTCACAAAAATGTTTTTATGCACTGTGCTAAATATGAACACGCTAGAGCGCTGTGAAGGCCATCAATGAAGACGCTAAACACTGTTCTTTCTCTCTTGAGCTATATTCAACGCTGGGTACTACGCAACTCGGCGACAGCAGGCACAATTGGAGAGATATTAAACTGCAAAACGGCATGCCACTTTTCGCGCGCGCTGTAACAGTGTCGCTGCTGAGTCCATCGTCTACTGATGGGTTAGCATCCTCCGGAGGGCAGTAGACTATTAACTTGGACGTCTGGGCGACTGGCTCTGAGTAAAACGCAAAATAGTCTTGAAACGCTCGCCATTTTACAGCCTTTTCACGACATTTCGACCCATAACTTGCAAACAAACAAACTCTCAGCCAAGTTTATAGTCCGCTGCCCTCCGCCTACGATTATACAACTGCATTAACCTAGTTAAAGCGATTACTTGCTTACATTCTGGCTAAAATTTGGCACTCCGTTTTACAACTGCTTCCCAGATCACTACCATAGACTCTAACTGCGAATTGCCCACGCATGTGGGGCAGTTCGCGGTTAGAGTCTATGATTTGCGTGGGCATTGAGGGCGGTGGGATTTGCGTGGGCACAACTGTTACCCGTCACCTTAAAATACAGTGAACTGTACACTCTCGAAACCCTTGTTAGTTGGCAAAGGTGAGTAGCAAAGCGGTAGTCAGCCAAGACGTTGCAACAGCAAGGCGCCCATCTTTGATAGTGTGACTGTGTGGATTTGCTGTCGTGACCGTGATCGCAGTGATTTGCCGTCATCGCTATCGTAGTGTGACCGAGGCCTTAGTCGATATCATCGACAAGTCTTCAGGAAGACCAAGATATCCATCTATAATTATTATGTTGTCTGTAGTAGCCAGTTACACACGTACCTTACCATGTGTGTCCTCTACAAAGAACACCTCTCCTTGTCTGATAACTTTAGTCTCTCCACTGCTCACAGTGATCTCAACATCAGCATCAAGGTTGACTATGTACAGACGTCATGGAGCATTGAAGGCGGAGTATCTCTGAACATCATACCAATTTGTCAACGATGCATGCAAAGTAGTATAATCATGATTGACAGTTCACAAGAATACCTGTTAATTCATTTTTATTTCTGATATTAAATTCATCGTTAACATCAGTGTTTGTTGCAGTGGTATGGGAACAGTGATCTGTATTGCAAGTCTCCTGATTACAAATTTACATGTAGCTGTACACAACATGAACGTGTGCTTGATCCAGAGGTATAGAATAATTCTTCGTGATTGCAAGCACATGATAGATTCTTTAGATGTTTGTATACTGCTTTGTGTTCAGCAGTTTAGTCGGTGCAAACGGTATACGAGCCCCACCCATTTTCGCTCACGTGCGAAAAACAAACAAACGCCCACAAGCAATGGAATGCAGGAGAAGGGCGGACCGCGGACACAAACAAAACGGTCTAGAGCTATCGCAGTAGCGTCGTATCTATGCTGAGGCTCTCTCTCTACTTATTCTTAGTTGTTTATAACCTGGACAATGTCTGACAGTGAGTTACAATAACGTATTTCATGCACATAATGATTTCGTGTACACAGATATTCCAGCCCCAACCATCTTCCAGTTGACAACTGAATTGATAGAAATGATGGATTGGTATTCTCTGGGTGTGGCTTTGAGAATTCATCCCAATAAGCTACAAGAGATCCAGAAATTGTCTCCACTGGAAGGAATACAAAGATGGAGGATTGATATGCTACAGTATTGGCTGAACTCAACACCTGATGCCTCGTGGAATGATATCATAGTCGCTTTGAAGACAATCGGTCACCACACACTATCAGCTAAACTGAGAGAAAAATACATTTCGCCATTAGCAGGTCAACAGGACTGCTCTACACCACCAAATGATACTGGACTTGCTATTGTTCCATCCACTACTACTACTACTACTACTACTACTACTACTACTACTACTGCTGCTGCTTCAGGTAAAGTATGTAGCATGCATTTACTATACAGCTGATTGCACCAGACTTGACTCTTAAGTTTTGACAAACAGACTACAAGGACTCATAATTTTTATTTGTGATCAATACCACACCTTTCCCTGTACATGCTAGTATAGGGAGAGGTGTGGTGTTGACCACAAACTAACAGTCCTTGTAGTCTATTTGTCAAAACTGAGTGTCAACTTTGCTGCAGTCAGCTGTAGCAGACATTGCTGAAGATACATGAGTACTGACTTACACAAATATAATTATGCCTCGGTGGGCGGAGCCACAGGGCATACAGTAGTCGTGTTGTGTATGTATGTATCTATCGGTCTATCTGTCTGTCGGCAGGATTTCTCGTCGCTCGCTGAAAACTATGCGCTGATATGTGCAACACAAGCTAAAGTCGATGTTTGCTTGAAAATGAATTGTAAGGATTTGGTTATAAAGTTATGTATAGGTTAACCCATGGGTTCCGAGGCGGTATGGGATATACCCGAGGCTGGTTAATTATACCGCCCGAGGGCGGTTTAATTAACCGCCGAGGGTATATTCCATACTGCCGAGGAACCCATGGGTTAACTATTTTGTAGCTCAGAAAGCTCTAAGATCCAACAGTAAGACTGGCTTTCTGCACACTTTCGTTCGTTTACTAACCTGAATAAGCCAACTTTGTCGAGTACGCGAGTGATCATTGGTTGACCGCCCGAAGAACTGACAGCAACGGTAAGCCTCGCTGAGGCATACGTGTGGGTCCTGCAGTTTAGTTATGTAGCCTTTGCAGCTTAACAAACCTAGGTTGCAGTAGTTTGTCCAGCCATTCCGTGACCGGCGTCGTTCGTCACTGTCGAACGGTCCCGGCGTTTGTCTCGAGTAACGCGTTCTTTGCTAAGCTTGAGCTTGGCCCTTCCAACGAGCTTGGTTGATGCTCCAAACTTAGTCGTGCTTTTAGATGCTGCAAATAGTTCCCTTTACATGATTATGGCTGGTTTATTTTGTTGTCCACAAGTTCAAGACGCCATTTTTTCGCACTATTTGAGTCCCACAAGTGTCATGAAACTTTAGTGCTATAAAATCGCCGCAATCTCTTCAAAGGCAACTTCAGCTTCACTCTCTGTGAAGCCAGCCTCTCCTCCTTTCGTACGGAGGGGTAAGTGGGAGGTACTGAACTTTTTGAAGTCAGCTGACTTCCTGGAGGATATATATATTCCCCAGGAAGTGAGCGTGACTTCCTGGGCGATATATATATCCCCCAGGAAGTAGAACTACTTCCTGAGGGATATAAGTATTGCCCTGAAATCTGCAGTGGTATGGGATATATTCCACTAGCGGTGCCTTTGATCTTAGAGCTTCCTGAGCTACAAAACGTTATAAGGCTCTGTCCGTGAGTTACCGCGTCACCTGGTTCGGTTTTGTCATTTTCATGGTCATTTTCGAGTATTCCGCAGTGGATAGACAATTTTGCACATATCACATCTTATTCCTTGGGGTCAAATTAGCCTAAAACAGTAGAGTTATCCTCTCCTAAATTAAATGCATACAAATCTTAGTCAGGGCCTGGACTACTAACAACTCAGACAAATCAAGATGCGAAAACTCACAAACAGACCAATTAGTGATACAAAACTAACAGACACACCACTAAAGACCAAGATACAATAACACAAAACTACACAACTAACCAAAGACAGTTAACACCAACTTAGTACACACATACAGTCCTACCACAAGCTACACATAGACGAAGGACTTTCTCACAATTACACATGTATTTTTTCAATAATCATCAAAGAAATACTTTACTTGACCTTTTGAATGTTTAAAAAGTTCTAGGAGGCTTATAGTTATAAAAAAAACCAGAATTATTATAGACTATGTCAAAATACTCAACTCATGAATTATTAATTATGTTGGTTTAAAAACATACAATTTTTTATACTTCCCCTCACGGGATTCCTTAGGACTTTTAGTATGACATTTTTCTGTGTAGGAAACAGTTGAAAATGTTTGTGTTGCAATTAGTCAGAGGTTGACCCATTTTTTTCCATAAATTGCCTGTACTATTTCAGCTATCGACCAACATACTGAAATTCACAATAAAAAGAATGGAACAGGCATTTAGTAATGTCCAGAGTGTCCAGAGAATCAACCACCAAATAACCACCATATGATCGTTGTAGTTATGCATTGAGATAATTCACGTGAAAAAAGACTCCGTGCCCGCTTGTTGCTGGCAATGTTATGTACTCTCTTCTCTGTAGATACATCAACTCAGGTCATAGTACCTGGAAAGTTTCGCGAAGATTTTGAGGACATTCAGAATAGATTTGCTCAGCTCTTTGATGAAGTAGCCGAGATATTAGAGAATGAGGAATCAGTCACTCCAGAACGATTGAAACGATTTGTCGCCAAAATCCCTGAGATGAATAACTTACTAGACAATTCTCAATCTATCTCAGATATCATCGATATAATTCATAATCATTCGTCTCTCACATGTTGCTCGATTCTCAAAGGAGTCGCTAGACGATTCGATATCCCTTCTGTCAATGAAAAAATTGAGAAATACCGCCAAGTTGTGAATGAATTTTGTCATCAAAAGTTACTTGACCATATCTACATGAAACCACTCCTTACTAGCCAGTTGATATATTTTACTTCTACAACCATCACTTTCAAATTACGCTGGAGCCCAGCTGAGAAGACACTCTCTGATATACAAGATCTTCTCCAACAAGCCTTTGAAGAACAGAGTATCTACGTACACATCATGGTAGTTAGAGGAGGGAGTGTACGGGTAATCTGCTGTGCTCCACAGTATCTAATGACCGAACTAGTGAGGCTAGCACAAAAGAACAGGGAGCTGCTGGTGGAGAGCAGTGTCACCTACCTTAGGGTAGGAGACACTATAGTAGTGGACACCAGTGATCAGAATGAGGTGAGCTATAGGATTAGGTGTCATTGAAAATGTGTCACTTTAGATTTTCATCATCATGCAGATATCATTTGTGAAAGACCTCATACTTCAACTTACCATTGCTCTTCAGTTGAAAGGTGAGTTGAAAGTAGATTAAATAATACCAACATGCTGCTCTTGCTTCAAATCACAGACTTCTTGAGGGGACCTGATTCTCAAGGTATGGTAATACATTGTATGTGTCTGTGTTGCAGTCATACTGTACACATGGTTCATGAGTGTTTCCTACCCACAGCAGCTGAGGATGTGATGAAGAGTATGACACACTCCAGTGCTGTGAGTGATGGTGTTATTGATGATGGTATAGTACATAATGGTTGTCAACATACCCAGAGTGAGCCCTCCAGCTCAATATGGCAGATCACGTTAAATGAGGCTGAGTATATCTTGACATATAAACCAATTGGAACCTTTCTTGTCTCAGAAAGGAAGGGGAAACCTGTTTCTGATCCATCATCATCATCAATCAACACACATAGTATCAGTGTTGTGTGAGTAGTACATGTCACCATGGCAACTGGTGTTTATTGTTTGTACAGTGTCAATGGGAGGGTTGAGCATGTTGCAATCTACAAAAGAGGACAGTACTATGGATTCCTCGATTATGAAAAATACACATCAGTTGAACACTGTGTAGCAGTTCTCTCGAGAACAGGGTTTACTTTGACTAAAGGAACAACATCAGTTACACTGACCAATCAACTATTTCCTGACAAGTGAGTTATCAGTAAATAAATGTTGTTTATGTTTATCACTTCTCACTATCTGCAGAGATACTCTTGCTAACCTACCATCAGATATTCCCACTATCAGACAAGTGAGTGTGTAAATTGTACTTTTCCAATCACTCGAATTTAGTATTATTGCATTTTTTGTGAATTTGATTGCAAATTGAAGCTTGATTTTAGCTACGTACCTACTATCAAAATGCCAAATGAAAACTAATACCTGCAAGTACTGAGAGGCAAATGTTTAGAGAAAGGTGTTGATTCAATGCAGGCGCGTATGCACGATAGGTTTCCAGGGTTTCCGGAAACCCCCCTTGTAGCCCCACTTAATTAGTATTCATGAGTATTCATAGTAAATTAGCTAGCTAAACCACGTGCCCTTATCTGAAGCAGCTGGTTTATATGAGCTATTAGGCTAAGCCATGAAGCGATCACAACCTACACTTGACCTTGACCAGCCAGAACAGCTAGCCAAGTGCGCAGCAAGTATAATTTTATACACGTACATATCATACGATCACGTGTAATCTATGAAGCTCATGAATATTAATTAGCAAAATTTTTCGCACGTTCCGCGCGTGATTTCGAAACCTCCCTTTATATTTCCTGGCTACGCCACTGCAATGTGTAATGGTATTGTCTGTTATAGCCATTTGTTACCCGTGTGCAGTATGTAGGAGGGTTATGCATTTGAGTTTGTCTGCGTATGTATGTATTATAGTGTCATCAAAAAACATGCCTGTTTGAGTCTTACCGCTTTAAAATCTCCACGAAAACACTCTGCAGCTTTTTCACAAATTCTATAGTCCTGTGCAGATATTTTCATCAGTGCTGGCAAGTCTTGCTTGAGCGGCTAATCCATGGCTTTCTAAAGCTATGTGTCCTTGTAAGAGTACTTTACGGCATTGTGGGTGTGTCACCCAACCTCCTATATCCATCCATATTGACATCCTGGCCTGCACTCAATCTCACATGTACCGTCATCAGGTGCTGTCTATGGACTGTTGCAGTAATGCTGGAGTAGTTGTGTACTAACTATGTAGATCTTAGCTCAGTGCATGGTTATGTCTTCATTAGAACTCTAGTTTAAAATTTGTAACTGTAGTGCGTTTAGCTTCTGATAATAATCACTACATGTTATTTAACCTCCTCAGTATTACACATTCAGTGATGTGGCATCACTAGTTCCCAAGCATTACCCACACCATGATGAGAGCACATGGCTCTGCAGACAGCTCAGTAAGGAGGAGTCAGAGAGGTTGCTGAGAGGGAGGATAGATGAGACATTCCTAGTGAGAGCAACTGACCTGTCAGGTCCCAGTCACCTCTTCACAGTGGATATTGTGTAAGTCAATGTAATAACAATAATTATTTTAATCTGACGCAAATGCCATACTGCCATACAGCTTATCATCCAATCGTATAATTATTATAATAATTTCAATTAGTCAAAATTGTTGTCAGTGTTTGAATTGACAGTACACTATACATTATCATCACTATAATGTGTGTGTGTTTTAGTTGTTTGTTGTTCTTTAGGGTACAGAGGAAGGTGTTCAGTCTGTGTGTTTATAGAGATGGTGATTGGTTACTTTTAGAAAGAACAATGGAAAGATATGACTCTATCAACACCATGGTGATTCATCGTCTCACTAGAACATTTCCTATACCAATTGGTGATCATGTAGTACTAGTACGTTTTCAATGTCCAGTGCACTCATCAAAGTAAAATAAATAATGTGCTTCTTTTTTATTTGTCAAATTTTGGTTAAGAAGTTCTTTAAAACAATAATTTTATGACATTGTTCTAAGTAGATGGTACTTTGTAATTATCTGGTACAGTGATGAACAGTGAGTGTCTCATTCTAGCACCTACTGACCTTGAGAAGTGTCCTTAACTTACAGTGAGTAATACAGGAAGATGCACATAATAATTATGAAGAAAGAATAATGTTACCATTATAGTGCTGTCATATCTTATCTAGTACTGAGGTCATTATTCATTTGCTATAGCTTCTATTGCTGCACAATCTCTTCTGCATGTGTAGAATTATGATCAGTTGATGCCTCATTGCCAAAATTTATGGTGGTAGATTTAGACTCAAGCAATGAAATTTTGGTGTGTCATTTGGAAACAGCTGAATTTGAGTTAGGAATTAATTTTGTCCTGATTCATAGGTCTAAATTATGACTGGAAGAAACTTTATCAATAGTAAGTATCAACACATGTTAGTACAGCAATTTGAATTTTATACCATATACGCACTGCAGGGCTAGATGAGCTAGTAATACAGACAAGTCCTTTACTGATTTCCTCTGTGATCTCAGCACTTGACTCATTCGTCACGCCTATTATTATTATTAGTATTATTATTATTATTATTATTATTAGTATTATTATCAACAGAAAACAGAACACAACATAGAATAGATTATACCTGATGAAGAAATGAATATAGACAAGTGATAATTGATTATACCTGATAGAGAAATGAATAATATAAATAGACAAGTGATAAATGATTAAGTGATATATGGCAATGATATTGGCAATAAGAAAAAACCGAACGAACAAAACAGAACAAAAACAAGAACAACAAAAAAGAAATTAAAAAAAAAACAAGTGATAGTTATTATTAAATATTATTGAATTATTCAATGCCATCCAAGTAGGGAAGAGGAGCCGAAGAATAATTGTTAATCCACATTGAGGCATTTCCTCTCCAAAAGCAGATAGAGAGACGTTGGAAGAGATGGTGTATTGTCGCACTCGGAAGATTGTCCAGACCGGCAGCATGACCTTGTGTTACAGCAGATTCAGCCAAGGTTAGCTGCTGCATAGGCGAAATAACTGTAACATCGAGGGCAGCAGGAGAGCCGTCTTTCCATGATGGTAGAAAAACGTCAGCGGGACGAGCACTTGAGTTGGAGAGTAAATATGGAGCTTCCAACCTTGGAGATAAGGCAGCTAGTCTGGCAGCTGAGAAGATCACGTCTCGTAGAGTGTTATGTCTTGTGATCTTCTCGCTATGTCCAAGACATGAAAGATGGTGATCTCCAAAAGGGTCAATATGACGGCTACATTGCGCACAAGGGCCCTCTGAAAAAAGGCGAATGCCTAACCAATAGTGAAGGCAGGCACGGAACTCCTGATCCAGCATGTGCAGTCCAAGTGCCCTTGATGGGATAACTGAGAGCCAGTCTCCAGCATGTTGAATAGAAGAGGAGAGAGCAAGGGCACGTGAGCGACTGTCCGGGGCAGAGTCAATGAGCCTTCTTAGAGAGGCCTGGTTGATAGCAGTAGATAGAGCTCTCTGGGTGACAGGGACATCTATGTCTGCAATTGACAGCCAATGATCTTTCTCTGCATGCAAAGCCACCAATTGAGTATACGGAGCAAGAGACGGCAAGAGTGAAATAGCTGAAGGAGAATTGACAATGTCGGAAACCATACCAGCACATGAAGTGACAGAACTGATGTATGCTGCTGGAGAGTGAAGAGAAGTACAGCGAAGATTAAGGCCACCCATTGAAACAGGAAGGGTAGCTTTGAGCCAGCACCAGAGAGAGACTGGGGTACCTAGCAGAGCAACAAATGCCTCCTGCACCTTGCGATCAAATGTAGATAAAGCTTCAGAAATGTATAAGGATGGAGTACTGATTGCAAAACTCGGGTGGACCAATCGGGGCTCCAAGTAAAGAGAACCCATTGCGCGTGATGGGGATGTCTGGACGAAGGGTTATAGAAGATTCAGTGGGGCAGTATAGAAGGCACTTTGATCGATTCAAGGAAAGACCGTAGCTAGGGCCAACTGACTCGATGATATCAAGAGCATGCGTAAGGCCATCAAGGGTGCCACACAGAGTTCCGTCATCCAGGTACCAAGCATTAAGAACTAACTCAGGAACTTCATCCTTGACTTGCTCTATCAAAGGATGTAAGGCCATTGCAAACCCTAAGGGGCCAAGAGGGTCTCCTTGCTGCACCCCACACTTGCTAAGGATGATATGATCGCCAAAATGAAGGAAAGGGGAAGAGCGATAGCAGAGTTCAAGCCAGCTAGATATGGACGGGAGGTGAGACCTGACTGACGTAAACATGTGATTACGACTAATAGTGTTAAAAGCATTTGAAAAATCAAGCTGGAGGACACATTTGTTGCTGTCTGGCAATGAATCACATTGAAGGACTGACCTTACTGCGTGAACAATGGCCTCAGCCCCATTAGGGATACCAACACCTAGCTGATGAGGAGACAGATGGTTAGCAGCTAATTGATGAAAAGACTGAACAAGGCATTTAGAAACCAGGCGGCGCAAGACCTCACCAACGGCAATCGGACGAAGACCACCACTTTTCTTCCTTGTACCTAATAGGAGAGCACCACAGAGGTGTGGGACAATCTCTGCTGGAACCTTGCCTTGAGATAGAAGATTAACGAAATCACACAGGGAGTTAAGCAAGTTGGATCTTATAGTGGGAGAGGGGCAGGTGATACCTTCTTTCAGATGAGATGCTCGGAGACCCGATGGACCAGGGCTGGTGCCATTAGGAAATGATTTGATGCATTCTGAGACGAGAGAAGGAGGGACAACGTAATCAGAAGCAGGAGGGGTAGAGGAAAGGTCAGGAGAAAGGGAGTCAGTATCGGGATCTGGATGCTTTGATTGCATCTCCTGATGAGATTGTTCTGAGACAGCTACGAGGCCGTCAGAGGCAAGCATTTTAGCTGCCTTACTATACTGACCATCCTCCATGGCTTGTTTCACACGACCAAGTTTAGCAGCTTCGGGGTTCAGCGCACAATCAGGCTGCAAAGGAGAAGAACTCGCCTCTGACCACAGAGTGATGATGTCATCATTTGACCAGCGATTTAAACGCTGCTTATAATAGTGGTGTCATGTGTCTTGGAGATGTTGTTACGTGACCGAGAGGGGGATGGAGCAGACAAAGTGCAGCGAGGAAGCATGAAGAGCTTTGTCCAGCATGCAATAGAATCTGGATCTGAAAGAATGTTGTTCAAGGTTGAAGTGAGAACAGAAGCCCAGGCATTTCTTGCGTTCTTAGGGACATGGCGAACTGTGGGGACACGCCTACTGTCTGTAGAGAGTACAGTTGACAAAGTAGGAAGATTCCCGTTCACCGGACCTGAGCTCACAGAAAGATCGCAAGGGACAGCAGGAATAGCCGCCGGAGAAGGCGGGCGAGCAATGTTCTGACAAGACCCAGCACGGCAGTCAGAGCATGGACGAGGAGGGTCTGCTCGCGCACAAGAGCACTGCAGCGTGAGCAAGTGCCAGAGGGGCCACACTTACAGCATCTAGGGCCTCGACTGAGTAGCCTAGCACGAGCGATCTCACGGTTGAGAGAGATTCTAGCTACCTGTGACGAGGATAGAGGCGGTGGCGGTTGTGCAGCATCATCCACAAGTGAGCCACGTGCGGCTGAGACCGCCTGCGCGACCTGTGGTGCTGGAATCTGGTCAGCTGGGGAGATTGGCTCTGTAGCTTCCGTCAAAGCCAGTGATGACGACAGACTTGATTATTATTATTATTATTATTATTATTATCAACAGAAAACAGAACACAACATAGATAGAAGATTATACCTGATGAAGAAATGAATAATAAAAAAGTGCATCTTCTTTTACGAGCCCCGCCCACCTATCACTCACGTGCGACAGTCACCCCCACGATCTCGCAGGAGAACAAACAAACAGTCCAGCGCTGTGAGTCTGTGACCGGGATTCTCTTTACTTAGCTAGCAATATTTAACCTGAGCAATGTCTGACAGTGAGTTACAATAACGTGTGTTCTCATAAATTGTGTGTGTAGCTGTACACGGTCTTAGTCAGTCAGATCTTTCCACAATAATTATGATTTATCGTACACAGATATTCTACCGCCGACCATCTTCCAGTTGACAACTGAATTGATTGATATGAACGATTGGTACACTCTAGGTGTGGCTTTGAGAGTTCATCCCAATAAGCTAAGGGAGGGCGGGGTAATTTCGCCCACGGGGTAATTCCGCTCATTCCAAGTTCGAGCAGCTGATGCCTGCAAACAAGCAAGCGAACGGCAGCAGCAAAGTGCTGAATAAATTGCTACACTATATAGCTATACTGAACTGCTGAAGCAAGCGCATGAGCTTGCTTTCTTTTGATAAAAAATTAATATCTTTTCATCATGTTAGACGAAAAACTACAAAAAAACTTCCTAAAACTTACTTAGCTCAATCACGCTTTATACTCAGAGCCTCATGTAAGCATAGAATGGATTATTAACAGTCAATTATACTATAAATAAAAGTTTGGGATGCTCAGACACTCCAGATCTCTGACTGTAAGCGGCTTTGGAGCGCACTCACGAGGAAGGAATTTTTAAGAGGTGTGGCTTGCTGAAATCACGACAGGAAATGAATGTTTTGAAAAAGTATGCTGAGCGAGGAGGAAGAATGGCTCTGTGACTTCTGTCAGCGACATGATTGTTAATCACAACAACTGGAACTCGGTTTTCTATGACTCATCACTTATTCATCCATGTTTATTCAGCATTCTGATTTCATGTTCATGTACCACGAATAATTGGCTGCTGACTCACATGATTGCGCACGAATACTGTCAGAGATTATTGGGAAATAGTATAGAACCTTTCTTTCATGGCTAGAAACCGTTTCCCCTAGCAATTCCTCTTCACAATAGAAAAAGCGTGGTGGGCGGAATTACCCCGAAAAAATAATTTTGGAATTTTCTCAGTAATTAGGAAAGTCAAGCTGCTGTTATTATTAACGGTGATCGTGACTTGCTCTAGTTGCAACCACCAAGAGCACTTAGATTGACCTACAAGATCCTGCTATTGGTTGTTGGAAAGATTGTTCTCTGCTGGAGTAAAGCAGCTCTTAAGTTGAAAATACGGAAGTGTGGGCGGAATTCCCCCGCCCTCCCTTACAAGAGATCCAGAGATCATCTCCTCAAGAGGGAATTCAACGATGGAAGATTGATTTGCTACAGCATTGGGTGAGCTCAACACCTCATGCCTCGTGGAGCATGATTGTAACAGCTCTAGAGAATATAGAACACCACACACTGTCAGCGAAACTGAGAGAGAAGTATCATATTTCAGGTATGATAATTATGTGAGCAATTTTATCTACTTGTTCTTATCGCCATTATGATATAGTGCATGAAGGAGACACTCCACACTTTCCACCAATAATACAGAAAGTGCTGATAGTGCTGTAGGAGTGAAGCTACTACCACCCACATAACCATTATAGACCATAGATTGTTTGTTTAGAATATGCATTGCTATGGTAACCACTCAAGTAAATGTTGACACAGGATGGATGATATGAGATGAGTGCGAGGATTCTATATGGCTTTCTATCGGGATTGTATACCGCATAGATCCGGTTCGTCGAGGTCTCTAACCTGCTTAGAGTATAGCAACCGTTGCTATCCAACAAGGAATTTAAATGCTAGTGTGTACCAAATATGCATCGCAAGTGTGCTGTACTCGAAACCCAGTGTTTTGGTCAATAGTTACTGTTACTGTTACAATAGTTACTGTTGCATGTATTTAGTTCACATAATACCTGCCAAAATGTATGCACATTAAGTTTTGTTATCATTAGGTCAACAGGAATGTACCTCACCGGTCACTGCACTAGCTACCACATCAACTACTACTGGTCTGGCTACTACTGCATCTACTTCTAATGCTCAAGGTACCATGCAGAGAGATGCATTTGCGAATCATATTATCATTGCTCATTGCTGCTCAGCGATGATAGGCAGTCACTACACTAGCTACACTGCACTTGTTCTTGCTATGATTCATTGCCAGATATCTAATACTAACCATTCCTAATTACTGCCATAAACTGGATTGTATTACTACTAAACTATAGTAGCGACTTACCTCTTCGCTTTTTTAAATGCTAAGCATGCTCGATGGCAAGAACACTACAATGCATGTTGAAACTAGACGCCATGATTGTAGAATGCTAACTGCAGTCACTCCCCTTAAAATTATACTAAAACTATGATGTTCAAGTGAACATTGAATCAATTTTTTCACTTGCAATGTAAACAAACTATTCGGTCTATAGTAGAACTCTTAACCTTTGCATAGAGATGAAGGGAGCAAGTAATTTTGTATGCGTTTACTGCTAGCAGGTAGCCCGTTTTTGTATCAGCCCATTTAGGAAATTGGTCAGTATTTTTGATAGGAAATGTATTGGCTGTTTGAACTGAGTACTGTGCAAGCCCTTTCAGCTATTGACCAACATACAGAAATTCACAATAGAAAGATGGGAGCAGGCATTCAGAGTGCCCAGAGAAGTCAACCACCAAATAACCCCCACACAGATCGTTGTAGTCATGCATTGAGATAATACATGAGAAAATTGACTCTTATTGCTGGTAATGTTATGTAGTCTCTTCTCTGTAGAAGCATCAACTCAGGTCATAGTACCTGGAAAGTTTCGAGAAGATTTTGAAGACATTCAGAATAGATTTGCTCAGCTCTTTGATGAAGTAGCCGAGATATTAGAGAATGAAGAATCAGTCACTCCAGAACGATTAAAACAATTTGTTTCCAGAATCCCAGAGATGAATGATTCACTGGATAATGCTCACTCTATCTCAGATATCATCGATAAAATACAAAAACACTCATCTCTTACATGTTGCACATATCTGAAAGGAATCGCTAGGCGATTTAATATCCCTTCTGTCACTGAAAAAATTGAATACTACTACCGAATTGTCAATCAATTTTGCCACCATAAGTTAACACACCATGTCTACATAAAACCATTTCTCACTGCCAAGTCAATATGTTTTAATTCTTCAACAACCATCACTTTCAAGTTGCGCTGGAACCCAGCAGAGAAGACGCTTTCTGATATACAAGACCTTCTCCAACAAGCCTTTGAAGAGCAGAGTATCTACATACACATCATGGTGGTTAGAGGAGGGAGTGTACGGGTAATCTGCTGTGCTACACTGTATCTAATGACCGAACTAGTGAGGCTAGCACAGAAGAACAGGGAGTTGCTGGTGGAAAGCAGTGTCACCTACCTTAGGGTAGGAAACACTATAGTAGTGGACACCAGTGATCAGAAAGAGGTGAGGATATGTTATCATAAAAACTGTGTCATTTTAGATTTCCATCATCAGATATCACTTGTGAAAGATCTTGTACTTCAACTAACCATTGCACTTCAGTTGAAAGGTGAGTTGAAAGTAGATTTATCACTAAATACAAACATGCTGCTCTTGTTTCAAATCACAGATTCCTTGAGGGGACCTGATTCTCAAGGTATGGTAATACATTGTATGTGGCTGTGTTGCAGTCATACTGTGCACATGGGTCATGAGTGTTTCCTACCCACAGCAGCTGAGGATGTGATGAAGAGTATGACACACTCCAGTGCTGTGAGTGATGGTGTTACTGATGATGGTATAGTACATAATGGTTGTCAACATACCCAGAGTGAGCCCTCCAGCTCTATATGGCAGATCACATGGGAGGAGGCTGAGTATATCTTGACTTATAAACCAGATGGAACCTTTCTTGTTAGAGAAAGAAAGGGGAAACCTGTTACTGATCCATCATCATCATCAGTCAGCACACATGTCATCAGTGTTGTGTGAGTAGCACATGTTACCATGGTAACTGGTGTTTATTGTTTGTACAGTGTCTATGGGAGGGTCAGGCATGTAGGAATCTACAAAAGAGGACACTACTATGGATTCATCAATGATGAAAAATAAACATCAGTTGAACACTGTGTAGTAGTTCTCTCAAGAACAGGGATTACTCTTCATGGTAGAACAAAACTTATACTGACCAATCGACTATTTCCTGACAAGTGAGCTATCAGTAATGTTGTTTGTTTTTATCACTTCTCACTATCTGCAGAGATACTCTTGCTAACCTACCATCAGATATACCCACTATCAGACGAGTGAGTGTGTAAATTGTACTTTTCCAATCACTCGATTTTAGTATTTGCATTTTTGCGAATTTAATTCCAAATTGATGATTGATTTTAGCTACGTACCTACTATCAAGATGCCATACAGAAATAACTAATACCTGCAAGTACTGAGAGGCAAATGTTTAGAGATTCAATGTGTAATGGTATTGTCTGTTATAGCCATTTGTTACCCGTGCGCAGTATATGCAGGAGGGTTATGCATTTGAGTTTGTATACATACGTACGTAATTATATATGTGTGTTGTCAGGAAACACGCCTGTTTGCGTCTTAATGCTCGAAAATCTCCACAAAAGCACTCTAGCTTTACACTGAATTTATAGTACGTTTTCTATGCTGGCAAGCCTTGCTTGAGTGGCTAATCCAGAGCACTTTACGGCATTGTGGGTGTGTCACCCAACCTCCTATATCTATCCACATCGACATCTAGGCCTGCACTCAATCTCACATGTACCGTCATCAGGTGCTGTCTATGGACTGTTGCAGTAATGCTGGAGTAGTCGTGTACTAACTATGTAGATCTTAGCTCAGCACACGGGTATCTGTTCATTAGAACTCTGGTCTAAAATTTTATAACTGTAGTGTGTTTAGCTTCTGATAATAATCACTACATGTTATTTAACCTCCTCAGTATCACACATTCAGTGATGTGGCATCACTTCCCAAGCATTACCCTCACCATGATGAGAGCACATGGCTCTGCAGACAGCTCAGTAAGGAGGAGTCAGAGAGGTTGCTGAGAGGGAGGATAGATGAGACATTCCTAGTGAGAGCAACTGACCTGTCAGGTCCCAGTCACCTCTTCACAGTGGATATTGTGTAAGTCAATGTAATAACAATAATCATTTTAATCTGACGCAAATGTCATACTGCATGGTGTGAGCTTTCATTATAATCGTATGATAATAATTATTATTAGTAATTTTAGTTAGTCAAAAACTTTGTCAGTGTTTGAATTGACATTAATACACTATACATTATCATCACTGTGTGTGTGTTAGTTGTTTGTTGTCCTTTAGGGTACAGAGGAAGGTGGTCAGTCTGTGTGTTTATAGAGATGATGATTGGTTAAGACTTGAAGGAATGAGAGAAAGATATGACTCTATCAACACCATAGTGTTGAGTCATGCCACTAGAACAGTTCCTATAATAATTATTGGTGATCTTGAAGTACAAGTACAATTTCAATATCCAGTGCACTCAT
The DNA here is from genome assembly GCA_964017065.1 of Haliclona indistincta. Classification (NCBI taxonomy): domain Eukaryota; kingdom Metazoa; phylum Porifera; class Demospongiae; order Haplosclerida; family Chalinidae; genus Haliclona; species Haliclona indistincta. The sequence continues at coordinate 10,019,313 of OZ024786.1, forward strand.
CAAAGTATTATAAATAATGTGCTTCTCTTTCTGTTTGTCAGATTTTGTTAAAAAGTGAAAAAAGGTAAAAAGTTAAAGTTAGTTATTTTAAAAAGTTTTTAAACAAAATGACATTATTCATTGTTCTAAGTAGATGGTACATTGTAATTATCTGGTATAGTAATGAACAGTGAGTGTCTCATTCAAGCACCTACTGACCTTGAGAAGTGTCCTTTACCTGCAATGAACGATACAGATGAAGAATAATAAATGTATTAACCAGCCCTGTAATATCTAGTAACAAAGTCACTAGGCACACGAAGTGATCAAGGGAGCGTGCAACTCTGTATTTTCACAATACAATGATGAAATCCAAACATGGCTGCCGTTTGACACAGGAATCTGCTGTCTACCTCTGCTGGGGTATGTTGATTACTACTACTCTCAATAACATGTGCTGCGATCTGAAAGGTGACTAGGTGAGAGTTGCGAGACTAAATGCAGGGCATAATCAACGCATTTCCTCCTTTTTAGATCATGAAGACCTTTTTGGATGATACTATATTTAGCATCAGGATTTTGCCGTTTACTGTTATAAGCTTAATTCTTTGACGGGTAGGTCTCGATGATTTCTTGATAGTAGCATGCATGCTTTTTGGCTTCTATTCTCTTCACTATGTGCACTTAGTGACAGTGAGTTGCTCTGCAACAGTGCAGTGTTGTTTCGAATCTAACACTAGCTAGCACATCAAGTGGAGACAAGACTAAAATCAAAAATACCTGTCTTGCCCTGAAACAACATTACAGTGTCACAATCAACTATGTACACATGCAGTTTACCATGTGTGTCCTCTACAAAGAACAACTCTCCTTGTCTGATAACTTTAGTCTCTCCACTGCTCACAGTGATCTCAACATCAGCATCAAGGTTGACTATGTACTGTCGCCGTGGAGCATTGTGCCATGATAAATTATATGAAGGTGGAGTCTCTCTAAACAGTACCAGTGCTGGGAACTAACCCATTTTGTTTGACAAGTGACGATGTATTCACAGTGGTATAATCATGATTTACAGTGCACAAGACTACCTGTTAAAATTCTGATATTATATACATCAGTGTTGGTTGCAGTGGTATGGGAACAGTGATCTGTATTGCAAGTCTCTTGATTACAAATTTACATGTAGCTGTACACAACATGAACATGTGCTTGATCCAAAGGTATAGAATAATTCTTCGTGATTGCAAGCACATGATAGATTCTTTAGATGTTTGTGTACTGATTTGTGGTCAGCAGTTTAGTCGGTGGAGTTACTACATGTACAAAGCTAACCTCCGTTGTACGAGCCCCACCCATTTTCTCTCACGTGCGAAAAACAAACAAACGCCCACGAGCAATGGAATGTAGGAGGAGGTCGAACCGCGGACACAAACAAAACGGTCTAGAGCTATCGCAGTAGCGCTGTATCTATGCTGAAGCTCTCTCTCTACTTATTCTTAGTTGTTTATAACCTCAACAATGTCTGACAGTGAGTTACAATAACTTATTTTATGCACGTCATGATTTCGTGTACACAGATATTCCAGCTCCAACCATCTTCCAGTTGACAACTGAATTGATAGAAATGATGGACTGGTATTCTCTTGGTGTGGCTTTGAGGATTCATCCCAATAAGCTACAAGAGATCCAAAAATCATGTCCACAAGAGGGAATTCCACGATGGAGGATTGATTTGCTACAGCATTGGCTGAACTCAACACCTGATGCCTCGTGGAATGATATCATAGTCGCTTTGAAGACAATCGGTCACCACACACTATCAGCTAAACTGAGAGAAAAATACATTTTGCCGTTAGCAGGTCAACAGGACTGCTCTACACCACCAGATCATACTGGACTTACTATTGTTCCATCCACTACTGCTACTAGTGATTCAGGTAAAGTATATAGCATGCATTTTCTATAGCAAACATTGCAGATGTATAATGATGATACATGAGTACTGCATATTGCAGACCCATTGCATGCCACGTCACAGTCGTGCACATCCGTGTATCTTCGTACTCGTTGGAGGACAACAAACAGTTTTAGCGATGCTACGTACACGCGGCAAAGTGACAGTGTAGATACAATCATAGGTAAACTCTGCAGGCAAGTTTCTTAGAGTTTACTGCTTCCATCGCTGTAGCAGAAGTACGAGAAAGGCTACCTGTCCTCCAATATGGCGTCCAGTCACGTGATGGTGACGTTACGCGCAATGGGTCTACTATTATTCTTGAGTGTGGGCGGAGGCATACTGTGGTTGGTCTGTCATTCTGTCGGTTACATCAGCTTCTAGATGTACGCTGAAAGTTAAGCTTTGAAATCTGCAATGTTATATATTATTTTGCTTTTGTAAAATAATGTAAAAGTTTATACGAAGCTTTGTTCACGAATTATGCCATGATTTGTGTTGCTGACAAACTAGGATTGTATACTGGCTAATGGCTGTCCCTAACCATTACAAGTCATCTGCCACTATTCTTCTTTTTGCTGAGACATTGAGATTAACCTCGGCCCTAGTGACAGTTCTCACGTAATAAATAACTCAACCACAGCCCCACGATTTTGATCCTTTACTTCTATCGTTTTTTTTTCAAAATTCACATTCAAAGTGGGCGTTTGGGCATTTTGCATATCACAAGTTTTCACGGCCGCTAGATTATTGTACTAGACTAGATTAGGCTGTTTGATACGTGCACTGACAAGAGCTCATTACCTAAGAGTATGCAACAGTTAATATACCCTGTTGGACTGGGTTGGGAATTTTCTGCTTCACAAGTTTATACAGGGAAAGCATTAGGCTGCAATGTTAATGGTATTCACAGTTGTGTAATGATTTTCACAACTGCAGTAATGAATAATGATCACAGTATTCGAAAATGCCCAATGCTATCCAATGGAGCTTATTGACAGTTGCATACTCATAAAGGCTCGTCTGCACTAGGGGTCTAATGCGGTTCAATGCGCATTCGAAACCAGTTTAATCCTGTCCGCACTACACGTCGATTTTGCTAAACTGAATCAATGTGAATCAATGCGCATTCGCCCAATCCACCTATGGAGGTGCGTTGAAGTGACTTGAAACTGGATTGGACGTGGGTGTGGTCTCAAACACATGTCGTGCGGCTAGTACAGTGCTAAAGAAGAAAGCCCTAGCTGGTCCACACTCAGGCGAAGAAAGGGCACGAAACACACAGACTAGCGATGGTATGTTGTAAGACCAATTTTCTGGTTGTTTAGCAAGCTGTTGCTTACGTCACATGACGCGATCGACACTAGCACGTTGATCTAATGGCGACCAGTGCGGACATGCTGTAAGCAGATTGATGCACTTTGATCCGATCTTTAGCTAATGTGCATTGAACCAGTTCTGTAGTGCGGACGAGCCTTAAGTAATGAACTGATACAATTTTTGATCATGCATGCACAGTTGATATTATTAGACTAATCCTTTAGATGTACAAGATCGTTCTACTGCATCAGCTACACATCTAACATCTACTATAGCAACAACTGACACTTCAGTATCAGCTACTAGCTCTACTACTATTACTCAAAGTACGTTGTTCATCATTCATTGTCAATTAGTTTCAATTGTGCACAATATGTACAAATTGTATTTAGAAAATCTGGTAACATGTTTAAGGATAAAGCAGTTGCACGTGCGCATGCAATCTTGACCTTAACTTCAAACATTTATTATTTCTTACCTGTATATCTCAGCTCGCGTATTCCTTGCTTGCTAGCTGTTATAATTAGCCACGGACCCTATTATACTGCGAAGTCTCAATTGTATTGCAGCTATGGAGAAAGTTATGGCTGCTTTTCGTATAAATTTTTTCAAACAAGAGCCTGGAGTGTAAATTGCAATGCAGCCAATCTCCTTTTCACAGCAGTTAGCCTGAGTTAGTCCAGAGGGGGCTTTGTTGAGACATTTTGGTTTTTGTACTCTGTTGGCAAAATATAGGCGAGAAACAGATAGAGAATATTGAGTCTTAAACTTGAGATCGACATGCTTTGAAAGCAAGCCGTTCTTTTACAAAGTCTCGTCAAAGCCCCTCCACCCATGTCTTGGGTACCTTACTGTATTCTTGGCTATGGCTGTACGTTCTCTTTATGCCAGAGTGCTTTTTAAAAATTTGCAAGATTTTTTGTCAATATTTTCCACTGAATGGGTGTGGTTATGGTGGAGCGTAAATAATTTGCTTGAATGCCACCTAATAAATTTAAAGCCTCGTACAAATACAGGACTGAATACTTACACACTAACACATGTGAACATTATTATGCTATATTATATCAGTCATGACTGAGTGTTTCTGATTAAAGCAACTCAGGTGATTGTATCAGAGAGCTACAAAAGAGTTTACGACGATATTCAAGGAAAGTTTGTATCACTATTTTATGAGGTCACTGAGCTATTCGAGAATGAAGAATCACTCACGATGAGTAAGCTGAAGAGATTTCTCTCAGGATACCCCAATCTAAGGGATCCACTGTGTAATGCTGACACGATTGCTGATGTTGTGCAAGTAATCCAAGAACAGTCGTCTTTTACATGCTGCTCTTACCTGAAACACACTGCCACACAATTCAATGTTACTTCAGCTGTTGAGAAGATTAATGATTACTACAAGTCAGTGGATGAGTTCTGTCAACATGAGCTGAGACATCACATCTATATGCAACCGTTTATCACAGCCAAGTCAATCAATATGACCAATTCTGGCATTATTTCATTTAAATTGCAATGGAGTCCTGACTCAAAAACATTGTCTGATATTCAAAGTGTCTTACGACAAGCTTTTGAGAAACAGAGTATCTATGTACACATTGTGGTGGTTAAAGGAGGGAGTGTACGGATATTATGCAGTGCTCCACAGTATCTAATGACCGAACTAGTGAGGCTAGCACAAAAGAACAGGGAGCTGCTGGTGGAGAGCAGTGTCACCTACCTTAGGGTAGGAGACACTATTATAGTAGTGGACACCAGTGATCAGAATGAGGTGAGGATAATGTGTTATTTTAAACTGTGTCACATGCCCATGTGTCAAATTTTGGTTTAATTGTCAGACTTCACTTGTGGAAGATCTTATTCTTCAATTAACCATTGTACTTGAGTTGAAAGGTAAAAGTAGACATTGAATATGATTAATTTAATACTAGCACAAATTCATTTCTCTCACAGACTTCTTGAGGGGACCTAATTCTCAAGGTATGGTAATCCATTGTATGTGTCTGTGTTGCAGTCATGGATCATGAGTGTTTCCTACCCACAGCAGCTGAGGATGTGATGAAGAGTATGACACACTCCAGTGCTGTGAGTGATGGTGTTACTGATGATGGTATAGTACATAATGGTTGTCAACATACCCAGAGTGAGCCCTCCAGTTCAATATGGCAGATCACATTCGAGGAGGCTGAGTATATCTTGACTTATAAACCAGATGGAACCTTTCTTGTTAGTGAAAGAACGGGGAAACCTGTTTCTGATCCATCATCATCATCAATCAACACACATATCATCAGTGTTGTGTGAGTAGTACATGTCACCATGGTAACTGGTGTTTATTGTTTGTACAGTGTCAATAGGAGGGTCAGGCATGTTGGAATCTACAAAAGAGGACACTACTATGGATTCCTCAATAATGAAAAATACACATCAGTTGAACACTGTGTAGCAGTTCTCTCAAGAACAGGGTTTTCTCTTGATGAAGGAACAACATCAGTTACACTGACCAATCGACTGTTTCCTGACAAGTGAGCTATCAGTAATGTTGTTTGTGTTTATCACTTCTCACTATCTGCAGAGATACTCTTGCTAACCTACCATCAGATATTCCCACTATCAGACGAGTGAGTGTGTAAATTTTTACTTTTCCTATCACTCGATATTAATATTATTTTGCATTTTTGTTAGCCAAATCGAAGCTTGATTTTAGCTACGTACCTACTATCAAGATGCCATATGAAAAAACTAATACCTGCAAGTACTGAGAGGCAAACGTTTAGAGAATGGTGTTGATTCAATGTGTAATGGTATTGTCAGTTATAGCCATTTGTTACTTGTTTGCAGTATGAGGGAGCTAGGGTTATGCATTTGAGTTTGTCTGCGTACGTATAATGTGTGGTATGAAAAGCCACACCTGTTTGCGTCTTAGCGCTCGAAAATCTCCACGAAAACTCTCTGCACCCTTTTCACTGAATTATAATCCAATGAAGACATTTTCAGTGCTACCAAGCCTTGATTGAGCGGCTAATCCATGGATTTCTAAGGCTACGTGTCCTTGTGAAAGTACTTTACGGCATCGTGGGTGTGTCACCCATCCTCCGAGTTATGTATTTATCCATATCGACGTCCTGGCCTTCACTCAATCTCACATGTATGTACCATCATCAGGTGCTGTCTATGTACTGTTGCAGTAATGCTGGAGTAGTCGTGTACTAACTATGTAGATCTTAGCGGGTATGTGTTCATTAGAACACTAGTTTAAAATTTTGTAACTGTAATGTGTTTAGCTTCTGATAATAATTACTACATGTTATTTAACCTCCTCAGTATTGGACATTCAGTGATGTGGCACCACTTCCCAAGCATTACCCTCACCATGATGAGAGCACATGGCTCTGCAGACAGCTCAGTAAGGAGGAGTCAGAGAGGTTGCTGAGAGGGAGAATAGATGGGACATTCCTAGTGAGAGCAACTGACCTGTCAGGTCCCAGTCACCTCTTCACAGTGGATATTGTGTAAGTCAATGTAATAAAATTAATTATTTTAATCTGACGCAAATGCCATAGTGCTTGGTGTGAGCTTATCAAATCATAATAATAAACTTTTTAATACAGTGAAACCTGTCTTAAGGACCACTTGTGTACATTTTAATAAGACCACTTCTATATTAAGACCACAATTTTCGATCATTTTTATACATGATATTATATAGGCACTCTCTATTAAGACCGCAAATTTTGGTCCCAAGGTGGTCTTAATAAGCAGGTTTCATGGAATTCAATTAGTCAAAAATTTTGTCAGTGTTTGAATTGACATTAATACACTATACATTATCATCACTGTGTGTGTGTGTTAGTTGTTTGTTGTTCTTTAGGGTACAGAGGAAGGTGGTCAGTGAGTGTGTTTATAGAGATGGTGATTGGTTACATTTTGAAAGAACAAGGGAAAGATTTGACTCTATCAACACCATAGTGATTCATTATCTCACTACATCACTTTCTATAACAATAGATGATCATGAAGTACTAGTAAATTTTCAATATCCAGTGCACTCATCAAAATAATTTGTTTATTTTTGTGTTTGTCAAATTTTGGTTTAAAAGTTTTATTAAACAAAATGACATCGTTAATATTTAATAGCAGTGTAATGCTACCTCCCTAAATAAACTACTTTCGATAGTTGTGGTTAATTTAATAGGAGGTAGCATTACATCGATATAACTTTGACGGGTTCACGATCACGATCAGTTGTCAACTAAGTGTTAGACGCCATAGTGTGATTACGCAATACGCACGTGATCAACCACATGAATTCTAGGAGTAGAGTATTGCCCTATGGAGAGCGCATATTGGCATCTGGAGTCTTCGAAGAACAACTCACCGAGTAAGCTCGTGTAGTATCACCGTTCTGCTGCTCGCCAGATAGTACCACAACAGTACAAAATTTTGTGACTAGAGTGGGCGGGGCTCGAATGCTTTGCAGAATGCATGAGCTAGTTTCAGTATTTAGGAATAATAAATTTTGAGCTACAAGTTAAAAAGGTCACACAAAGAAAGTACCAACAACAAAACTAATGGTGTAAACAAATAAATACATGATCTTGTCGAATTCAAACTGCACCAAAAATCTCAAACTCAAAAAATGACACAAACAACAAAATAAAAAGATTTCTAACGAAATCAGAATGATGTAGGGATGAATGAAATCTGCTACTTTTCCACAATATAAACCAAAAAGGAACTAGCATGGAATGGTAACACGATTGACTTGCTAATAGACCATAGATCCCTAAATCAGTGGCTGCACATAAGATCAATATTTTTGTCACAGTCAACTTGAATTCAATTCAATGCACTTCGGTGTTAGTCAACAGCAACTAGCTGAATTAGCTGTAGTCTGCCACAGCAGCCACTGATGTAGGGATCTATGGTCTATCAGCAAGTCAATCGTGTTACCATTCCATGCTAGTTCCTTGTTGGTTTACATTGTGGACCCGTAGCAGATTTCATTCATCCCTACATCCTTCTGATTTCGTTAGAAATCTTTTATGTTCTTACACAGTGAAAGATCACAGTCTACAGTACAGCAAATACCTGCGTTAGACTGACAATGAAACAGCAGGAAAGTCCTAGCTATAGCAGACTAACTGTCGCGTTGTGAGCGGCGGTGTAAAGTCGCTCTACAACTACTTCGGTACAAAAATATGTCAGAGTAAGTGGCGGTAGAAAAATACAAATTGCTTTCACAGCGCGTCTTCGCGTGGGGCCGACTCTTCGAGCGCCTTACCGTCACATGAGCGATTCATGTTTACAGTACATACAGTGTGTTGGGTCTTCACGATTGGACGCTCTGTTTCTCAGGGGTTAATCATAAATTTATTCTATAAAAGGGAACTACTATTTTAAATTTGTCAGCCATAATTGGATTTCGCCGTATACACTAACATGTACGGAGTTACATGCTCCCTCGCCGGCTCGATATGCTCCTGATTGTATGTGTCCGTGTTGCAGTCATACTGTGCACATGGGTCATGTGTGTTTCCTACCCACAGCAGCTGAGGATGTGATGAAGAGTATGACACACTCCAGTGCTGTGAGTGATGGTGTTACTGATGATTGTATAGTACATAATGGTTGTCAACATACCCAGAGTGAACACTCCAGCTCAATATGGCAAATCACATTAGAGGAAGCTGAGTATATCTTGACTTATAAACCAGATGGAACATTTCTTGTCAGAGAGATGAGTGAGAGAAAGTTTATTGATCCATCATCATCATCAATCAGCACACATGTCATTAGTGTTGTGTGAGTAGTACATGTCACCATAGTAACTGGTGTTTATTGTTTGTACAGTGTCAATGGGAGGGTTGAGCATGTAGCAATCTACAAAAGAGGACACTACTATGGATCACTTAATGATGAAAAATACACATCGGTTGAACACTTTGTAGCAGTTCTCTCAAGAACAGGGTTTACTGTTGATGAAGAAACATCAATTACGCTGACCAATCAACTATTTCCTGACAAGTGAGCTATCAGTAATGTTGTTTGTGTTTATCACTTCTCACTATCTGCAGAGATACTCTTGCTAACTTACGATCAGATATTCCCACTATCAGAAAATTTAAATTTAATGGTTAGTAACTTGAATATTCAGATACGCTATTGCATATTTTGAATTGCAGTGTATTTCTCGAAGCCGATATTTCGTATTGGAAGAAAAATAACCAGTAGATTTGCGCCTGTGTTTCGGGTTCAACTGTTCTACTGCATTCAACAAATGGAAGCAGATATTGTGATAGCACCAAATATCGACCTATCTCAAGTGAGAATATTGATTCATTCACATAGCCATAGTATACTGTAAACAGGTCTCATACACATTTGTCACATTAACTACATGTAGCATAAAAATTAATGGTGGACACAAATTTTAAAATTTTTAACTAATGCTTATACTTCTATACTAGACATTACTGTTGCAGCATTACTCAAGTGGGCATTATGTTCTTGGACCGGACACACTAGTGACATTCATGAGAGAGAAAATAACTTACACACTGGATAATTCAGTTAAAAGTGACGGAGGTTATCTTATAAACGATAAATGGATAATTACAACTGACACCAATTTAGAGGTATTATGTACTACAAAATCTATTTACATGAATAATTTTCAGGTGTTTGAAGAGGAATTGGTCAAAACAAATAATCCATTTTCTTGCGTGCTGAAGCTAGAGTGGCGTGGTGGAGAAGAAGAAACTAAGAGGTTAAGGCAGAAAATTATTTTGGAAGGTTCCAAAGGCAGGAAGCATCTTGTACTCTTTTGGCCTCCTATGCCAGGTGAAACTTGTATGTCTCTATACAGCATGGCTAAATGTATCTATCTTTTCAATTTAGTACCTTCAAGAAGCTTTGACTCAGCAACATCACTACCATCACCATCAGCATCATCACTAGCAATGCCATCACCACCAGCAACACCGCCATCAAGACCACTACCACTAATCTCATCAATGTCATCACAACCACCGACTTTGGAATCTCAACCATCACAATCATCATTAGGTACTATGTCATGTGACCACTGCATGCTTGTTACACTTAATAACACTGCTTTATCATCATAATCTACTACTAGATGACCCTCCTAGCTTCAGAGATCTGTTAAACAAAGTGGCTAGTAGAGCTCAAGACAAGTGGCAACTCGTTGGTCTTCAGTTAAATATTAGACAGGATCAGCTGAATGCATTTCAGCACCAAAATCCAATCATTTGCTATAGTGAAGTTTTTGATTTATGGAAGAGTAAGGGGGATCCACCATTCACTTGGACTACCATTATTGATGCTCTTAGAACTCCTTCAGTACATGAGGATGTATTAGCAAAAGAGATTGAGGAATGGAGAAATAGAAGCTCCCTGACAGAAATAACACAAAATCTTTATTTTATGTAATTACCATGCCCAAGATAGCTTTCATCTTTGTTAAATAATCTTGTTCACTGTGCTGGTCATATTATATTATGGCAAAGTAACAGTTAGCTAGCTCTGAAGCAATCAATTTGACAGTGTGGTCAAGTGCTGAACATTGACTTGTGAGGAATAATAAACTGCATAAGACTTCTGCTATTCTACTGGGAATACTCTGAAACAAGCACTGTAAACATAAGGAGTCACCTTAACAGTGAAAATCGAGGGTGGTTACTGGAGACATATTTATATTCATGAATTTGCATGGTTTGTGCATACATGAATATCATTCCCGCCTTTACTTTGAATTTGAAATTAAAGTACATTGTAGACGCATTCAGATTTGTCTTCCTACTACCTTTTGTAACTTGGCACTGAATTCAATTCCTTGAGTCTTCATCTGCCCAAGATGCCGCAGGTCCTTGCTCATGATCAACTGCACGGCAGAGTAATATCATTACTCTGTGCAATTGATCAGCGCACTGCTGAGCTCGAAGTTAGAATTGGTGTGGTCTTTGTGACATCCAGATGAAACTGACTAAGATTGGAGTGTGTGTAGGAAGAATGACACAGAAAAATTAAAACTACAGAAGAAGAAGAAGCAGTCAGAAGAAGCAGTAAAAGAGTGGATCCAGAGTGTGGTGGTTGGAGGGAACAGTCTTATACGTTCTCTTGAGCACAGTCAGGTTACTGACCTCGTTATACATGTAATCATAAACATTATTTTCATGTTAAATCAATAGAGATGATGTAAAAATCAATTAGATTCGTTCATCACTTCAAAAACAATGGATTCAATTAATTTAAGAAGAGTAAAGAAATCATTACATTCCAGTGATTTGATTGTTCTTGTAGGGCATGTAATCCAACAATGCTTTTCTATCCTTTTTCACCTTAAAGAAATTTCAAAAATAATAAAAAAGATAAAGATGATGAAGGACATGAATCACTCGCTATTATAGCAATCTCTTCTCAACCAAGCGATCCTTGTGAGTGAGAAAGCATGACCCTTCTCAGGGTAGCACCACCAGCAGATGAAAGAGAAGAGGCTGTTGAATAGCTAAGCGTGGTGCAGAAGAGAGGGTGGAGTCTGGTATGGTGAAGGAGGTGGTAATTAGCTAGGCAGCAACAAACTGAAGACACACTCACATGGTGAAGTTTCATCAATTTCAGTTAAACTGGACGTCAATCCTAATTCTTGATAGTCACATTATTATGTCATGAACTAGCTCTACAAGGAACAAGATAATCACGCACATTATATCATAAAACACACATGCACAATGTACAGTGAGTGAAACTGGTAACTACATTGTAGCAAATCAAACTATTGTGACACATTTTAAGCATAGAAAGAGGTTATACAAATCTTGTCTCATACAATGTTTTTTCTATTCTGAGCCAGCTGGTATACTCAAGACCAGAAGAGGCTCTAACAAAACAAAATCTACATTTACTAGTTACTGTGTATCATTATCAAACAAGCAGTTGTTATGAGATGATATGAGTTGATCACTTTGATCTGTTGTGTCAGGACTGTCTGGACTGAGGAGGAGGCTCCTTATATATACATGTAATGAGAGGGTATCAACACATGAATGAAGTGAGTATCACTAGTCACTTGTAGTCTCTACCCAACCAAGTGATCCTTGTGAGTGAGGAAGAGGAGGAAAAGACACAACTCGATCTGCTCATGGGAATCGATCCACTCGAGGTAGCAGTGCCGAGATGGAAAGAATAATGAAGGACAGAGTGTACCAGATGAGGGATGGAGATTGGGGTTGTAGTAGAGGAATGTTGCTATCGTCGTTTTTATCATTTACTCTTCATTGGACCCACTCACAATAATAATTATATAGTGGATAGTTAGTAGTTGATGAGCTCAGCACAATAGTTCTGTGCATGCAGTTTATAAACGGCTCACTTACATTATTGATGGAGAATACAGACCTAGCTTATCGCTAGATCTACTGAACGAGGGCAGGAAGATCACTGAAGAGATCCGAGTAGAGAAAAATAGGTTCGCTGACGGGTGGATGTTGCACCTCATTCAGTGTTAATTAATTGTTAGACATCATGTCTCCAGTGTTAGAGTGTATAGTGAGAGTGTAGAGTAAGGGTGTGTGGGTGAGTGATTGAGTGGGTGGGTGATTGAGTGGGTGGGTAGGGTGAGTAAGTAAGTTAGTAGGTGAGAGATGGAGATGAATAAATTTTAGTAGAGGGTTAAATTGATTTGTGGGTGAGCAAGTGTGAGTTAATATAATTTGTGGTGGAAGAGAGGGAGAGGGAAAGGAGAGAGCGAGGGAAGGATTGTATGTGGATTGAGTGAATTGGTATAGGTGAATAGATTTTGTTACAGTGGATTTGTGAATTAATTAACATTCAGTGTTATACTGAGCTGATCAACTACTTGATCAGCTGATCAACTGGTTTAGGCTGGTATAACTGGTTTAGGCTTGATCAGCTGATCAACTACTTGATCAGCTCAGTATAATAGTTCTGTGTATGCAGCTTAAAACAGCTCACTTACATTATTGATGGAGAATACAGACCTAGCTCATCGCTAGATCTACTGAACGAGGGCAATAGGTTCGCTGATGTGATGTTGCACAATGCCGTGCAAAGAATGCAAGTTTGTGGGCGGGGATAGTTATTAAGTGATTATTATTGTTTACTAAGCCAAGCCATGTCTCGAGCTTCTCTCTCCGCAGTACAAGGTGAAGAGCTAGTAAACCACTATCATATTTGTTAATAACTATGTCTTTGATCTTTGTCTTTAGGTTTTGACGTCGACTCAGTAGTTTTCGAGCTGCACAAAGCTCGTTTCCCCGCGGACAAATGGCGGTCTCTTGCCGGTGGTTTGAAGATGGCAACCGCTGTCCCAATCATCGATGCTGATTGCAGGACCTCAGTCGACAAGCTGCAAGAGCTGATCCGGAGATGGGTTCGAGGCAGCAGCACTACCGGCAACCAGTGGGTCATGTTGATTGATGCTGTCGTGATGTGTGACGAGCCTGCTGTAGCTCAGGAGCTAGCTACAGCAGTTGGTTGCCCTCTAGCTCGCTCAGGTACTACAACACAACATGTATAATCTACAGTGGCGTAGCAATAAAGGGGCTGGGGGGCTTGTGCCCCCCAAAGATTTATAGAGGGGGGCAGAGCCCCCTGCATTACCTGGTTAACAAGAGTCTAGAAGCCTCCAGAACAGCTGGTAATTGGGCAAGGCCAAGTTGTATACCACACGTACTAGCAACAGTCATCAACTTACTAGTATGGCGGCGGACCAAACGCGTATTGATGGCCACAAGGATGGCCATGATTATTGCTGAAATGACCGAAAACACGCCCCTCATGAATATTAATTAGCAAAATGTTTTCGGCTCACTTCGCCTGCCAACATTTCAGCCCCCCTAATCTGAAACATCTTCCCACGCTACTCATCTAATGAAGCACTTGCATGATTGATAGCACCAAAACAATGCATTTGTGTTTACAAATATGTGAGCGTTACAGTATAGTTAGCCAGCTAGCACATAATATGCTTTAGAGGGTTTGTCTGATGAGGCTGTGACTGTCCAGGTTCTAATGGTGGTAGCATTCACTTCATTCAGCTGGTTTGGAACCCTAAATCCAGTAGGCTAAGCACGGTTCCCAATAATTTCCAGCAAACTACTGGGAGTCTAAACCAAAACTTAGTTAAACACCCACGAAACCCTTGAATTGGTTCTGAATCAGGTGCTTCATTTTAGCTGTATGAACGAAATAACTGCTTCGATACATTGTGTGATTTGATTTGTAAAAAGGCTAACCTGCTGGCTGCTCTGAACCTATCTACAGATGACTGCCGTAAAACTTGTAGGTTCAACTAGCGATGGTATATAGGGCTGTAGGGACAGTCAGGACTTGAGTAAAGCCTTTATACTTTACCTACAGCTATTCGTCATGCATGGTATTGTGTAGTTGCGTACAGTAACATGTTAGCCTACCTTACCGAACCCTTTAGTCAGGCATCATACATGATACAGTGGTTTACTACTGCATCAACAATAGAGGGTAAACCATTTTAGGAAGGGTAATATACAGGCACGAATCACTTTTTACGTTATGTTATGTTCTTTTTTCAAATTCACATTGAAACTTTCTACTTTCAGCTTTATCAGCTTGAACAGCAGCATGAACACTGCTGCTAGATTACACCCTTGATGTATTTGACACATGTTTGTTATGTGCATGTACTAGTGATACAATTTATGAGTTGATATTATTAGACTAATCCTTTAGATGTACAAGATCGTTCTACTGCATCAGCTACACATCTAACATCTGCTATAGCAACAACTGACACTTCAGTATCAGCTACTAGCTCTACTGCTATTACTCATGGTACGTTGTTCATCATTCCTTGTCAATCATTTTCAACTTTGCACAATATCGATCCATTAAAAATTGTATAAAGAAAATCATATAATATGTTTAATGATAAAGGAGTTGTATATGCGTAATCTTGACCATAACTTCAAATGTTTATTATTTCTTACCTGTATATCTCAGCTCACGTATTCCTTGCATGCTAGCTGTTAGCCATGTGGCCCTTTCACACTGTGAAGTCTCAATTGTATTGCAGCTATGAAGAGAAATTTATGGCTGCTTTCGTCTAAATTTTTTCTAACACGAGCCTGGAGTGTGTGTTGTAATGCAATCGTGATTTGTGCATCAGTGCTGTGCTGAAGGCGTAAAACTGCAATTCTATTAAGGTGGCGGAATATTAATGAGCGACTTTCTTTTATTTGCAGCTCGTGACAGAGCGACGCAAGCAGCGCGAGACTCGATCTGATGCATCAATGAATGTGTCTCAATGTATAATGTAGCTTGAAATGTTGCACAATATTCTATACCAAGGAATAATTAGAATTAATCGACATCGTACGGATACGCATTTTTCTAGCCAAAAATCTCTTCTGGCTAACCGTGCAGCAAAGGTTACCAGCTGAAATTCGACTCTTATAAACCATTTCTAGGTGCTGACGAAGAGTTTTGTTGACCCACGCTGAACGTAGCTGACTAGCTGTTCTATGCATCGACAAACATGAACGTCACTGCAAAATCAGCCATGATTTTGGATGTAAAAGTGTTTTTCTTAAAATCAGAGAAAGTAAATGCAGAAAACTCTTCGACAGCACCAAGAAATGGTTCATAAAGAACAAATAGCAGTGGTTTAGGTGAGTGCAAAATATAGCCCAGATCGTGAAGAATGTGGGAAAATGTGTTTTCTGAGCGTCCTGAAGCCGTAAAATGTCCAAATTTTCTCGGTGGCCATTTTCTTATACTTAAAATGTATTGTAATTTGCACTGACGCCATAGGTGGGTTTTGTGCGGTCTTTTGTATTCTTCAATCATTACCAGAAATAAAGGACATCACACGGAATTACGTTTATGCACAGAACACGATTTACTTGTAATGTAACACGATTAATATAACGGGTTGCTAATGACAACCGCTCAGTTCCGTGAAGGTCACCTTTGATCACGGTTCACTGTGCGTCTTCTTGCACAGTTTCTACTAGTCCCAGTAGCGTCTGTGGTATTGAAAAGGACTCCTATTGGTGCGCCTTGAACGTCTGCTTCCTTCGCTCTGAACTACAAAGCCTTGTCGCTGTTCGCTAGCATGGTACAGGTAGGCAACTTCACAGCTCTACAACGCTTGCAGTATAGACGTCCACTGTTTCAACACGGTTGTGTATAGCTATGCTACTGAAGAAGCTCAAGCTTATGTATTACCTGTAACAATGTTCTTTTCAGAACAGAAAGTAAGAAGCGCGACGAAATCAGAGCTCATAGAGAATGGCGGTCACGAGTGACTTCTGGCCTCCCTCCTGAGCCTTTGCTCAACTAGAATTGCCAAGTACTAGTTTCTAGACAGTCTAGGGATAGTCTGAGATACTAGCGCTACAGTTTAAACTGAATAATCCATGCTCAAACTGTCCTAAACACAACTGCTGTACTTCATTTCTTCCCGGGCAAAACTTGTTTCTTACCTAACTTCACCTCAAAAGTGGAACATACTTTTTTCTTTGGATTTCAATTTTGAACACACCATTCAAATCACCAGACCCTGTTCTATTAGACCTGGGGTCGATCAACTCAAAATCGAGTTTAGTTTTTTAGTTACAGTCGCTCAAAAATTGATAAAAATCACATTTTGACATCAGCTAATACATTAACAATTGGGTGATAGTCGCGACTTTGAAGTGCGTTTTGGAACGGACATTTTTCAACTCTACTGCAACATTTTTAGCTCAATCGATAGCTAATAGGCTGAAGTTTGCTATCCTGGGTCGATAAATTGAGTAGAAGTTCATCTTCCAATGATCACAATACATTAACTAAAGTGAATATGTTATGCGCAAACCATGGATCGGGACAATCCATGGATTGCACTGCTCAAAGTATGGATCCTTGCTTTGCGCGGGCAATCCATGGATTGCCCAGCACTTGCGCGATCCATGGATTGCGCAACCACCTTCACATGTGTCAAGCATTCGTGCAAAAGAAGAAAGGTGATCAGTCGAGAAAAAAGAAAGGATATCGTTGCTTATCTTTCGGCTGGCGAACTGTAGCTGTGAGACTGAGGAGAGCAATTCGGCTGGCTGAAGTCTCGTGGATTTCGCCTATTAGATTACCCATGTGCAGCTCTTGGACTGAGGAACTCAAGTTATTGTGTTCAGTTATCAGCCAAGATAACAGCATGGAGCAGGAAGAGTCAGGCAGTCTTCCACTGAATGGTATGCAGTGTTTTCGTCTTGCACACGATGTTCTCTTTAGGGAAGTATTATTTGCAATGAACTATCTCTGCTAATATTGTAGGCTGTAATACTAGCGATATTGAACTGAGAAGAACCCCGGGATTTCTATAGAAGATGCTACATGAGGCCTTCTATTGCTAGTGTGATCACTGCATGCTCTGCCAGCTATTTAATACAGCCTGAACTCAAGACTCATACAACCATAATTATTCATCTCATGTATCTCAACCTTGCTGCCTCAGGTATAATTGTTTATTAGCTAGAATCTTCAGTGACGAACGTCAGCGGTTTTGTAGCCAGAGTCCTCCGCTTCTCACGAGCGTCCATGCATCAATGGTTTGGCCGAGATCCATACTTCGAGTCCCTCGTTTGCGCGATCCATGGATTGAGCAGACAATTAATCCATGGATTGTTGCGCAAAGCACGGATCCATACTTTGGGCAGTGCAATCCATGGATTGTCCCGATCCATAGTTTGCGCACAACAAATATACGGACCTAAGTTTTGATAGTATACGGAAATTGTAACAGGATGTCGTTATTAGCTGGCAATGTTTAGCTTAATTTCAGAATATTTTTAGCACTTTTTGATAAAGTTATGGTATCTAAAGTATGTATGACACAAAATCACGTCATTAGAGCATAAAGGGTTAATGAGTTTTTGTCAAAATTTGCACATCTTGCTAGGAATGCTCCAAAAATGTTAGAAATGAACTCTAAGTGTTCTAAATAATCATTTGAGGCAGTTTCTGAAAGAAATAGTGGGCAAAGGATTTTAAGGTTGTTAATACATTTTACCATTGTTTTCTGTACCCTAGATGCTGTAATTGTTGTTGCATAAACTATGTTCACGAGCTGTTTTTGCAAATGCTTCGTCATTAGCAGAATTATTATTTGTCATGCAGACTGCAGCCATGTTTGAATTTCTCTGTTGTTATTGAAAATACTGAGTTGCATGCTACCTCACCTACTTCATGGGTTTGATATGTTCCTAGCACCGCTATAAAGATGCTCACTTCATTATTGTCATCATGCACTATTTTTATACAGCTATAACTGCTCCAGTCATTGTCCCTGGAAAGTACCGAAGAGATTTTGAACATATTCAGGCTAAATTTGCTCAACTCTTTGTTGAAGTTACCGAGATATTGGAGAAGGTAGAATCAGTCAACATAAAGCGTCTCAAAGAATATGTTTCTAAATTTTCGGAGATGAATGATTCCCTTGATAGTGCTCGTACCATCTCAGACATCATTAATATCATTCATAGACACTCATCTCTCACATCTTGCTCATATCTCAAAGGAGTCGCTGATTTATTTTGTGTCTCTACTGCCATTGAAAAAATTGAAAAGTATTATGAATTCGTCGATGACTTCTGTCAGTACAAATTGGCAAGCCACATTTACTTGAAACAAATTTTCTCGACCAAATCAATAGAGTTAACACCTTCTACAACAATTACTTTCAAATTGAGGTGGAACCCTAATGATAATACACTGTCTGATATACTGGAACTTCTCCAACAAGCCTTCGATGATCAGTGTGTCTACGTACACATCGTGGTGATTAGAGGAGGGAGTGTACGGGTAATCTGCTGTGCTCCACAGTATCTAATGACCGAACTAGTGAGGCTAGCACAAAAGAACAGAGAGCTGCTGGTGGAGAGCAGTGTCACCTACCTTAGGGTAGGAGACACTATAGTAGTGGACACCAGTGATCAGAATGAGGTAAGGCAATGATATTCTGTCACTTGTATAAAATTTTGGTTTAATTGTCAGACTTCACTTGTAGAAGATCTTGTTCTTCAATTAACCATTGCACTTGAGTTGAAAGGTGAAAGTAGACATTAATAATAATACATTTAATACTAGTTTTTCTCATAGACTTGTTGAGTGGACCTGAATCTCAAGGTATGGCAATGCAATTGTGTTACAGTGCACATGGGTCATGTGTGCATGTGTTTCCTACCCACAGCAGCTGAGGATGTGATGAAGAGTATGACACACTCCAGTGCTGTGAGTGATGGTGTTACTGATGATGGTATAGTACATAATGGTTGTCAACATACCCAGAGTGAGCCCTCCAGCTCAATATGGCAGATCACGTTAGAGGAGACTGAGTATATCTTGACTTATAAACCAGATGGAACATTTCTAGTTAGGGAAATGAAGGGGAAAGCTGTTTCTGATCCATCATCATCATCAATCATCTCACATGTCATCAGTGTTGTGTGAGTAGTACATGTCACCCTGGTAACTGGTGTTTATTGTTTGTACAGTGTCAATGGGATTGTCAGGCATGTACCAATCTACAAAAGAGGACACTACTATGGATCACACAATCATGAAAAATACACATCAGTTGAACACTGTGTAGCAGTTCTCTCAATAACAGGGTTTACTGTTCCTGAAAGAACAACATCAGTTACACTGACCAATCAACTATTTCCTGACAAGTGAGCTATCAGTAGTGTTGTTTGTGTTTATCACTTCTCACTATCTGCAGAGATACTCTTGCTAACCTACCATCAGATATTCCCACTATCATACAAGTGAGTGTGTAAATTGTACTTTTCCAATCACTCGATTTTAGTTTATTTGCATTTTTGTGAATTTAATTCCAAATTGAAGCTAATACCTGCATTAAGTACTGAGTGGCAAACGTTTAGGGAATGGTGTTGATTCAATGTGTAATGGTATTGTCTGTTATAGCCATTGGTTATCCGTGTGCAGTATGTGGGAGGGTTATGCATTTGAGTTTGTCTGCGTACGTATGTATAATTATGTGTGTCGCCAATAAACACACCTTTTTGCATCTTACCGCTCAAAAATCTCAACGAAACTACTCTTTGCAGCTTTTTCACTGAATTTTCAGTGCTGGCAAGCCTTGCTTGAGTGACTAATCCATGGCTTTCTAAAGCTACGTGCCCTTGTAAGAGCACTTTACGGCATTGTGGGTGTTTCACCCGACCTCCTATATCTATCCACATCGACGGCCTGGCCTGCACTCAATCTCACATGTACCGTCATCAGGTGCTGTCTATGGACTGTTGCATTAATGCTGGAGCAGTCGTGTATGTAGATCTTAGCTCAGCGCACGGGTATGTGCTCATTATAATTCTAGTTTAAAATTTTGTAACTGTAGTGTGTTTAGCTTCTGATAATAATCACTACATGTTATTTAAACTCCTCAGTATTACACATTCGGTGATGTGGCATCACTACTTCCCAAGCATTTCCCTCACCATGATGAGAGCACATGGCTCTGCAGACATCTCAGTAAGGAGAAGTCAGAGAGGTTGCTGAGAGGGAGGATAGATGAGACGTTCCTAGTGAGAGCAACTGACCTGTCAGGTCCCAGTCACCTCTTCACAGTGGATATTGTGTAAGTCAATGTAATAACAATAATTATTTTTAAATGCCATACTGTATGGTGCGAGTTTATCATAATAATCATACAATGATTATTATAGTAATTTCAATTAGTCAAAAATGTTGTCAGTGTTTGAATTGACATTAACTCTTTAGTGTCTGAATTATTTTGACGAAAATTCGACTTGCTCTAAAGTGACAGTTTGTCTTGTGATTTTCTACAACATGCAGTACGCTAGCTGTTCCAAACTAGCACTGTTTTTTCCTGGCATGTCAAAGTTTACGACCATGTACTAAACTCTGAGTTGGCCACTCCCACTTCGGAACTGAAGCCGCTTAAGTGCTGCGATTTCGCCATTTTTCAGCCAAGTTTGGTGTTCGTTTAGGCCTGGTGACTGATACAAAAACCTGGTGGTGTCCAGGTAAGCAAACAGCATAGTTTAGACCATATTCTATGCCCAAGTATGCATTTCTGGGCATCCTGAAGCCTTAAAAATGCCAAAAGTGGTGAGGGACTCTGCCCCTTCGAACCCTGGGTTAACAAGGGGACACCCCCCTTTAAAATTCCTCCCGTGCTGTATGTTTTAGTGTGGAGGGCGCGCCGAAAAACAGTGGGTTTTTTCAGGTAAAGTTATCTTTTGCAATTAAACTTGATTTGACCTTTCTAGAGCACTTTTATGACGTCTAGAGTAGGTGGAGTCAATTATGGCACCTAAAGGCGCTATAAGCCTTAAAGGGTTAATGCACTATACATTATCATCAGTGTGTGTGTGTGTGTGTGTGTGTGTGTGTGTGTGTGCATGTGTTAGTTGTTTGTTGTTCTTTAGGATACAGAGGAAGGTGGTCAGTCTGTGTGTTTATAGAGATGTTGGTTGGTTACATTTTGAAAGAAAAAGGGAAAGATATGACTCTATCAACACCTTAGTGATTCATCATCTCACTAGAGCATTTCCTATAACAATTGATGATCATGAAGTACAAGTACAGTTTCAATATCCAGTGCACTCATCAAAGTATTATATATAAATGTGCTTCTTTTCCGTTTGTAAAATTTTGGTAAAAAGTTTTTTAAACAAGTTCATTGTTCTTAGTAGATGGTACATTGTAATTATCTGGTACAGTAATGAACAGTGAGTGTCTCATTCTAGCACCTACTGACCTTGAGAAGTGTCCTTACCTGCAATGGATGATACAGATGATGACTATTAACCAGCTCTGTAATATCTAGTAACAAAGTCACTAGGACCATGAAGTGATCAAGGGAGAGTGCAACTCTGTATTTTCACAATACAATGGTGAAATCCAAACATGGCTGGCGTTTGACACAGGAATCTGCTGTCTACCTCTGCTAGGGTATGTTGATTACTACTACTCTCAATAACATGTGCTGTGATCTGAAAGGTGACTAGGTGAGAGTTGCGAGACTAAACACAGGGCATAATCAACGCATTTCCTACTTTTTGGACCATGAAGACCTTTTTGGATGATACTATATTATTGAGCATCAGGATTTTGCCGTTTATACTTACAAAAGCTTCTTCAATGGGTAGGTCTCGATGATTTCTTGATAGTAGCATGCAATGCTTTTTGGCTTCTATTCTCTTCACTATGTGCACTCAGTGACAGTGAGTTGCTCTGCAACAGTGCAGTGTTTTTCGAAACTAACACTAGCTAGCTCATCAAGTGGAGACAAGACTAAAATCAAAAATACCTGTCTTGCCCTGACACAACATTACAGTGTCACAATCAACTATGTACACATGCAGTTTACCATGTGTGTCCTCTACAAAGAACACCTCTCCTTGTCTGATAACTTTAGTCTCTCCACTGCTCACAGTGATCTCAGCATCAGCATCAAGCTTGGTTGACTATGTACTGTCGTCGTGGAGGATTGTGCCATGAGAAATTATATGAAGGTGGAGTCTCTCTAAACATCATACCAGTGCTGGGAACAAACCCATTTTGTTTTGACAACGATGCATGCACATCAGTAGTATAATCATGATTGACAATGCACAAGAATACCTATTATGAATTCGTTTTATTTCTGATATTAAATTCATTGTTACTCTCCTGCATTATGCATTCGACGCATATACAATGTAGATCGGGCGTGGCCCGACCAGCATTGCGTCGTTTGCAGTAGAGGACGGGCCATGCCTAAATAGACCCAATCAGCCAAACAAACAGACTAGCGCTGTAACTGAGACTGATCTCTTTATTTTATAGCTCACCGTTTTTAACCTAAGCAATGTCTGACAGTGAGTTACAATAACGTATACTTTATTGTATGTATAAATTGCGCGTGTAGACGGTCTTATCATGCAGTCATTGCGAGTCTTCCGCATTATGATTTTATTGTATACAGATATTCCAGCCCCAACCCTCACTCAGTTGACTACTGAATTAATAGAAATGAGGGATTGGTATTCTCTGGGTGTTGCTTTGAGAATTAACCCCGATAAGCTACAAGAGATCCAGATATTGTCCCCACACGAGGGAATTCCACGATGGAGGATTGATTTGCTCCAGTATTGGCTGGACTCAACACCTGATGCCTCGTGGAATGATATCATAGTCGCTTTGAAGACAATCGGTCACCACACACTATCAGCTAAACTGAGAGAAAAATACATTTTGCCGTTAGCAGGTCAACAGGACTGCTATACACCACCAAATCATACTGGACTTGCTATTGTTCAATCCACTACTACTACTACTACTGCTTCAGGTAAAGTATATAGCATGCATTTTCTATAGCAGACATTGCAGATGTATAATAATAATTATGATCAGATACATGAGTACTGACTTACACGAATATTATTATCCGGCCCTCATTGTGCGCGGAGCAACGAGGCTTACTGTAATTGGTCTGTCATCCCGTCTGTTATAATTATCAGTTTCTAGATGCACGCTAAAGTTGAGCTTTGAAAATTTATGTAAAAGTTTTATACGAAGCTTTGTTTACGAATTTTGCCATGATTTGTGTTGCTGACAAACTAGGATTGTATAATGGCTAATGGCTGTCCCTCTTCACATGTAATCATTGCTTGTCATCCTTCATCATCTGCCACTATTCTTCTTGCTGAGACATAGAGATTATCCCCTGCCTATATACTGATAGTTCTTATAATAAGTAATAAATGACTAAAACCACTGACAGCCCCACAGTTTTGATTCTATACAGTGCTTCCCGCTTAGAGAGTCCAATTGTGATGTTTTTACATACTGTGCTGTAAATATTTTATCAAAGGTAATACAATCCTCAAATCTGCTCTGAAGTATGGTATATCATTGTAGATTATGTGCATCAAATAATACGGACAGCTCACCATCAACTATTGCAAAAGTTAACAACTATTAATTGTATATATGTCACTGGCTAAGCTCAGTAGCTGAAGTTTATAGGCTTGGAAATGGCTATTTGGCTGAGTTAAGAAAATTCACTTTGCAAACAACTCACAGAATGGCTCATCTTTCACTACAGCAAGTTTGTAAGCTAAAATTCCTTGCACAACGTTGTACGGTACAGAAATGCACCAAAACGTGTGTTTTGGGAGTCACTGAAGTTTTTGGGCTTGCATTTGCGCATTTTTGCGAGTTAAAAACACAGATTTGTGCAATGGATAGCCAGATACCTAAAATTTTTTACTTGCTTTGGAATTATAAGTGTAGCTTAAACCATGCGCGCACGCGATCATCGAGAAAGTGCAGTTCTGCAGTTCTTAGTCGCGTTAATTAGATTCATCTAGAGAAAGCAGTTTATCAATGACTCGTTTCCGCTCGCGCAGGGCCGCTTTTGTTGACCGGTGACAAGATGGCTGCTGATCGACAGCCCTAGTTTTGCTTTGTTATCGATTGTTTAACAAAATGATCGACTTTTTATCTGGTAAAACTGCAATTGATCGAGAATGAAGCAAAACTAGGGCTGTCGATCAGCAGCCATCTTGTCACCGGTCAACAAAAGCGGCCCTGCGCGAGCGGAAACGAGTCATCGATAAACTACTTTCTCTAGATGAATCTCATTAACGCGACGAAGAACTGCAGAACTGCACTTTCTCGACGATCGCGTGCGCCCATGGTTTAAGCTACACTTATAATTCCAATATCTTAATGTCTTAATCAATTCCAATAATTACATCACGACATTCTGCACCTCTGACACAATCACATTATTTTGTTAATCATTCACATACAAAACACTACTATAACAGTTCATCGCATTATTATTATTATATTCCCTTTTCAGCTGTATCAACTGAAATCATTGTCCCTGAAAAGTATCGCAGAGATTTTGTAAACCTACAGAATAAATTTGCTCAGCTCTTTGATGAAGTAGCCGAGATATTGGAGGATGAAGAATCAGTCACTCCAGAACGATTGAAACGATTTGTTTCCAGATTCCCAGAGATGAGTGATTCACTGGATAATGCTCAAACTATCTCAGATATCATCAATATAATTCAGGAACACTCATCTTTTACATGTTGCACTTTTCTCGAAGGAGTTGCATTGCGATTCAATGTCTCTGCTGCTATTGGGAAAATAAAAGAGTATTATCAATTTGTTGATGATTTTTGTCAGTACAAATTGGCAAACCACATCTACATGAAAACATTCCTTACCAGCAACACGATAGATATTACACCTTCTACAACCGTCACTTTCCAATTACGCTGGAGCCCAGCAGAGAAAACACTCTCTCATATTAAGCATCTTCTCCAACAAGTCTTTGATGAGCAGAGTGTATATGTCCATGTCATGGTGGTTAGAGGAGGGAGTGTACGGGTAATCTGCTGTGCTCCACAATATCTAATGACTGAACTAGTGAGGCTAGCACAAAAGAACAGGGAGCTGCTGGTGGAGAGCAGTGTCACCTACCTTAGGGTAGGAGACACTATAGTAGTGGACACCAGTGATCAGAATGAGGTGAGAATATGGTATTGCTAAAACTTTGTCACATGCATGTGTCAAATTTTGGTTTAATTTTCAGACTTCACTTGTGGAAGATCTTGTTCTTCAATTAACCATTGCACTTGAGTTGAAAGGTAAACTATACAATATTGAATAATTAATTTAATACTAGTTTCTCTCACAGACTTTTTGGGTGGACCTGATCCTCAAGGTATGGTAATACATTGTATGTGTCTGTGTTGCAGTCATACTGTGCACATGGGTCATGAGTGTTTCCTACCCACAGCAGCTGAGGATGTGATGAAGAGTATGACACACTCCCGTGCTGTGAGTGATGGTGTTACTGATGATGGTATAGTACATAATGGTTGTCAACATACCCAGAGTGAGCCCTCCAGCTCTATCTGGCAGATCAAACCACATGAGGCTGAGTATATCTTGACTTATAAACCAGATGGAACCTTTCTTGTTAGAGAAAGAAAGGGGAAACCTGTTTCTGTTCCATCTTCATCATCAATCAGCACACATGTTATCAGTGTTATGTGAGTAGTACATGTCACCATGGTAACTGGTGTTTATTGTTTGTACAGTATCAATGGGAGGGTAGACCATGTAGCAATCTACAAAAGAGGACACTACTATGGATCACTCAATGATGAAAAATACACATCAATTGAACACCTTGTAGCAGATCTCTCAAGATCAGGGTTTTCTCTTGATGAAGGAGCAATATCAGTTACACTGACCAATCGACTATTTCCTGACAAGTGAGCTATCAGTATGTTGTTTGTGTTTATCACTTCTCACTATCTGCAGAGATACTCTTGCTAACTTGCCATCAGATATTCCTACTATCAGACAAGTGAGTGTGTAAATTGTACTTTTCCAATCACTTGATAATTTTTGGTATTTGCATTTTTGTGAAATTAATTCAAATTGAAGCTTGATTTTAGCTACGTACCTACTATCAAGATGCCATACGGAAAAGCCAATACCTGCAAATACTGAGAGACAAACGTTTAGAGAAATTATAGTGTTGTTTCAATGTGTAATGGTATTTTATGTTATTGCCAATTTTGTTACCCGTGCGCAGTATGCGGTAGGGTTATGCATTTGATTTTGTCTAAGTATATACGTATTAGAATTATGTGTCGTCAAAAAAACACACCTGTTTGCGTCTCACCGCTCAAATATCTCCATGTAAACACTCTCTGCAGCTTTTCACTAATTTTATAGTCCTATGAAGACGTTTTCAGTGCTTGCAAGCCTTGCATGACTGGCTAATCCTTGGCTTTCTAAAAACTACGTGTCCTTGTAAGAGAACTGTGGGTGTGTCACCCATCCTCCTATATCCATCCATATCGACGTCCTGGCCTACACTCAATCTCACATGTACCGTCATCAGGTGCTGTCTATCGACTGTTGCAGTAATGCTGGAGTAGTCGTGTACTAACTATGTAGATCTTAGCTCAGCGCACGGGTATGTGTTCATTAGAAGTATAGTTAAAAACTGTAATTGTAGTGTGTTTAGCTTCTGATAATAATCTCTACATGTTATTTATAACCTCCTCAGTATTACACATTCAGTGATGTGGCATCACTTCCCAAGCATTACCCTCACCATGATGAGAGCACATGGCTCTGCAGACAGCTCAGAAAGGAAGAGTCAGAGAGGTTGCTGAGAGGGAGGATAGATGAGACATTCCTAGTGAGAGCAACTGACCTGTCAGGTCCCAGTCACCTCTTCACAGTGGATATTGTGTAAGTCAATGTAATAACAACAATGATTTTAATCTGACGCAAATGCCATACTACATGGTGCGAGCTTGTCATATTATAATCGTATAATATTCTCAAATAGTCAAACATTTTTTCCAACCATTTTTCAGTGTTTGAATACACCATACATTATCATCACTGTGTGTGTGTGTGTGTTAGTTGTTTGTTGTTCTTTAGGGTACAGAGGAAGGTGGTCAATCTGTGTGTTTATAGAGATGGTGATTGCTTAAGACTTGAAGGAATGAGAGATAGATATGACTCTATCAACACCATAGTTATGCGATATGTCTCTACAAGAGTCCCTATAACAATTGGTGATCATGAAGTACTAGTAAAATTTCAATATCCAGTGCACTCATCAAAGTAATATAAATAATGTGCTTCTCTTTCTGTTTGTCAAATTTTGTTAAAAAAGGTAAAAAGTTAAAGTTAGTTAGATAATTTTTAAAATGTTTTTTTAAAACAAAATGACATTGTTCATTGTTCTAAGTAGATGGTACATTGTAATTATCTGGTACAGTAATGAACAGTGAGTGTCTCATTCTAGCACCTACTGACCTTGAGAAGTGTCCTTTATCTGCAATGGATGATACAGATGAAGAATAATAAATGTATTAACCAGCCCTGTAATATCTAGTAACCAAGTCACTAGGACCACGAAGTGATCAAGGGAGCGTGCAACTTTGTATTTTCACAATACAATGGTGAAATCCAAACATGGCTGCCATTTGACACAGGAATCTGCTGTCTACCGCCGCTAGGGTATGTTGATTACTACTATACTCTCAATAACATGTGCTGCATCTGAAAGGTGACTAGGTGAGAGTTGTGAGACTAAACACAGGGCATAATCAACGCATTTCCTCCTTAATGGACCATGAAGACCTTTTAGGTATAGATATAGATATAGCATGACTAGATATAGCATGAGGATTTTGCCACTTACAGTTACACACTTCTTCGACAGCTAGGTCTCGATGATTTCTTGATAGTAGCATGCATGATATTTGGCTTCTATTCTCTTCACTATGTGCACTCAGTGACAGTGAGTTGCTCTGCAACAGTGCAGTGTTATTTTTGAAACTAACACTAGCTAGTACATCAAGTGGAGACAAGACTAAAATCAAAAATACCTGTCTTGCCCTGAAACAACATTACAGTGTCACAATCAACTATGTACACATGCAGTTTACCATGTGTGTCCTCTACAAAGAACACCTCTCCTTGTCTGATAACTTTAGTCTCTCCACTGCTCACAGTGATCTCAACATCAGCATCAAGGTTGACTATGTACTGTCGCCGTGGAGCATTGTGCCATGAGAAAGGCGGAGTCTCTCTAAACATCATACCAGTGCTGGGAACAAACCCATTTTGTTTGACAACGATGCATGCACAGTAGTATAATCATGATTGACAGTTCACAAGAATGCCTGTTAAATCATTTTATTTCTGATATTATATTCATTGTTAACATCAGTGTTGGTTGCAGTGGTATGGGAACAGTGATCTGTATTGCAAGTCTCTTGATTACACCCGGCTGAAGCCAGCACCACATTCGCCGGCACCACATTCACGAGAAACCACAGGAATTTACATATTGTACATCGAGTTGTAATAATCACATACATGAATAGTGCGCATCTGTAACTACAATACGCATCGAAAATACGCTTTGAGAGAACCAGAATACCAACTGCCAACCTGACCAGCGACGCTCACTGTAAGTCATTACTACTTACAGCCTATAGTGAACACCTGCTATTGTTATATAAACCAACTGCTGTGTTATAGCACACTAGACTCAGTGAGCTCTGAGGCTAGCTCAATAACAAAAATACAAGTAAGTGATAACAGGAGCCAGGAAAAGTAAATAAATCATAAATGAATAAAGATACCAACATAGTAATGATTTGCCAAAGTGAGTAACCAAGTATATACCATGTAGCTGGATCAAGATCCTATAGAGCAACAAATTAATTGATTATCAGGTTGTTCATAACACTATATGTTGGGCTCGGTAAGTCAACACTCATCGCTGCATTTTAATCTTTGAATTTCGGAAAACTGGTAATATACTGGCTAACAGGTAAAAAATTGTGATGGATATAATATATACTGCTATTTTCTAGTATTAGTATTCGAATTTTTGTAGAACACTAGTCTGTGGTACAATAATTACTTTTACGTAAATTTAACACATTTTGAATTTCTGCTGGCTAACTATAACTACCAAATGTTTGACCTTTGTTGCATCTAGTTGTAGAACAGTGTCTTAGCTTCACCATGGTTCAGTTGATTTGTCACTAGCTAGTTCACTGGCCCAGCACAAATTCAGATAGTACTTTTAATTGTTATTTATGAATCTCATTAACACATTTTGAATTTGTGCTGGCTATCTACGAACTCCAAGAGTTTAATCTTTATTGCATCTTGTAGAACAGTGTCTTAGCTTCACCATGGTACAATTGGTTTGTCACTAGCTAGTTCACAGCCCCAGCACAAATTCAGATAGTACTTTTAACTGTTATTTATGAATCTCATTAACACATTTTGAATTTGTGCTGGCTATGTACAACATCCAGGCTTTTTTACTTTATTGCAACTTGTAGAACAGTGTCTTAGCTTCACCATGGTACAATTGGTTTGTCACTAGCTAGTTCACAGGCCCAGCACAAATTCAGATAGTACTTTTAATTGTTATTTATGAATCTTATTAACACATTTTGAATTTGTGCTAGCTATGCACAACATCTAGGCTTTTGTACTTTATTGCATCTTGTAGAACAGTGTCTTAGCTTCACCATGGTACATTTGGTTTGTCTCTAGCTAGTTCACAGGCCCAGCACAAATTCAGATAGTACTTTTAACTGTTATTTATGAATCTCATTAACACATTTTGAATTTGTGCTGGCTATCTACGAACTCCAAGAGTTTAATCTTTATTGCATCTTGTAGAACATTGTCTTAGCTTCACCATGGTACAATTGGTTTGTCACTAGCTAGTTCACAGCCCCAGCACAAATTCAGATAGTACTTTTAACTGTTATTTATGAATCTCATTAACACATTTTGAATTTGTGCTGGCTATCTACGAACTCCAAGAGTTTAATCTTTATTGCATCTTGTAGAACATTGTCTTAGCTTCACCATGGTACAATTGGTTTGTCACTAGCTAGTTCACAGCCCCAGCACAAATTCAGATAGTACTTTTAACTGTTATTTATGAATCTCATTAACACATTTTGAATTTGTGCTGGCTATCTACGAACTCCAAGAGTTTAATCTTTATTGCATCTTGTAGAACATCGTCTTAGCTTCACCATGGTACAATTGGTTTGTCACTAGCTAGTTCACAGCCCCAGCACAAATTCAGATAGTACTTTTAACTGTTATTTATGAATCTCATTAACACATTTTGAATTTGTGCTAGCTATGCACAACATCTAGGCTTTTGTACTTTATTGCATGTTGTAGAACAGTGTCTTAGCTTCACCATGGTACATTTGGTTTGTCTCTAGCTAGTTCACAGGCCCAGCACAAATTCAGATAGTACTTTTAATTGTTATTTAAGAATCTCATTAACTCATTTTGAATTTGTGCTGGCTATCTACGAACTCCAAGAGTTTAATATTTATTGCATCTTGTAGAACAATATCTTAGAATCATCATGGTAGAATTGGTTTGTCACTAGCTTTAACCTGAGTATTTAATTATTAGTGAGTGCATAGCAGAACTAGTCGACAGTATTGACAGAGGAAATGTAAGTGAAGTCCATTCTGTATAAATTACAGCTGATTTTAAATACAACAGGCAACATTCTTTGTTCCAATTTTCTTACCTTGTTTAAAAGCCAGAGGATATGATGATGTTGCACAATTTGAATGCATTCTATTTCCAGTGCACTGTCCACAACACTGGGTGCTAGAGCATGTCTTTTACATGTACACTACAAGTAGTATTATTATGTACTTAATTTACATAAAGGCTGCTCTAGCAAGAAAGAAAAATTTGTCTGATTAAATGATCATCATGGTGATGGTGAAACTCCTATTGCTGACAATATATATATGTACTGGATATGGTATAATTATCCATTTCGAATTATTATGCATGCTTGAGTTGTATGCCATATGAAATATTCTAAAGGTCTTATCTTGCTCGAAGATGACTCTTAACAGAAGACATTGGAGAGTTTTGGACATAGTCAGTTTACAATAAATGATTATGCAATTAAATGCTATTTTCATGAACCTTTGCCTTCAGGATCACTTAGTACCAAAACAAACGAACGCCTACGATTGTGGTGTTTTTGTTTGTTTGGTAAGCATCTGCCTCTGTATTATAGCAAACTACCTTTGTATAATCATCACTACACCGGCAAGCAAATGTATACTCAAGGACTGGACACTATCATACACACAGGTAAATGTAAATAATTATTGTTACGATGTTGAATAGTTACTTTCATCACAAAAACTTAATAGACAGATGCAGATCAAGGAAGGATGGAGATAGCCTACACAATAATGAAAAGGAATGAGAGAGATAGCATGGTAAAGCCATTGATGCTAGCAGCATGCATCATCACATGCTATAATTGTTGCACTGATGCACGTCACTGCATGCAGGACTTGACTGCTGATGATGCAAGTGAAGATATTTCTAATTGAACAACCTTCAGAAAGGTATCCAATAGGTATTCCATCAGTGAAGCATCTGTTTGTACAAGATATCTGTAGAGTCAATTAAAAGTGAAAATGAGTTTCAAGTTAACTTGCTATCACATAAGGTGAGTTTAGACTACATGTAGACTGTAAAGACAACATAATGTGAAATGCAGTCATCAGCTGGAGGTACATAAATATATCACTATTATAAACACTCTTGTTCATTAGTGTTCATTCATTACATGATGAAGATGAAGATAGTGATATCTATGAAGATGATGAGGATATTAAAGAGTTGGAAAAACTATTACCAGTATGCACTAAAATTATTATGTGCATATTTATTGATTGATTGCATTATTCAGATTAAGACACGCTTCCTGATGATGTCTTAGTTCCACAATTTAGTGGAAATGCAGATTTTGTTGATATAGACAATTTGTTTGCAGCAAGGGAGTCAAGGAGAGATATGTGGATTGGAGGTTTTCCTAGATTGGAACATTGGAACGGCCACCTGATGAGTTAGTTATTTAAGTTAGTTATTTATTTTAACATAAATAACTATGATTTCCTGCACAGAAAATCTTTATTCACACGTGAATACATCAGGAAAGTCTTGAAGAATGCAGAGGTATAGCTGCATACAGTATTATAGCATTATACAATCATAATTATGAATCATGGTTTTCTTCTAGCCTACTTTTAGAATGGCATTTACGGGTGATTATGTGACCATCTTCAACTCTAGTAGTACTACAAGGTGCCACTAACTATTAAATAAATATTATTATTATTATTATTTTACAGTACATACAGAAGTGCAGTAGTAATGCATGGCTGTTTGAGAAGATGACAGAGACAGTATAGCAGTACTGACGGAATACCAATAAGAACCACTGGTATCCTATAGGGATAAGTGATATAAATTAGTTAGTAAATGTAGGAGGAACATAGCCACTACACCTGCAGCAAGGGCAAATGAAGTGAAAAGAGCAAGGGTTAGTTGGAGAAAAATTGTTTAAAAAGTGTCTCCACATTAATATTATGGTCTTTAATCTTGGTTTTAATCGTGTGGAGAGATAGACTTAGATCAATTGGAGGAAGAGAGTTCCAAAGACGAGCAGTCCTCTTAAAGTACGAATGTTGAGTAATGATTGAGCTGGATGACTGATGCACTAGTTTCATAGATTTTCCTGATCTAGTGTTAGAGGAAGAGAATGCGATGTAGTTCCTGACGGGGAAACTTGGGTCAGGGTCCTTTAGGTTTTTAACCAATAAAAGAACATCAGCCAGTTCATAGGAGTACATTAAGGGGAACAGATGGAGATTGATTAGTCTTGATTTATAATCAGAGACAATGTCGTTAAGAATGTATTTGGTAGCTCTCCTTTGGATCCGTTCGAGAAGATTTATATCTCTGATGAGATGAGGTCTCCAAACTGGCGAACAGTATGTAAGCTTTGACTTTACTAGAGAAATGAACAACAGCTTCTTGATGCTTGTGGGAATGAATGGAGAAAAAGTGCGTCTGATCAGACCAAGCGATTGATATGCCTTTGTCGTTATAATGTTTGGTCCATGATAGGTCAGTTGAGAAAATGACACCAAGATCCCGACAGTGGTCTAGCGAGGTTATGGAAGTATCATTGACAGTGTAGTTAGTTGAGGTAGTAGTCGTTGTTCTATATTGTGAAATCTCAGTAAGAATGATTTGGAAATCTTAAAGGACATGTCATTGTCTAAGCACCATTGGCTGAGGTGGTCTAAGTCAGACTGTAGGAGGGAAGTGTCTTGGGATGATAAAATTCTTTGACAGATTTTTGTGTCATCAGCATACAGGTAGGGAGAAGATGAGGTGATTGTGGAAGGAAGATCATTGATGTAGATGATGAAAAGAAGTGGTCCCAGAATACTTCCTTGAGGGACTCCATGAGTAACTGGAGTAAGTATATATGACATGTGGCCACTGGAACTTAGTGACATGGTATAATTATAAACATTATAATTATAATAACGGCAATACACATTTACGTACATTTATGCAGTTTCAGGAAATCAACTGGTTCTTGATGGGTATAGTGGGAGATGTCGAACAAAGGCCATAAACTCATTGCTGGTCAAATAGTTGATGAAGTCCTGTTTCCTGAAGTATGCATTCCAGTGTATTCATGCCCAGTCAATGATAATAATTCAGGCGGTGACTCACTTGATTGCTGAGAAGTTTAGCCTCGAGTATTCACAGGCAGCCAATATAATAATCAAAAGGTATAGATTGCTCATGATAATATTATTATCAATAAATTCTAATAAATGCAGATTTTGCCTACAGAAGACTGAATACATGTGATTATACCATCACTGCACACACTTTAATACAACAAAATAATTATGATCCACATTAACCCAGACTACAACATACAAAATTCACTATAATTGTGCTAATTTTATATTAATTATAATATTAATTGGCTAGCATATTTGTCTCATAAAGCAGTTATATAAGTGTAATTGGACTACAAATCCGTATCAGGGAACAGACTATCAATTAATTGCAGCAAAAGCATGAATTATACTAAAAAAATCATTAAAACATTTCTACAAATAAAATTGCTATTAGGATAGTAAACGTATAATAATTAGAGATTTCTGTTTTGCTTGATTACATAATTATGCCAAAAACTAATTAAGTATAAATTATGACATAGTATAATATTAAGTCACACTACATTTATCATTTATCAGCACAGATGTCATGTAGTCAGTACTCCATGTCGGCACCATCATGCAACTAACAACAATGAATCAAGTGTCAACTCACCATCAACTAACCGTAAGCACTGTCGCTCATTTTGCTGGCAACTCAAGAGCATATTTAAATACGCTGATCTGTTTTGTATGATACGTGATAGTGTACACCGCTACACAATAACCATTTGTACCATGCTACAGGTCATCTTGAATAGCAAACAAAATGGTAGTGATCTTCAGTTGGCCTTCAGTATCGTAAGCTTTGTCATAGCAGTGCTTTGGAAAATAGCCACTGTCTATAGTACTTGCACTTTTGTGGTTGCTTGAACTATATTCAAGTTAAGAAAGATTCGTAATGATGGTCCTGTATCAAGCAGTGCTAACTGGTGTCATGTTCACTTGATTATCCATGTTCTAGCACAGATGGTGTCTCAAGTATCAATGATAGTGTGTATGCAATTGGTGCTAAGAAGCACTATGAGAATAGACGCACGATGCACTAAGATGCACTATGAGAACTACACTGTTGAAAATAATATAGTTCAAATCAGTGGTTTTCTTTGGTACATGTTTTTCGGTGCATTAATCGTTCCTCTTGCTTGGGTCTTCACTTTTGGTATTTATCTGTTCAAGACTATATTATATTTCTTTGATCTACTAGGACTCAGTCATTAGAAGAAGCAAAGAGCAAGGTGCACGGTGCACAGTAGAAATGGAACTTTCTTCAAAAAAAAAGAAATTGTACAATACATCAAGTCGATTTTAAGTACTTCGATTTCCCTTTGTTAAGTGTTTTTATGTTGTCCTGAGTCCTTTACTGGCAACATTGTCAATCATTCATGCTCTGCTTATTTGTGGTTTCTTGGCAAGCTGTTTGCTTGGGTCAGATACTGGTGTCACCTTCCTGTACGACTCTTCAACAGGCTGGAAGGTGTTCTTTGTGATTACAGCTTTTCTCGAGTGTGCTGCAAATATTCTCGTGTTATTGTTTGGTGCAGTATGTATAAAAATGCTTGTTGGTGTTATCGCTATTTTCCTAGGCCTAATAGCTGCTATCTTGTTCATAATCTGGTTTCCTTGCATACTCATAGCTGCTATTGTATCTGGTGAAAACTGTTACATAATATTATGTCATCACAATAATTGATGAACCTGTGTGTTGTGTTTTACACCACCAATATTATGTGTATTGTGTTGTAATCCGTAGTTGGTCTGTTGCTATTAATATTAGAGCTGTGAACCTAGCCAGAAGCAATAACCAGTTAACTATTTACAAATAATTGTCGGTTAACCAGTTAACTGGGTTTAAAAAAAAAAATTTTTAAATACAAATGTGAAAATTGTGAATACAGAGATCAATGACGAGCTCTTTTGTATGGTAGAGAGAGAGAAGGAAGATTGTCATGTAAGAAAAGTAGTGTTTCAACATTTTCTGGGTCCAGTGCTGCCCTCTTGGCACTGACAATAATGCCAGCTATACTAAAAAGTCTCTCTGATGGAACAGACGTAGCTACGATACTGAGATATTTTTGCGCCATCTTGGCTAAACGAGGGTATGATCGGTGATGTGTTCTCCACCACTCCAAAGGTTTTTCCTTCAGTTCTGCAACAGGCTCGGCCTTGTAACGAGTCAATTCTCCAACTAAAAGATCAGTGAGAGATACTGAAAATGAGGAGTCACAACTAGCATTGAGAGTACTAAAAGTATCTCCAAGCAGCTTTTCCAAAGCACACTTTTTGGTGGATTGACTGGATTCTGAAACAGCATTTGAACTACTAGTAGACTGGTTCTCTGATGTGCTTGCTGTAGTAATTGCAGTAGTAGCTGGCTGTAGTTGACTGACAACTATCTCATCCACTAAACTATTTGCAGTTGCCTCTTGTTGATCTTCTGTCAGATGAGCCAAGCTTTTTAGGCGTGGGTCTAATAAAGTAGCCTTGTTCATCAGCATGCAAACATCCGGATCTTTGTAACGTGTATTGAAGTCGGAAGCAATTGCTTTTTTGACGTTACGGATTGCTGTTGAGCTATCAGCAGGCGTGATCACTAACTTAAGCCTTATTTGAGCAAGAAGTGGACCTAGAGTAGACAAACTTGGGTATTGATCAGCGCTAAGGTAGGCAGTGGCGTCCTTAAAGGTTCGAGAATCTCACATAAATCTTGCAATAGCCTCCATTCCTCTGGAGAGTGTTCTAAGTGTAGTAGGCTTCTCTGGTTTTGCAAAACAGCACACACAGCCAGCTGCTGTTCACACAATCACTCTATCATATCATGAACAGAATTCCACCTGTGAGATACTCCCTGCAGGTAAGAAAAAAATAATTCTGTTGTGTATTCTGTTGTGTATTCTGTTGTGTATATTATGTATAATACCTGTATTAATTTGTGCTTTTTAATATACATCTTAGCTACAAACATTTATCAAACTGATCAACATGGATGCATCAACACCGATACGCATTAATTACAGTTAAAAGTAGTTTGTGAATTTGTGCTGGGCCTGTGAACTAGCTAGAGACAAACCAATTGTACCATGGTGATGCTAAGACACTGTTCTACAAGATGCAATACAGTACAAAAGCCTGGCTGTTGTACATAGCCAGCACAAATTCAAAATGTGTTAATGAGATTCATAAATAACAGTTAAAAGTACTATCTGAATTTGTGCTGGGCCTGTGAACTAGCTAGTGACAAACCAATTGTACCATGGTGAAGCTAAGACACTGTTCTACAAGATGCAATAAAGATTAAACTCTTGGAGTTCGTAGATAGCCAGCACAAAATCAAAATGTGTTAATGAGATTCATAAATAACAATTAAAAGTACTATCTGAATTTGTGCTGGGCCTGTGAACTAGCTAGTGACAAATCAATTGTACCATGGTGAAGCTAAGACACTGTTCTACAAGATGCAATACAGTACAAAAGCCTGGCTGTTGCACATAGCCAGCACAAATTCAAAATGTGTTAATGAGATTCATAAATAACAATTAAAAGTACTATCTGAATTTGTGCTGGGCCTGTGAACTAGCTAGTGACAAACCAATTGTACCATGGTGAAGCTAAGACACTGTTCTACAAGTTGCAATAAAGTAAAAAAGCCTGGATGTTGTACATAGCCAGCACAAATTCAAAATGTGTTAGTGAGATTCATAAATAACAGGTAAAAGTACTATCTGAATTTGTGCTGGGCCTG
The DNA here is from genome assembly GCA_964017065.1 of Haliclona indistincta. Lineage (NCBI taxonomy): Eukaryota > Metazoa > Porifera > Demospongiae > Haplosclerida > Chalinidae > Haliclona > Haliclona indistincta. The sequence continues at coordinate 10,057,522 of OZ024786.1, forward strand.
TGAACTAGCTAGTGACAAACCAATTGTACCATGGTGAAGCTAAGACACTGTTCTACAAGTTGCAATAAAGTAAAAAAGCCTGGATGTTGTACATAGCCAGCACAAATTGCCACACCCAGCAATAATGCGGAGTGTGTTGTTATCGGTAAATATCAATGTACAAACTCTTATTGCTGGGTCCAGGAAACACCTAGAAGGATAGAAAATGAGATTTGACATCTGCACATGTACCTCTAGAAGAAACTCACATGTAGAAATTGGTCAGTCATTGCCACACCCAGCAATAAGGCGGAGTGTGTCGTTATCGGTAAATATCAATGTACAAACTCTTATTGCTGGGTCCAGGAAACACCTAGAAAGAGAGAAAATGAGATTTGACATGCACCTCTAGAAGGAACTCACATGTAGAAATTGGTCAGTTATTGCATAGTCACTGATTCAGTGCCACACCCAGTAAGTAACAATAAGCAGCGTGACAAGTTACAAATGTATAGTGAATAACTTGAGATGCTGGCAGAGAATAGAGCACTACCAATAGGCCTACATGCTGTACAGGTATAGTACTGACTCACAGGCGCTGGCCCGCTGCTCTCTGACTGACTGCTCTGCATGGCGGCTAGTCTAGCCTCGAGACTCGATGACGTCGAGCGCAATGGCTGCGCTAACTGCGTCTTCGCGTAATTGAGCTCGTATGTACCACTAACCACAAAAATGTTGATGTATGGCTTCTACGAATGTGGTGCTGGCGAATGTGGTGCTGGCTTCAGCCGGGTCTTGATTACAAATTTACATGTAGCTGTACACAACATGAACATGTGCTTGGTCCATAGGTATAGAATAATTCTTCGCGATTGCAAGCACATGATAGATTCGTGTACGTATGTACCGGTACTGCTTTGTGTTCAGCAGTTTAGTCGGTGGAGTTGCTACAAAGCTAACCGCCGTTGTACGAGCCCCACCCATTTTCTCTCACGTGCGAAAAACAAACAAACGCCCACGAGCAATGGAATGTCGGACCGCGGACACAAACAAACGGTCTAGACCCAGCGCAGTAGCTCTGTATCTATGCTCAGGCTCTCTCTACTTATTCTTAGTTGTTTATAACCTGGACAATGTCTGACAGTGAGTTACAATGACGTATTTCATGCACGTCATGATTTCGATCCTGTACACAGATATTCCAGCCCCAACCATCTTCCAGTTGACAACTGAATTAATAGAAATGATGGACTGGTATTCTCTGGGTGTAGCTTTGAGAATTCATCCCAATAAGCTACAAGAGATCCAGAAATCGTCTCCACTGGAAGGAATACAACGATGGAGGATTGATTTGCTACAGTATTGGCTGAACTCAACACCTGATGCCTCGTGGAACGATATCATAGTCGCTTTGAAGACAATCGGTCACCACACACTATCAGCTAAAGTGAGAGAAAAATACATTTCGCCGTTAGCAGGTCAACAGGACTGCTCTACACCACCAAATCATACTGGACTAGCTATTGTTCCATCCACTACTACTACTACTGCTTCAGGTAAAGTATATAGCTTGCATTCTCTATAGCAGACATTGCAAATGTATATGATCATATACATGAGTACTGACTTACGCGAATATTATTATCCCTCAGTGTGGACGGAGCCACGAGGCATACTGTAGTTAGTCTGTCATTCTGTCTGCACGCTAAAGTTGAGTTTTGAAACTTTATAATAATTATCTCGCTTTTGAATATGTAAAAGTTGTATACGAAGCTTTGTTCACTAATTATGCCATGATTTTTGTTGCTGACAAACTAGGATTGTTTAATGGCTAATGGCTGTCCCTCTTCATGTGTAATCATTATTTGTCGTCCTTCGTCATCTGCCACTATTCTTCTTCTTGCTGAGACATAGACATTATTCCCGGCCCTACTAACAGTTCTCAAGTAATAAATGACTCAAACCACAGCCCCATGGTTTTGATTTTATACTTCTATTGGTTTTGATGCTATGCTTCTATCGGTTTTGATTCTATACTTCTATCGTTTTTTTCAAAATTCACATTCAAACTGGCTGTTAGGCATTTTCCGTATTACTAGTTTTCACAGCATGAACACAGCTGCTAGATTATTGTACTAGATTAGATTAGATTAGGCTGTTTGATATGTGCACTGACAAGAGCTCATTACATCAGAGTATGCAACTATCCATTGGACAGCGTTGGAAATTTTCTACATGTACTTCACAAATATAGAAAACATTAGGGCTGCAATGCTAATAATATTCACCGTTGTGTAATAATATTCACAACAGCAGTAATGATAATCATCGCTGTGCATAGGTAAACTTGTGACATACAAAATGTCCAATGCTGTCCAATGGAGCATAATTATTTCCGGTTGCATGTAATTGTACACTTAGATAATGAACTCTTGGCACTGATGTACTAGTGATGCATTTTATGATCATGCACAGTTGATATTATTAGACTAATCCTTTAGATGTACAAGATTGTTCTACTACATCACAGTAGCGTAACTATCGTGAGGCAGAGGAGGCGCTTGCCTCCTCGCTTTTGCCCAACCAAAATTTTATGAACGTATATATCTTGCCTAATACAGCTGTCTTGCCTGACACAGATGTCTCTATCTTGCTCTCCGCTCCATCCAGGATACGTACCACTAACGCGCCATGCAATGGCGCTGCTAAGAGGCAGTAAAATGACGTAATTCAATGAATATTAATTAGTTATTTGCAAAAATCGCGCGCGCTTACGCGCGCGCCTCCTCGGTTACAAATTTCTAGTTACGCCCCTGCATCAGCTACACATCTAACATCTACTATAGCAACAACTGACACTTCAGTATCAGCTACTAGCTCTACTGCTATTACTCATGGTACGTTGTTCATCATTCATTGTCAATCATTTTTAACTGTGCACAATATCAACCCATTAAAAAATTGTAAGCAGAAATCAAGTAACATGCGTAAGGATAAAGGAGTTGTATATGCACAATCTTGACCTTAATTTCAAATGTTTATTACTTCTTACCTGTATATCTCAGCTCGCGTATTCCTTGCATGCAAGCCGTTAGCCATGGACCCTTTCATACTGCGAAATCACGATTGTATTGCAGCTATGGAGAGAAAGTTATGGCTGCTTTTCGTCTAAAGTTTTTTAAACACGAGCCTGGAGTGTGTGTTGCAATGCAATCGTGATTTGTGCCCATGGACTACTACTATTGTCATTGCCGCTCAGCAATCACATGTAGGGATGATAAATGAAACTTAGTATCAACACTCATTATCAATAATGTTCATTGTTACTACACAGGTCAGCAAGACTGCTCTACCACTAGTTCATCCACTACAACTACTACATCTCCAGGTAAATGAATTGCATTTGTATCCGAATTGTATTAGCCTCGATGGGCATAGCTGCCAGAGTCATACAAGAGTGTGTGTATGTGTTTCCATCTATCTATTGGGAGGATTTTTCAAGCACTACCTGAAACATACACACAAGCAAACACGATTGTCTCTATGAGCTGTTACTTCCACTCATTCCTTGAATCCGTGTTTTAAGTTTTAACACCTGTTCCGTTGTATTTCTCCAATGAATCATGAGGCATTCTCTGTGGTTTCATCTTTTAATTATCACCAATAAGTGGGATATGGTGTCCTGCTCTTCTGGTGTAGTTGTAGCCATCAATGGTGTGCTAGCATTAGGGCACCACCTGGAGCTCACTGAGATGTAACCGTTGAAGGAGCATGTAACTGTAAACGGTGAACCCTGATGCTAAACATAGTATCCTTCCAAATATGGTATTGACAAACCAAATAAGGAGAAAATGCATTGACCATGCCCAGCAATTAATCTTGCAACTCACGGCTAGTCACCTTTCAGATCACAGCACATGTGCAGGATAGTTTTCGATGTAAGCTACATTCCCTGGCAGCAGTATAGACAACAAAAAAGCGGGTTGACGTGTGTTCCTACTTTGCCAGCGACTTTCAGTGAAATCTATAAAGCGCGAAGTGCACGTGATCCCCGAAACGCTATAGCAATTTTTCGCAACAGATTTCTCAGAGGTCTATAAAAACGCAAATCTTCAAGCCACGGATGTAAGTAGGTGCTAGTTACTAAAATCAGTTTGCTACACAACATTAAAAATAATTATGGTGTGAAAATATTCTGCACTCTATCTCTGCCATTAACATGTATTGCGTAGTACTGTGAGCCCCGCCCTCACTGCAGCTTATAATGATATTCAGGCGAACGGTAACCCACCATCATGACAGAAAATCTCTTAATACTTCAGCACATCTTTCGTCATCAGTAGAATATTCTTGCATCCCTGTTTGAATTTCACTGTTGTATTGTGAAAATACTGAGTTGCATGCTCCCTCACCCACTTCATGGGCTTGATATACTTCTATAGCACCGCTATAAAGATGCTAACTTCACTACTGTCATCATGCGCTATTTTTATACAGCTATAACTGCTCCAGTCATTGTTCCCGGAAAGTACCGAAGAGATTTTGAAGATATACAGGCTAAATTTGCTCAACTCTTTGTTGAAGTTACCGAGTTATTGAAGAAGGAATCAGTCGACATAGAGTGTCTCAAAGAATATGTGTCTAAATTTTCGGGGATGAATGATTCACTTGCTAATGCTCGCACTATCTCAGACATCATTAATATCATTCATAGACACTCATCTCTCACATCTTGCTCATATCTCAAAGGAGTTGCTGATTTATTTCGTGTCTCTGCTGCCATTGAAAAAATTGAAAAGTATTATGAATTCGTCGATGGATTCTGTCAGTACAAATTGGCAAACCACATTTACATGAAACAAATTTTCTCTACCAAATCAATAGAGTTTACTCCTTCTACAACGATTACTTTCAAATTGAGGTGGAACCCTAATGATAAGACACTGTCCGATATACTAGAGCTTCTCCAACAAGCCTTCGATGAGCAGAGTGTCTATGTACACATCATGGTGGTCAGAGGAGGGAGTGTACGGGTAATCTGCTGTGCTCCACACTATCTAATGACCGAACTAGTGAGGCTAGCACAGAAGAACAGGGAGCTGCTGGTGGAGAGCAGTGTCACCTACCTTAGGGTAGGAGACACTATAGTAGTGGACACCAGTGATCAGAATGAGGTGAGGATATGTTATCATAGAAACTGTGTTACTTAGATTTTCATCTTCAGATATCACTTGTGAACGATCTTGTACTTCAATTAACCATTGCACTTCAGTTGAAAGGTGAGTTGAAAGTAGATTTATTACTAAATACAAACATGCTGCTCTTCCTTCAAATCACTGCAGACTTCTTGAGTGGACCTGATTCTCAAGGTATGGTAATACATTGTATGTGTCTGTGTTGCAGTCATACTGTGCACATGGGTCATGATTGTTTCCTACCCACAGCAGCTGAGGATGTGATGAAGAGTATGACACACTCCAGTGCTGTGAGTGATGGTGTTACTGATGATGGTATAGTACATAATGGTTGTCAACATACCCAGAGTGAGCCCTCCAGCTCTATATGGCAGATCACCTTAGAGGAGGCTGAGTATATCTTGACTTATAAACCAGATGGAACCTTTCTTGTTAGAGAAAGAAAGGGAAAACCTGTTACTGATCCATCATCATCATCAATCAGCACACATGTCTTGAGTGTTGTGTGAGTATTACATGTTACCATGGTAACTGGTGTTTATTGTTTGTACAGTGTCAATGGGAGGGTTGAGCATGTACTAATCTACAAAAGAGGACACTACTATGGACTCATCAATAATGAAAAATTCACATCTGTTGATCACTATGTAGCAGATCTCTCAAGAACAGGGTTTGATATTGATGAAGGAACATCAGTTACACTGACCAATCAACTATTTCCTGACAAGTGAGCTATCAGTAATGTTGTTTGTGTTTATCACTTCTCACTATCTGCAGAGATACTCTTGCTAACCTACCGTCAGATATTCCCACTATCAGACGAGTGAGTGTGTAATTGTACTTATCCAATCACTCGATTTTAGTAATAATTGTGAATTTAATTCGAAATTGAAGCCTGATCTAGCTACGTACCTACTATCAAGATGGCATACGAAAAAAAACTAATACCTGCAAGCACAGAGAGGCAAACTTTTTACGTTTATAGAATGGTGTTGATTCAATGTGTAATGGTATTGTCTGTTATATCCATTTGTTACCCGTGCGCAGTATGTGGGAGGGTTATGCATTTGAGTTTGTCTATGTACGTGCATATGTGTGTCTTTAAAAACACACCTGTTCGCGTCTTACCACTCGAAAATCTCAACGAAAACACTCTCTGCAGCTTTTTTATTGAATTTATAGTCTTGTGAAGACATTATCAGTGCTGGCAAGCCATGCATGAGTGGATAATCCATGTCTTTCTAAAGCTACGTGTCCTTGTAAGAGAACTTTACGGCATTGTGGGTGTGTCACCCAACCTCCTATATCCATCTATATCGTCGTCCTGGCCTGCAGACCAGCAACCTACAAAAAAAATGTAATCCAGATCAGCTTTAGTGTGCTGGCAAAGATTTTTGTGCTATCTGTGGACTGTTGCAGTAATGCTGGAGTAGTCATGTACTAACTATGTAGATCTTAGCTTAGTACATGGATATGTGTTCATTAGGACTCTAATTAAAAACTTTTTAACTGTAGTGTGTTTAGTTTCTGATAAAAATTACTACATGTTATTTAACCTCCTCAGTATTACACATTCAGTGATGTGGTATCACTAGTTCCCAAGCATTACCCTCACCATGATGAGAGCACATGGCTCTGCAGACAGCTCAGTAAGGAGGAGTCAGAGAGGTTGCTGAGAGGGAGGATAGATGAGACATTCCTAGTGAGAGCAACTGACCTGTCGGGTCCCAGTCACCTCTTCACAGTGGATATTGTGTAAGTCAATGTAATAAAATTAATTATTTTAATCTGACGCAAATGCCATACTGCTTGGTGTGAGCAAGGACCACTTGTGTACATTTTAATAAGACCACTTCTATATTAAGTCCACAATTTTCGATCATTTTTATACATGATATTATAATAGGCACTCTCCATTAAGACTGCAAATTTTGGTCCCAAGGTGGTCTTAACCCTTTAGGGCCTATAGCGGATTTAGCCGTCATAATTGACTCCACCTACTGTAGACGTCATAAATAGTGTGAAAAGTGCTCTAGAAAGGTCAAATAAAGTTTAATTGCAAAAGCTAACTTTACCTGAAAAAACCCACTGTTTTTCGCCGCGCCCTCCCCACTAAAATATATAGAATGGGGGATTTTTAAAGGGGGTGTCCCCCCTTTAACCCGGGGTTCGAAGGGGCGGAGCCCCTCGCCGCTTTCGGCATTTTTGGGGCTTCAGGATGCCCGTAAATGCATACTTGGGCATAGAATATGGTCTAAACTATGCTGTTTGCTCACCTGGACACCACCAGGTTTTTGTATCAGTCACCAGGGCTAAACGAAGACCAAAATTGGCTGAAAAATGACGAGGTCGCAGCACTTAAGCGGCTTCAGTTCCGAATTGGGAGTGGCCAACTCAGAGTTTAGTACCTGGTCGTAAACTTTGACATGCCAGGAAAAAACAGTGCTTGTTTGGAACAGCTAGCGTACTGCATGTTGTAGAAATCGCAAGACAAACTGTCAGTTTAGAGCAAGCCGAATTTTCGTCAAAATACAGTGCTTCCAGCTTAGTCGCTCCACTTTTTAATTTTTTGCAACCATGAAATATTTTCGCATGTAAAAATTTTATTTCAATAGCTATATGCATGATTCTTGGAATAGACGTAGATACATCATATCTCTATCAGAATGTCAATTCAGGAGGATATAGAATGAACCGTAATGTTTGTACGACATCAAACGTGATAGGAACTGGTGCGACTATTGCAGTAGCTACTTTTTAAGAGTGAACTCAAAAATTACTTCGAGTTAAGAACACACACTTCACTTCAAGTAAATATAGTGCCTTTTACACTGGTATACCAAGAATTGAACATTATCTTTGCGCGCAGAGTTTTTCAGAGCTTGTTGAAGCGTTGAAATTGGAGGTTTTCAATGCCCTGGACTTTTTAAGAACAAACTTCAGAAACCTTTCGAGTTAAGAAAAATCCCTTTAGTTTTATAATGATAGGTATATGATACATCCATAAAACAGAATTCAGGCCTGTATCTTTATCGCTTTGCAAGTAGCGATTGCGTTTGTGATACTGATGATGTCACAACAAAAATTTAAAATGGCGACTTTGTATTGGTTCTATTGGAGCGACTCCACGGTGCTTGTGCAACGTAGTTCTCTGTTCCTGACTATGAGTAAGTGCAAAATACAACTTAAACTTGCAAAAATGATGCAAAACGTGCAAGTATGAAAAAGTGGATCGACTAAGCTGGAAGCACTGTAATTCAGTCACTAAAGAGTTAATAAGCAGGTTTCATGGAATTCAATTAGTCAAAAATTTTGTCAGTGTTTGAATTGACATTAATACACCATACATTATCATCACTGTGTGTGTGTGTGTGTTAGTTGTTTGTTGTTCTTTAGGGTACAGAGGAAGGTGTTCAGTCTGTGTGTTTATAGAGATGGTGATTGGTTACGAATTGAAAGATCAAGGGAAAGATATGACTCTATCAACACCATAGTGATGCATCGTCTCTCTGCTACAGTTCCTATAACAATTAATGATCAGATAGTACTAGTACTTTTTCAATATCCAGTGCACTCATAAAATATTGTAAATAATTTCTGTTTGTCAAATTTATTTTGGTTACAAAGTTTTTAAAAACAAAATGACATCCATTGTTCTAGTACTATGTAATTATCTGGTACAGTAATGAACAGTGAGTGTCTCATTCTAGCACCTACTGACCTTGAGAAGTGTCCTTTACCTGCAATGGACGATACAGATGAAGAATAATAAACGTATTTACCAGCCCTGTAATATCTAGTAACAAAGTCACTAGGACCACGAAGTGATCAAGGGAGTGTGCAACTCTGTATTTTCACAATACAATGTCGAAATCCAAACATGGCTGCCGTTTGACACAGGAATCTGCTGTCTACTGCTGCTAGGGTATGTTGATTACTACTACTCTCAATAACGCGAGCGCGTCACAACAAAATTATTGCATTGTATACGGGCGAACAGAAACTTGGTAGCGCTAAACAAATGCTTCGTACAGAACAACTAGAGCGTTCTGAGACACGGGACTACCTCGAGAACATGCAGGAATGATGGAACTATCCTCTGAAGCACATAACTTGATTTCCCACAAAATTGAGTCGAGCGTACTAAAACGTTAGTATCTCAGTTTGATCATGGAAACGGTGAAAATCGAGTTTCGTCATCTTCGTTTTCATCTTTCTTCTTTCTTCAGCGCGTCTAGCGCCTTTACGCGAGCAATGCCGAGACCAAAACATCCACGAACAGCCGTGAAATTCTCCTGGCAGGTGCCTTTTGAACATTGTTTCTAGCGAAACGGCGAGCGATTTCTCGATCGTGATCCATCGTCAGCTAAGTGTTAGACGCCATCATTGTGATTGCGCAATACCCACGTGACCAAGCAGTGGTCAGCGCACGTGACCAGGTACTAGCTTGAGTATCGCCGCGCCGTATGGATCACGGAGAACACATATTTGTCTGGAGTCTTCGAAGAACGGCGTAAGCTCGTATAGGATCACCATTCTGCGTTTGCCAGATAATTTCAACCACAGGTCTACAAGCAAGTGTGGGCGGGGCTCGTATCCACTGCATGCATGCATGCGTAGGCGAGCTGATATAACAATTATTTTTAGCTACAAGTTTAAAATTCTTAATAATAAAGAAAAGCTATCCGCAACAGGAAAACTAAACCAATGGTGGAAACAAAGACAGCTCAGTACGTGCATGATTATTGAACTGCACTTCACTGAAAAAGAAAAAAGGACACAAACAAGAAAATTAAAAAGATTTCTGTCGAAATCAAAAGGATGTAGGGTTGTGAAATCTACCACTGGTCCACAATGTAAACTAACAAGGAACAAGCATGGAATGGTAACACGATTGACTTGCTAACAGACCATAGATCCCTACATCAGTGGCTGTACTTAAGATCAATATTTTGTCACAAGCTGAATGCACGTTAGGTGTCAGTCAACAGCAACTAGCTGAACTAGCGCTATAGCCAACCACAGCAGCCACTGATGTAGGGATCTATGGTCTGTTAGCAAGTCAATCGTGTTACCATTCCATGCTTGTTCCTTGTTAGTTTACATTGTGGACCAGTGGTAGATTTCACAACCCTACATCCTTTTGATTTCGACAGAAATCTTTTTAATTTTCTATACATGTAAGAGGCATGTGTTTCAACCAGTCATCTGATTTTTTTTGCGCTCCCAAAGACTGCATGAAGCATAAGATTCAGACCAGCAGTATAGCCAACTGACCTTGTCGTGGTTTTCGAAAGAAAAACCACTTTTACTACACGGCTTTTATTTCCTTGTCGGGCCAGGCTGGGGGCACAAGCTATCTGAAAACACAGTTCCCCTTTACTAAAAAAGTATTTGCAAGGGTAGATGAGGTAGTGTTGTCAGAGGGTCCCTATATCAGCATTATTTTTCATTATGAATATTAAATAACTTCCTTCATTTCCTCCTCCCTCCTATAGTCATCTGAGACCAATGGCATAATTTTTACTATTATCATTAGTGCTTTGTACTGATTGAACATGTGTGTTTGTCTCTCTCTTCCAGAGCAGTGGCTGAAGCTCTTCGTGGTATTACTCCTCGGAAACCACCGGAGAATTTGTTCAGTGATGCTCTGTTGCTGTCAGGTGTGTGTGTGCGTGCGTGTGTGTGTGCGTGTGTGTGTGTGCCCACGTGACACAACTTGTGGTCAGCACTTTGCTGTCTTCTGGTTAGTAGTGGTGTTTCAATAGCAAGCAGGTTGGCTTTAGCTGCACTGCTAACCATAACTAAGCATCTAACTCTACAATGTGCATGCACGCCGAAGGTTTTGTGAAATCTGTTCATTTCTTTATCAATCAGTTTTGCTCTTTCTGTGTAGTATTGGTCTCAATTGTGCACTCGGAGCTATAGAGATTAGACCGTTCATTACAGCCATCAGTCGTAACACGGAAGCTTTCGTACTCTGCTATCCCAATGCAGGTGAGCACGACCTTAAGCAAACGACTGCTTGAGAAGATTTTTTATTTGTGTGTCACTGATTCTCTGTTATAAAACTTGTTAACCTGTTGTTTACATGGAATGTGGAGGTTCGTCATAATGTATTCTGTTTCTCTATTATACATTCTCTATTTTCTCTATACAGGACTTTGCTCTACGGAGGATTGATTGTCCATGCATAGCAGCAATGAGGTGAGGTGATAGTTGTCTAGCGTACAACTAACTTCTATTTTATTATGCAGGTTCATATTATTGCAACAGACACTTCTGAGCACAGCAAGAAGAAAGAACAGTTACAGTTTTGTGATCTTTAGAAACTTCATAGATTATAAAGTAAAAAAGCTTTAATAAAAAAACTGGAAAGTGTAGGGATGACTCTTAAAAAAGGAAAGGAACAAGATGGGATGATGCTTGCAAAAGTAAAGGAACAAGATGGAATAATGCTAAGCTTGCAAATGTAAAAGTCCCAAGTATCCCTATATCAGCGGCTTGCTGCGACACAACTGACAAATACGGAATCCTCTTCCTATACCTTTACAATCCTCGATTACTTCATCGGACTGCGTCCTCCAAACACAGCTATCTGCAGCTTATTTACAACTGTCAACTACTTCATCGGACTGCGTCCTCCTAAACACAGATACCTCTAGTTATTTACAACCATCAATTACTTCATCGGACTGTGTCCTCCAAACACAGATACATCTAGTTATTTACAACTGTCAACTACTTCATCGGACTGCGTCCTCCTAAACACATATACCTCTAGTTATTTACAACCGTCAATTACTCCATCGGACTGCGTCCTCCTTCAAGCCACTGATATAGGGATACTTGGGACTTTTACATTTGCAAGCTTAGCATTATTCCATCTTGTTCCTTTACTTTTGCAAGCATCATCCCATCTTGTTCCTTTCCTTTTTTAAGAGTCATCCCTACACTTTCCAGTTTTTTTATTAAAGCTTTTTTACTTTACTTGTTCCTGTTACTTTTTTGATCACTATCAGTTTGAAATTATTAGTTGTATTCTATGTTAGATGTTATTTCATTTTGACAACTCTGTGAGCAGCAGTTACTAGTACTAGTCTAGCAGATGTGAACGTGCACAGCTAGGGTCTGGAGAGTAAGGAGTGTAGTTTAAAATAATGTTTAATAATTATTACCAATCATTCATTGAGAGGTTTAAAATAGTAAAGAGGTTAAGGACGCAGACAGCAAAATATCAAGTCCAGGTATGATTTGACAACATGATACTTGTTAGTGATGAAGGAAGAGACTAATACTGACAACTTGTGATGCTGCAAGCCTAAGCACGCCTAGTAGAACCTTGTTGATGTCAATATCACACTCACAGAGGCTTTTAGTCCTTTACAACTTATCTGCGTGGTGTAGGAACCTTACTGTGCGTAGAATCTTGCTGCCGGTAACTTAGAATACTTGTTCACGTCTGGGTATGTCAGTTTTAACCCGCCATCTGAAGCTTTAACGAACAGATCAGTGTTACTTAGGGTATAGTACTGCTCTAGACAAATTTCATACCTCTGGCTTGCGCGCTGAAGCGTCCAGAGCAGAGACAAAACGCAGTGTCGATCGAGATAGCTGCAAAACTGATGTGGGCGGAGTTAATGTAGGGTCCGCAATGAAAAAATCGCTTGTCACAGATTCGGCTGGATGGTGTTTCAGCGTGTACAGTGCTTCGACCCGAATACAAAACGCACAAACAGAAAGACGCAAACTCCTTCGTATTTGTAATAAAAAATAAAAGAAGATGAATTGAGGGGGCGGAGCCTCAATAATTGCATTTATTAGTGAATTCTTTCTACCTTACGAATCTGTCTCGAGCGCCAAGATAGTTTTCTCGTTCTACAGTGATACAGTTTTCTTGCGTGCAAGTCTCCTGCCTTACAGTGCCTTGTAGGAGTTGCTGTTGATCTGTTTTGTGAACAAGGTCGGTACCGAGAAGAGAGTTTTTGCCTTCCAATTCTGTCATGTTTGCGACTGTAATAACCCTATATTGAGGGAATCGTAGACTAGGTACCAATGCATATTCATACCAACTTTAATAAAACTTAGACGTTTCCTTCCATCTGGCTCAAATAATTTTTGAGCCAGATGGAAGAAAGTGTATGAGCTTCATAAAACTTGGTGTGCAGATACATTGTTATCTAACTCAGTAATATGTGCGATAGGAGTGCTACAGCATGATAAACAAATGTGCTGGAGTCCGAAATGTATTAGCTCGGCACGGGTGTTTTTATTCAATGATTCGCGGCCAAGTAGTGACGTCAGAGTAAACTCGAACACTGCCTAGCAACGCCCTAGTTACCATGTGTTGACTCATGTTTACAGTGAGGATTAACCCTGTTATTAGCGATAGACAGGCGTTAGTCTCGTGACCTCGAAGAAGAACCCTCTTTGGTGAATCTCGCCCTCGAAGCGGTCGAATACGTTGCTGCGTTTAGGAGTTATGCTCGCGTGCTTATTAAAGGTTTATCAGCAGTTTACAGCGAACTGGAAGTTTTTGAACGTCTGGCACATGGAGAGACAGGAAGCTTGGTGTGTAGACAATTGACTGGTGAGGTTTTCTTTGTGCTTATTGTTTTTCTGTGCACGGTAAACAGGTGGATGTACGCTTACTATTATTCCTCTGTTGTAAGCCATTTATAGATGGCTAAAGGATTTGTATGTGGACGCTAGATGTTTAATATAGTGTGTGCGTTAGTGTCATTGCTTCTTCTTGGCTTGAGAGGGTTTTAGAGAGCAAATCCAACTTTTCATTCCTCTAGCCATAAGTTTGTCAGTGTCCACACCTGCAGTTCTTTGATATGTGTTAAAGAAATTTTAGATTATTGTAAAGCTTAATTATATGAAGCTGTTGTATGACTGGTGGTTCAAGCAGGCTAGAGCTGTCATGAATGTCATGGCATTTAGCATATGCCATGAATACTTGCTTGAATTTAGTGTAACTTGTGCGGTAAATTTACTTACTCCATCTGAAATCCCAGAAACAGATGAGAGCATACAGTGCAGTACAGGATACTCCCTGGCTTGATCTACACATCTACTGATGCAGACATTAAACTGACAAAATGAGTAGCTCTTGTGATGGTGACGTAGAGCAAGTTGAGCTGATCATTGGTACACATTGCTGTGAGGAAAGAGAGAGTGTGCCGCATGCCACGCTGGCACTGTATTTGACGGCGACCTGTGTCCATCTGACACCAAATGCCTCTTCAAGGAGTGTGCTGTGTTTCACTGAACTGTACTCTACCCTGTAGCACTGATTCTACAGTGCCTTGGGAGGAGCTGAACGTGTTTTTCCATGCTAATGTCTGTATGATGTATTATAATTATGTTGTAAAAATAGGCTACCAAAACAGTCTAAAAAACAGTGCCTAAAAAATGATAAGCAAGATTATTTATAGTTTAATACCTACCTTGGACCTTTCTCCAATGAATAGTAGAAACTGTTTAGGTAACAAAACCTCAGCACCACCTCTATAGATCTTTATCAAAAGGGACCGCCTTTCTTTGTAGTGTAGTACGGTGTGTCAGCTGCCGTGCTATTCCCGAACGGTTGAGTTGGTGCATGCGTACTCGGTATAATATGCATGTCAGTGGACATAAGTTAACCATTGTTGTTAAGAAAGTGGTCACAGGCCAAGAATAGTAGCCAATGAGCCATAGCAACCAACAACTTTCTTGCTGCTCCGGTTGCTATGTAGCTTTGGTATGTACCGCAATTATTTCTACGTGAATCTAATTATTGGTTCTTGGCCAGTTAAAAACACCCGTGTCGGCGCACCTGAAGCCCCGCCCCCTTTCAATATGAACCGAGCTAAATACATTTCGGACTCCAGCACTTTTGTTTATCATGCTGTAGCACTCCTATCGCACATATTACTGAGTTAGATAACAATGTATCTGCACACCAAGTTTTATGAAGCTCATACACTTTCTTCCATCTGGCTCAAAAATTATTTGAGCCAGATGGAAGGAAACGTCTAAGTTTTATTAAAGTTGGTATGAATATGCATTGGTACCTAGTCTACGATTCCCTCAATATAGGGTTATTACAGTCGCAAACATGACAGAATTGGAAGGCAAAAACTCTCTTCTCGGTACCGACCTTGTTTACAAAACAGATCAACAGCAACTCCTACAAGGCACTGTAAGGCAGGAGACTTGCACGCAAGAAAACTGTATCACTGTAGAACGAGAAAACTATCTTGGCGCTCGAGACAGATTCGTAAGCTAGTCAGAATTCACTAATAAATGCAATTATCGAGGCTCCGCCCCCTCAATTTATCTTATTTTATTTTTTATTACAAATACGAAGGTGTTTGCGTCCTTATGTTTGTGCGTTTTGTATTCGGGTCGAAGCACTGTACACGCTGAAACACCATCCAGCCGAATCTGTGACAAGCAATTTTTTTCATTGCGGACCCTAGTTAATGATACGAGCGTAAAGAGGGTTAAATATTTAATGGCGTCTTCAGTCCAAAACGGCCCAAAAACCATGTTTTTCAAGGATTACTCGCTTCTGGTAGTGTTTAATGCCTATCCAAGAAGTAAGTGCACTATTCCAGATATATACACGTACAATTGTGCAGGTTTGGTAGTGATTCGTTCACTCAGGACAGTGCTAGGCTCGTTCAAAGAAGAAAGAAAGAAAGAAGAAGAAGAAAGATTAACAATTCGCGTGGGCGGCGATTTTAGTTTACCACTTTAGAAACGTCTGTCAGCTTCGCCAAAGGTATTTCCATGCTCAGAACAATCGTCTGATCAATCCTAGATGTCTGGAATCTCGAGAAACGCTAAAACAGCGAAGATCTGTGACGGCTCTCTGAGAGTCGCCATCTTGATTTTCGTCGTCAAGCAAGCAGTCCCGGCGACTTTCATAGACTTCCTACAAGCGCTTACACTTCAGATTCACTTAGAGATAGTTAAAATGCAGCAGAAATGTATAACAATAGAGATATGTGCGAAAACTCATTTTCACACATGAGTAGCCGCCATCTTAGTTCGAGGTCATCCCTACATATCATTGCCGATCGGCAATGATAATATTTTAAATTTTATTTTCTTGAAGATAGTAACGCGGAGAAAGGAAAAGGAATACAAGCGTGAACTGTAGTAGTATGTCAGGTGTGCAATACGGGACTGCTTGTACGTTGCACTGTAGTTGCGCGATGGTAATACACTGTTTTTGCACTGGTTAAATCAATTGATATCCTGGCACAGTTATCTGCTGCAGTTGTCATCGAATCCCACTATGCACCGCGAAGCCGGGGGGCGTGTCCCGTTTTCACGCCCATCAAAGTTCAACATACAACTAAACCCCAAACCCTAAAAACCTTCTCCTAACTGCGCAAAGTCGGGAGGGTCGTCCTAACCCGGGCCTTCGGCCCTTGGTAAGCCTAAGGATCGTCGGGAGGGTCGTCCTAACCCGGGCCTTCGGCCCTTAGTAAGCCTAAGGATCGTCGGGAGAGTCGTCCTAAACAGGCCTCACTAAGGATACAGCTAAAAACTTAAGTTTTATTGAAAAAAAAAAAAACAAAAAAAAAACACGCATTCAGCGGGAATCGAACCCTAACCGATTGCATCACAAGCCATCATTCTAATCCACTGAGCCACCGAAACCAACTGACCGGTTAGTGCTACAAACAAGCCTTTATAGTGATTCTGTACGCGCGTGTACACGTAGAGTTAAATATTATTGACACGCCCCCGGGCTTCGCGGTGCATAGTGGGATTCGTTGTGATCCCGTGATTGCGCGCCCGCGAAAATAGTGTAAACCACGCCCATTTCCGGTCAAAATTCGTGTGTTTTGGAGCGTTCGAGCCACGTTTTTGAACGGGTGGGTGTAAAACGCGGAACGTGGAATGGAATGGAACGTGGAATGGAATATGGAATGGAACGTCAGGGTGAAGAAAACAGCCATATTTCGACTTGAAAAGAAAAAGGACACTTTGCTTCGACTTGTTCAGCTTGCGTACTGCTGCACGCAAAGAGTGGAGAGCGGTAGTGGAGTGTGACTCGCGTTGATAGCTGGTGTCAGACTAGTCAGCCTGAGCTCGAGACTTCTGCTTGAGCGTAACTTGAATCAGAAGTTAAGCTCGCTAACTATACAGGCAGAGTTTTGTCTAACGGCGCACACTGATATTATTTTACTCTGAAACTAAGTTAACGTTCTAACAACAGCCTTGCTGTAAACATACTCGCATACACCACACTGCACAGCCACAGCCACACCCCCTTGTTGCATAGGCGTACATGCTGCCTGGATGCAAACAACGATTATAAGTCATGTTATGCATCGATATGGTGACCTAAGCTAAAGGTTGAGTTTCTCTCCGTCACAAAGAGAGCTAGTGATTCCTGTGAACATGATTCAATAGTCTGCACACGATGAGCCTGAGCGAGTGGCACGTAAGCTACAGCTAGTCTTTGAGGGTTACACTGCAAAACACAGATCAGACTACGTTGGGCAACTCTATGCATAGATATAGAAGTGAGCTCTAGGCTATGATTCAACTCAAACCAAGTGTCCTTCAGGTTTTTTTGCTGTTTGGCGTTCCATTCCATATTCCATTCCACGTTCCATTCCATTCCACGTTCCGCGTTTTACACCCACCCTTTTTGAACACTCTGGTTCATAGTGGAGTCACAGATACTGTCAATCAGCCGATAAGATCAGTGTACTACTTTTATTAGTAATAATTAGTAATAATCTTGGAGGGGCACTGGCTATGGTTGGGGGGGCCTTGCCCCCCCCAGGCCCCCCTGTAGAATCGCCACTGGTGCTAACCATCCTGAAGTTAGCTAGCTCACTTGTACAACCACGGTATAACTCTGTTAGCGACGTCGCCAGTGCAACCACAGGGTAACTGTGTTGCACGGTGGGAATACTGTGGTTATGACTGTCGGGAATACCATCTTTTTACGTAGTGCTACATCTTAACTGACTAGCGGGGAGCTGATCTGCGCTGGGCGTGTGTTTCTGCCTGCAGAAGTACGAGCCACGCCTATAGGCACACACCCAGGCCAGATAGACCGCCCCTTTGCGTCGCAAAGCAGTGGTTTGTAAAGCTAAAGATCGCTAGTATGTCTGACAGTGAGTTGCATACGTATTATGTAGTACTGTTATTATCGTCGAACTGTCAGATATCCCAGTACCAACCATCTACCAGCTGACAGACGAGCTGCACTCGATGAGTGATTGGTACGCTCTGGGTGTGGCTTTGAGAGTGCCTCCCAGTAAACTAAAGGAGATCAGGCAATCTGCTCCACAAGAGGGAATACAATATTGGAGAATTGAATTACTACAGTATTGGCTTGACTCGACACCTGATGCCTCGTGGAGCATGATCATAGCTGCGTTGGAAAAAATTGGTCATCGCACACTGTCAGCTAGGCTGAGAGACAACTACATCATACCAGTAACAGGTGCATGCAGATAGATTTGTGTCAATAGGGACGTGATTATGTTATTGTTTACAGGTCAGCAAGACTACTCTAGGTCTACCACTACTACTACAGCTCCAGGTAACTATTATACAGCATGAAAATTGTCCTGTAGTGTTTGCTATTAGTATGAATGGCTATAAGTATTGTAGATGCTTTTGGTGCAATCATTGCTATTATTAATGAGCAGTTACACCCATGTTACACCTATAGTAGCGAGGTGCGTGGGCATGGTCATGCGGCTAGAAATTTAACCACCTTTTTCAATTCAAAAAGCGGAAATTGCCTTGCACGACGGTTTCAGTGGCTAAAAACCACCCCAAGGTTTTCAAATACGCTGATTCCAACTATAATTATGAAATTTAGTGGATAATTCTTGGAAATAATGCTGTTTTGATATGATCAATCAGAGCTAGATCCCCAAAAAAACAGCAAATTGGTAATCAAAAAAATTATTTCATTGTCAAACAGTTTGCAATGTTAAACTTGGACAATGCCTCTGACCAGGACTTACAAAGATATTAGTAACAGTTTTGGTAAGTGCAAACGTGTTCCAAAGTCGCGCACAGCTGGAGTGTCATGCTAACTGGCCTGTTCGCCACGTACTGTAACAGGCAAATAGCTGGTCGAGCGTCTGTTATAGCCATTGTTGTGGATCTGACTGCTTCAATAAGCATGCCGAACAGGTCAGCGTAGACCAGGCTGTCGTGTCATACTCAAGATTACTGTTTTGCACCTATGCTACAAAGCGCCGCTGTAACCAGGAAGCTGGCTTTGTAACGGAAATTAGTGGAGAACAAAATCACACAGTAACTACCATAAAAACCGTTGTAACTCAGCCATTTTAGCACCGATTTTAACGAAAATTAGATTTGTGTGCTGCTAAAGGTTAGCAGAATTAAGCTACCTAAAACAACTAGTACTTGATTCAGACAGTTTAAACTTTTTAGTGCACGTCGCTACCTATAGTTACACCCATTTTGGGACAGAAATAGGTTGGGCCACACGTGGTAAGATGGTGGGCCCTCCAATTTTCATGCTCGTGCTCTGCACATGCGCAGCTCTCACTTGCTCTGGAGAGAAGTGGAATAGATGAAGATATTCCACTTCAAAATTCACATTCAAACTGGGCATTGGGCATTTTCTATATCACAAGTTTTCACAGCATGAACACATGCAGCTGCACTAGATTATTGTACTAAATTAGATTAGGCTGTTTGACATGTGCACTGACAAGAGTTCATTCCCTAAGAGTATGCAACAGTCAATATACCCTGTTGAACTGGGTTGGGAATTTTCTACTTCGCAAGTTTATACAGTAGAAAATTTTAGGCTGCAATGCTAATTATAATTATTCACCATTGTGTAATAATATTCACAACAGCAGTAATGATAATCATCGCTGTGTATAGGTAAACTTATGACATAGAGAATGTGCAAGCTGTCCAATGGAGCATATTAAATTTTATACTCTTAGGTAATGAACTCTTGGACTAGTGATACAATTTTATGATCATGCACAGTTGATATTATTAGACTAATCCTTTAGATGTACAAGATTGTTCTACTGCATCAGCTACACATCTAACATCTACTATAGCAACAACTGACACTTCAGTATCAGCTACTAGCTCTACTGCTATTACTCATGGTACGTTGTTCATCATTCCTTGTCAATCTTTTTCAACTGTGCACAAAAAAAACTTTATACACTAAACTGGCAGTTAGTTTTGCAATTTCTATAAAATGCGCTAGCTATTCCAAACTAGCACCGGTCCTTGCTTGCATGTCAAAGTTTACGACTATTTACTAAATTTCAAGCTGGCCACTCCCACTTCGAAACTGAAGCCACTTAAGTGTTGGAGCCTCGTCATTTTTCAGCTAATTATTTGGTCTTCATTTAACCCTGCATGGTGACTGATACAAAAACCTGGTGGTGTCCAGGTGAGCAAACAGGACAGTTTAGACCTCATTCTATGCCAAGGTATGCACTTCCAGGAACCCTTAAGGGTGCAGGCACACGCCCACGCACGAATTTTTGCTTGGTTGCTAAGGACTCATATCTCTGAAACTATGATAGTTGTCACAATAAAACAAGCGCTAGTGTAAAGGCTACTACGAGCGTAGTCTATTATGCAACACAGAACGCTAGAAGCAGTACGGCTATATAACCGCGCCGTGTAGAAAGATAACACCTTCTAGTCGATAAAACTCACCGTTGAATTGTTTGTAGAAACCGAGTTCACACTATTATGTGCATCTTGGCCAGGGCAAGACAGCAACAGAGAGCTTTTTTAGATGCGCAATATGCAGAGCTAAGAAATTCGATTTTTCATATCGAAGTAATACTGTTTGACATGTTGTATGCGGATTATTTGAAAAATCTCTCTGTTACGGTCTAGAGCACGTGTTGTAGAAGCTATATTCCAAATTTGAATAGATTTTGATAAACACAGATCGACTTTTATCGAGTTATGCAAAAGAATCTTTGATCTAGCCGTTGGAATTTACTGTGCCAGTCTAGCTGAATACGCACTTGTTAACACGATGTTATGAATAACGTTATCTGTGGTCATTGTGGGCTTGTTTATGATAACATAGCACCACCCTGTGTGCATTCCTGCATAACTTAAGGTGGCGGTGCAAGGACTTAATATTCAAATTATTCATAGTTACATGGTTATGTTGTTGTGGTTGAATAACTATTTATAAACAAACCGATCTCCCATAAGAGTATGGCAGAAATAATACACGGATGGTTTGTACACGTTTTCTCGACTTCTGAGCAAGAGATCGACGCGCTGTAAACGCAGTGCTATTCAGTAGCATCTTGCGCAGAAACGTACAGAGCGAATTTTCGTAATAGTGCTTACTTTTTTTACAGCGTAGTTTTTTCTAGTGCACGAACGCTGCTTTGCTACCTTCGCGAACGAATATCGACAAATCGCTCTGTACGTTTCTGCGCAAGATGGTACTGAATAGTACTGCGTTTACAGCGCGTCGATCTCTAGCTCAGAAGTCGAGAAAACGTGTACAAACCATGTAGCAGAAGCGAGGTCTTTTGTGCGTACCCGAGAGCGTCACCAGCTCGCCATAGTTGCACGGCAGGTAGTGTTAGACTTGGTCTAATCAATAAAAGCACTTTTGTGCATATATGCTAAGCAGAAAACAAGATGCAGCACATCAAAGTCCCCCATAAAATCATGCACCGCCCCCTTAATGGTAGTTAGGGCCTGCACCCTTAAAGATGCTGAAATCGAAGGAAGGAAGTAGCTCCGCCCCTTTGAACCCCTGGAAAAGCTCTGTTGAAAATTCCCTCTGTGCTTTACGTTTTAGTGGGAGGGTGCGCAGAAAAACAGTGTTTTTTAGATAAAGTCGTATTTTGCAAATAGACCTAGTTTTAAATTTTTCACACAGTTTATGATGTCTACAGTAGATGGAGTCAATTATGACTCCAAAAGGCGTATTTAGGGGTTAAATAGTTAAGAATAAAGGAGTTGTGTATGCGCCATCTTTATTGTTACTACACAGGTCAGCAAGACTGCTCTACCACTAGTTCATCCACTACAACTACTACATCTCCAGGTAAATGAATTGCATTTGTATCTGAATTGTATTAGCCTCGATGGGCATAGCCACCAGAGTCATACAAGAGTGTATTTATGTGTTTCCATCTATCTATCGGGAGGATGCTTCAACCACTACCTGAAACATGTACACAAGCAAGACACGATTTGTCTTTATGAGCTGTTTCTTCCACTCATACTGTGTTTTAAGTTTTAACCCTTGTTATGCAGGGTATGCTCATGGCTAATGCACACCATAGGTTAGTGTCTCCCATTAGCTGGAAGGGTAATTAGCTCCAAAAGTAATAACACTAAAAATTTAAATCAAAATGCAAGTAAATACAAGAAATACTGACTGGCAGTTGATGAAAGTGCTGCATACTCGTTTGAAATTTTAAATTACAAGCAGATAAAGATATGAATTGTCTATACTCTACAGTAGAGAACATAATTGTTGTGTATGTTTGCAAGTATTATATGATCACTATTTGTGCAGAGCTTAGCAAACAGCATAGATCAACGCTTCATGAATTACTAACACTTATATATACAAGACTAACGTGCTTTGCTACTCATAGTAAAATCACAAGCTTTATAGTAGACATCACGACATTCTGCACCTCAATCACACAATCATATAATCAAAACACTAAAAATTTTAGTGTTAAATTAATAATTAATTAATTTAACACTAAAATTTTTAGTGTTTTGTATGTGAATGATTATATTATGATTGTTTGATTGAGGTGCAGAATGTCGTGATGTCTATATACTGTATGCTTGTTTAATAGTTCATCACATTATTATATTCTCTTTTCTGCTGTATCAACTGAAGTCATTGTCCCTGAAAGGTATCGCAGTGATTTTGAAAACCTTCAGAATAAATTTGCTCAGCTCTTTGATGAAGTAGCCGAGATATTGGAGGATGAAGAATCAATCACTCCAGAACGATTAAAACGATTTGTCTTCAGAATCCCAGAAATGAATGATTCAGTAGATAATGCTCACACTATCTCAGATATCATCAATGTAATTCAGGAACACTCATCTCTCACATGCTGCACTTATCTTGAAGGAGTTGCATCGCGATTCAATGTCTCTGGTGCTATTGGGAAAATAAAAGAGTATTATCAATTTGTTGATAATTTTTGTCAGTACAAATTGGCAAACCATATCTACATGAAAAAATTTCTTACCAGCAACTCAATAGATATTACACCTTCTACAACCGTCACTTTCCAATTGCGCTGGAGCCCGGCAGAGAAAACACTCTCTCATATTAAGCATCTTCTCCAACAAGCCTTTGAGAAACAGAGTATTTATGTACGCATCGTGGTGGTCAGAGGAGGGAGTGTACGGGTTATCTGCTGTGCTCCACAGTATCTAATGACCGAACTAGTGAGGCTAGCTAAGAAGAACAGGGAGCTGCTGGTGGAGAGCAGTGTCACCTACCTTAGGGTAGGAGATACTATGGTAGTGGACACCAGTGATCAGAATGAGGTGAGGATATGTTATCATAGAATTCGAAACTGTTTCACTTTAGATTCATCATCAGACTTCACTTGTGAAAGATCTTGTACTTCAAATAACCATTGCGCTTCAGTTGAAAGGTGAGTTGAAAATAGATTTAGTACTAAATACAAACATGCTGCTCTTGCTTCAAATAACAGACTTCTTGAGGGGACCTGATTCTCAAGGTATGGTATTACATTGTATGTGTCTGTGTTGCAGTCATACTGTGCACATGGGTCATGTGTGTTTCCTACCCACAGCAGCTGAGGATGTGATGAAGAGTATGACACACTCAATTGTTGTGAGTGATGGTCTTACTGATGATGGTATAGTACATAATGGTTGTCAACATACCCAGAGTGAGCCCTCCACCTCAATATGGCAGATCACAGCAGAGGAGGCTGAGTATATCTTGACTTATAAACCAGATGGAACCTTTCTTGTCTGGGAAAGAAAGGGAAAACCTTTTTCTGATACATCATCATCATCAATCATCACACATGTCATGAGTGTTGTGTGAGTAGTACATGTCACCATGGTAACTGGCGTCTATTGTTTGTACAGTTTCAATGGGAGGGTTGAGCATATATTGATCTACAAAAGAGGACACTACTATGGACCACTCAATAATCAAAAATACACATCAGTTGAACAATGTATAAGAGTTTTCTCAAGAGCAGGGTTTACTATTGAAGGAATAATATTAGTTACACTGACGAATCGACTATTTCCTGACAAGTGAGCTATCAGTAATGTTGTTTGTGTTTATCACTTCTCACTATCTGCAGAGATACTCTTGCTAACCTACCATCAGATATTCCCACTATCAGACAAGTGAGTGTGTATAATATAAATTGTACTTTTCCAATCACTCGATTCAGGAGCGCATAATGAGAGTGAGCACGGTAAAAAGACTTTATACCTTCTTACCGCACTCACTCTCATTATGCGCTCCGGCACGATTTTAGTATTGTGAATTTAATTAGGGAAGGACGGTAGTGACTCCCTATGTAGGGATGAACGGAAAAACAAAATGGCGGCTGCATACAATGTATTAACGTTCAAACGCTGATATTTCGCCTGGTGATGAATTTTGTACTGTACGTCCAAAGACACTCAGATCTGCTCTCTGGCGTTGCCCCATCTTACAGTAGCAAGGAGAGTGCTCAAAATTGTTGCTAAAGTGACGAACCTGGAAACAGTGAAAATCGAGTTTCGTCATCTTCGTTTTCTTCTTATTCTTCTTTCTTTCTTTCTTTCTTTCTTTCTTTCTTTCTTTCTTTCTTTCTTTCTTTCTTTCTTTCTTTCCTTCCTTCCTTCCTTCCTTCCTTCCTTCCTTCCTTCCTTTCTTTCTTTCTTTCTTTCTTTCTTTCTTTCTTTCTTTCTTTCTTTCTTCAGCGTGCCTAGCTCCTTTATGCAAACAGTGCTGAGACCAAAACACCCATGAACAGTCGTGAAATTCTCCTGACAGGTGCCTTTTGAACTTTGTTTTTAGTGAAACGGCGATATAAATTCCACGATTTCTCGATTGTGTTCCGTTGTCAGCTAAGTGTTAAATGCCATTACTGTGATTGCGCAATACGCACGTGACCAAGCAGTGGCTAGTGCACGTGACCAAGCACTACATGTAGCTAAGCTAGATCGAGCTAGAGTATCGCCGCGCCGTATGGATCACGGAGAACACATACCCGGTACAGAGGTTTTCCAAGATTTTGCCATTTTCAACCGAAAACCGTCGAGCGTTGTGCACGCATGCGTACTATCAAACATGCGCTTAATTGCTTATTTAGGGAGGCACGGCCGGTGAGAGAGAGGTGTGCCTTGGGGAGGAGGCTAGTCTATACACCGTGCCTCCTCCCTAATAAAGCAATTAAGCGCATGTTTGATAGTACGCATGCGTGCACAACGCTCGACGGTTTTCGGTTGAAAATGGCAAAATCTTGGAAAACCTCTGTATTTGCCTGGAGTCTTTGAAGAATGGTAAGCTCGTGTAGGATCGCCATTCTGCGCTTGCCAGATAATTATAATCACCGTATAAACAAGAGTGGGCATGCAGAGCTCGAATGCACTGCATGCATGCGTAGGAGAGCTGATATAACAATTTTAGCTACGTGTTTAGAATTATTAATAATAAAGAGAAGCCATCAATAACAGGAAAACTAAACAAAATGTTAATGGTGGAAACAAAGACGGCTCAGTAGATATTGAACTGCATGCACTTCACTGAAAAAGAAAAAGGACACAAGAAAATTATCGAAATCAAAAGTATGTAGTGATGAAGAAATCTATCACTGGTTCTCAATGTAAACCAACAAGGAACAAGCATGGAATGGTAACACGATTGACTTGCTAACAGACCATAGATCCCTACATCAGTGGCTGTACATAAGATCAATATTTTGTCATAAACTAAATTCAATTCAATGCACGTCAGGTATCAGTCAACAGCAACTAGCTGAACTAGCTATAGTCAGGCCAAAGTAGCCACTGATGTAGGGATCTATGGTCTGTTAGCAAGTCAATCGTGTTACCATTCCATGCTTGTTCCTTGTTGGTTTACATTGAGAACCAGTGGTAGATTTCTTCATCACTACATCCTTTTGATTTCGATAGAAATCTTTTTAATTTTCTTGTGATATCAATAAGCCATACAAAAAAGTAATACCTGCAAGTACTGAGAGGCAAACGTTTAGAGAATGGTGTTGATTCAATGTGTAATGGTATTGTCTGTTATAGCTATTAGTTAACTGTATGTGGGAGGGTATGTGGGAGCAGTATGTGGGAGGGTTATGCATTTGAGTTTGTCAACGTATGTATAGGTATGCATTTGTTTCATTAAAAAAAACACGCCTTTTTGCGTCTTACTGCTCAAAAATCTCCACGAAAACACTCTCTGCATCTATTTCACTGAATTTATAGTCCTGTGAAGACATTTTTAGTACTGGCAAGCCTTGTTGAGCGGCTAATCCAAGGCTTTCTAAAAGCTACATGTACTTGTAAGAGCATGTAACCCATTTATTTTGACGTCCTGGCCCTCACATGTACCATCATCAGGTGTTGTCTATGGACTGTTGCAGAAATGCTGGAGTAGTCGTGTACTAACTACCGTATAGCGGAAAATTTTCTTCGGAGAAAATTTTTGCGAATTTCGCGAATTACAGGTTATTCGCAAAAATATTATTATCAGTGAATGTCTTGTTTTTTGTTGACAAAGAAGGGCATTAGCGCTGATTCGCGGAAATATTATTTGTGAAATGCTCAATCACGCGCATTCGCAAAAATTTTCTCTCACGAAAATTTCCCGCTATACGGTATATAGATCTTAGCATTAGAGTTCTAATGAACACATACCAATGCACTGTTAAAAATTTTGTAACTGTATAGTGTGTTTAGATTCTGATAATGATCACTACATGTTATTTAACCTCCTCAGCATTACACATTCAGTGATGTGGCATCACTAGTTCCAAAGCATTTCCCTCACCATGATGAGAGCACATGGCTCTGCAGAAAGCTCAGTAAGGAGGAATCGGAGAGGTTGCTGAGAGGGAGGATAGATGAGACATTCCTAGTGAGAGCAACTGACCTGTCAGGTCCCAGTCACCTCTTCACAGTGGATATTGTGTAAGTCAATGTATTAACAATAATTATTTTAATCTGACGCAAATGTCATGTCATATTGCAAGTTGCGAGCTTGTCATACAATCGTATAATTATTACTAGTACATTCATGGAATGGCAGGGGCGAGCCTGAGCATTGATATAATTTAGCCTTGTTAGTATGTAACATAATATAAGTAGGTATACTTACAGCATGTATTTGCCTCGCACATAAATAAAATTCATTATTAGTAACAATTTATTATCTACATGTATCTTCCTCAGTTGTGTTCTTTCATTGACAAAACCATCCCTTTGGAGTCAGAAATTGTTGCTAGTATTAAAATATAATATTCTGCTCTCTCTAAATACTTATTTCTATGACAATTTTGCATGGCTGTACCAGTAGCAAAAAAGCTTCAATGGTACTAACCAAAAGAAAAGACAAACATCATAAGTTACTAGATTAAATTAGATAGATAGCCACGAATATCTATCTGAAAACAGAGAGGGATGAAGCGGAGACAATCTCAGCAGGTAATTTGTTCCATAGTTTAACAGTGTCCGGGAAAAAGGAGGAGTCATAAGCAAGACATGTCTTAGCATTGAGTCAATAACTATAACCTATATGTTCTTTAGTTTCTGTAGACAGTCTTTTGTTAGCCCTTTCACGAAGGTGTGAAAGTCTGTTTGCTCAATTATTTGTAATGGAGAGTAATACAGCGCGGGATTATATGGGCCGAGTAGCAGTGGTGTCTCTCTTCAAGTTCACGCTGTCTGCGCTTCCTCTCCCCCGCCAAAGCCCTGGTTCTTGCTGCAGCGTCAGTCACAGTATGATCGCTGATGAGGGCGCCGGGTGCATCATGATTCATGGAAAAGCGAGATGGGAAGGCGAATCGTCGAGTCGTCCATTTTGCAGTCGAGTTATGAAAGAACGTCAAGTAGTTATGAAAGAACGTGCAATCCCGGGGCATTGCAATTGCTGCCCTCGTGGGCCTCGCATACAATACTACAGTATGGGCCTCGCCATATGGATTGAAAAGGACAAACGCTACCCCGTGACAGATAGATAGAAAGATAGATACATTCCCCGCCGCGTGGGCCATTGTGCCAATCAATGAGGGGCTCGCTCAGGCTCGCCCCAATAACTAGTACATTCATGGAATGGCAGGGGCGAGCCTGAGCATTGATATAATTTAGCCTTGTTAGTGTGTAACATATAAGTAGGTATACTTACAGCATGTATTTGCCTCGCATATAAATAAAATTCATTAATAGTAACAATTTATTATCTATCTATCTTCCTCTGTTGTGTTCTTTCATTGATAATTAACCAAAACCATCCCTTTGGAATCAGAAGTTGTTGCTAGTATTGAAATATTATATTCTGCTCTCTCTATAAATAATTTTTTCTATGACAATTTTGCATGCATGGCTGTACCAGTAGCAAACGGTACCAACCAAAAGAAAAGACAAACATCATAAGTTACTAGATTAAATTAGATAGATAGCCACGAATATCTCTCTTGAAAACAGAGAGGGATGAAGCGGAGACAATCTCAGCAGGTAATTTGTTCCATAGTTTAACAGTGTCCGGGAAAAAGGAGGAGTCATAAGCAAGACATGTCTTAGCATTGAGTCAATAACTATAACCTATGTTCTTCAGTTTCTGTAGACAGTCTCTTGTTAGCCCTTTCACGAAGGTGTGAAAGTCTGTTTGCTCAATTGTTTGTAGTAATACAGCGCGGGATTATATGGGCCGAGTAGCAGTGGACTGGTGTCTCTTTTCAAGTTCACGCTGTCTGCGCGTCCTCTCCCGCGCCAAAGCCCTGGTTCTTCAGTGCTGCAGCGTCAGTCAATGATGAGGGCGCCGGGTGCATCATGATTCATGGAAAAGCGAGATGGGAAGGCGTATGGCGCGCCGTTTGTATCAAAAATAACAGAGTCATGGAAAGAAACAATTTTGGCCCGCGGCGGCGCGGCCGTGGCCTTGCCTGGCCTGTAGGTACAGGTGTTACCGATGTGGGCGTGGCCACACACTGTACTACAACAGTATGTTTCTCCTCGGTTTCTTCTGCCAGTAACGGGTCACCCAGTCCCTTGTGTGCGTGTCACTGTCTCCGTGGACCTGTCTCTGTGTCACTGAGCGTATAGTGTGAGTCATGGTGCCGCCTCTGTTAGCTAGGCTATAGCAGTGTCCGTTGATCACCTAAGCTAGTAGCAGGTGCGCTTGCTGTCAGTGCCTGTACTGTGTCTGTGTGACTAGGTCTGTAATAGTGTAATTAACCTGTGGCTCTGTCAGGTATGCTCTGCTAGCCTATACGTGTGTCTGCTTATTTTCCAGAACACGACACTGCCGATTTCAATAAGAGTTATATGTACACCTATTGCATCATTATACATTATACACACAATCTCTTACCGATTACCTCAGATGTGCTAGCAAGTCAATTGTTCATTGATACAATGCATGAGTTGCTATGGTGGTGATGACATTCTCAATATTTATAGTAAGACAAGATTTCTATGCACCTTGTCTCATGTTTTGTGTGTCTCTATCACCCACACTACTCTGTAGCACTCATCCAGTCACTCATTGACTCTATCACTCACCAAGTGTTTTTTAATGCTCTATCACACACTCAGTGATTACTACTCCCATCACACACAGTAATGTCGATGTACCGTAAATTTGTATCTTTGTTTGTCTCTCATTTTAATTTTTTTTGCATCCAGCGATGGCCATGCATATTTTGATTGTTGTGTTATTAGTTGTCATGATTCATTTCACTTCGAACAGCGTGAGTACGTGCATGATTGTCGTGAGCATGACTATACACTAGCCACACACGCTATATTCAAAGTGAGGTGAAATCAACTGTAATGGTATTAGGAGATAGGTCTACATAAAATGATTTTTCCTCTTTTCACAACACAGGAGCTGTCAACAGATATACTACCATCGGATGGGTGTGTTATGGTAAAGCTGCCAAGTGATCAGACAACCATACTATGTTGCAACTGTACTGTAATTAAAATAACTATGTTTGAACAACTTGTTCATGATTATTGACAAGAAAGCAGCAATCGATGATTTGTTTCAGTCACTATTTAAAAATATATACAAACTGTGGGCATGGTACTACTGCTGAGTGATCCGGCTTTCTCGTAGGTGCACTATGCACGAGAGCATTATTTCTCTGCTGTTGCGAGCCTGATGCCACTGCAGAGAGAGATTCCACCAAAACTAGGGTCCAGGGCTCGCCTGTACATTCTACAGTTGTAGGTGCACTATGAGAGTATGTATTTTACTGCTTTTGCGAACCTGATGCCACTGCAGAGAGAAATTCCACCAAAACTAGGGTCCAGGGTTCGCCTGTACATTCTACAGTCGTAGGTGCACTATGAGCGTATGTATTTCACTGCGCATGCTGTTGCTAACCTGATGCCACTGCAGGGAAAGCCTGATATTCCACTAGTACTAAAACGAGGGTCTATAGAGCTCGCCTGACATTCTACAGTAGTAGACTAGGCTAGGCTATGTGAGAATATATGGATCAGTAAATCATTTTATTGACAAGCTCTAGACCCTACTGAGCTAGTCTTGTCTCTCTGCAGTGGTGAAATGGTACTCTCATAGTGGATTTATACCTATAATGGACCCTATAGTGATATCTCAGATCAAGTAGCATTCAGTGAAATTGCATTCTCACTGACCTGCAAGCTGTTTACAATAGTGGTGATTAATAACCATTTTGAGACTGAAACACGATGATGAACAAGTTGTCAAACACAGTGCAATTGCAACATAGTATGGTTGTCTTTATGATCACTTGTCGGCTTTACATGCCGTAATACACACCCATCTGATGGTAGTATGGAAAAAAAGAATCAAAAATGGTTATTAATCTGTATTGTAAATAGCTTGTAGGTCAGTGAGAATGCAAT
Organism: Haliclona indistincta; assembly: GCA_964017065.1. Lineage (NCBI taxonomy): Eukaryota > Metazoa > Porifera > Demospongiae > Haplosclerida > Chalinidae > Haliclona > Haliclona indistincta. Next base: position 10,088,805 of record OZ024786.1, read on the forward strand.
TTCACTGAATGCTACTCTGAGACATCTCTATAGGGTCCATATTATAGGTATAAATCCAC
>OZ024786.1:10089063-10187670 GCA_964017065.1 Haliclona indistincta
AAATTGTCCCATAAGAGTGTTTCATGATCTATCTTATATGGGACCTTTTTATGTAGGTGGGTGGAGCATGGGTTGAATCCTTAATCACAATTGAGTAATTGTACATAAAAAAGTCCCATATAAAGGAGGCACTGTACATAAAACAGTCCCATATATATTAGGGAGCAGAGTACATAAAAAGGTCCCATATAATATAGGAACTTTTGTACATAAAAAGGTCCCATAATACTAGGGATCAGATGTACATAAAAAAGACCCATAATAACTAGGGATCTTACTATAAAAAATGTATTCTTCTACCAACCCGCGGCTAGACTAAGCACATACACGAGCGAGATAGCGTCCATAGCTTGCTTACACAATTTCTTTAGAAATACGCTGCTATCCTGTGACTTATCAGTTTCTAGGCAGTCAACTGTGGATAGTTTGTCTACGGCCGGAGAACTATAGATCATCCGGCGAGCTCATGCAAGCTCGAGCTGTAGGCCTTCGAGAGAATTTCGCTGGACCTACGTATACCAAGCTGTTTTGTAGTACAAACGAACTCACTAGCTGTAAGGCAGTCAGCTGTAGACTGTTTTGTCTTTAGAGGAGTCCAGATAGCCGGGAACAGCCATCGAGGTAAGTATCTCACGCCATAACTCACGAACGGAGCTTTAGAACCAACAATTTATCAATTCAGTTCTGAGCAAATAGCGATTTCTACCTGTGTTGCTGATATCAGCGCTTAGTTTTTAGCGTGCGATGCGCTATGCCGGCAACGGACAGATACACACACACACATACACACACACACACAACACGACTACTGTATGCCTCGTGGCTCCGCCCACCGAGGCCTAAATATAGTATCATCCAAAAAGGTCTTCATGGTCCAAAAAGGAGTTGATTATGCCCTATGTTTAGTCTCACAACTCTCACCTAGTCACCTTTCAGATCACAGCACATGTTATTGAGAGTAGTAGTAATCAACATACCCTATAGCAGCGGTAGACAGCAGATTCCTGTGTCAAACGGCAGCCATGTTTGCATTCACCATTGTTTTGTGAAAATACAGAGTTGCACGCTCCCTTGATCACTTCGTGGTCCTAGTGACTTTGTTACTAGATATTACAGGGCTGGTCAATACATTTATTATTCTTCATCTGTATCGTCCATTGCAGGTAAAGGACACTTCTCAAGGTCAGTAGGTGCTAGAATGAGACACTCACTGTTCATTACTGTACCAGATAATTACAAAGTACCATCTACTTAGAACAATGGTCAATTTGTTTAAAAAAACTTTTACCAAATTTGACAAACAAAAAAGAAGCACATTATTTATAATACTTTGATGAGTGCACTGGATATTGAAAATATGCTACTACTTCATGATCACCAATAGGTATACGAACCGCTGTAGTGAGACGATCAAACACTAATGTGTTGATAGAGTCATATCTTTCCCTTATTCTTTCAAGATGTAACCAATCACCATCTCTATAAACACACAGACTGAACACCTTCCTCTGCACCCTAAAGAACAACAAACAACTAACACACACACACACACACACACACACACACACACACACACACACACACACAAACACAGTGATGATAATGTATAGTGTATTAATGTCAATTCAAAGTTTCAAACACTGACAAAATTTTTGACTAATTGAAATTGCTCAAGAATATAATTATTATATGATTATTATGATAAGCACGCACCATCAGTATAGTATAGTATTAAAAATAATAAATTATAGTTAGAGAATAGCTCAACGTTATTAACCAATCAGATTAATAGATCCGAGCCTCTATTTGTTGTAGAGTCCATCCAGGAACAGATAGACCACAGTTTGCTTAGTGAAAGTGCATTCATAAAAAGCCAAAACATTGTTATTACAAGCTAGAACACATGATGTGAGACTTGTACACGTGCGAGCGTGAGTGGGTTCCAGAAACGAACTACTTGTTGTGTCAAAAAGCCACTAACAGACATGAAAGCGATAGCGGAAGGACGGTAGGAGACGAGACAGAGTACCAGCAAGGTGTAACAAGACAAGGAAAACCATTTAGTGACGTACTCTAGCTAAACTCGCCTGTGTTTTCCCATCACTGAAGTATGGCCGAGTTGTTTTCGCACAGTGTCGAAAATTTCTTTTTGGATAGCAACGGTTGTTGTATTCTAAGCTTAGAGACCTCGGCCAATGCGATCTACGCGTTATAGAAACCCTCGCGTCGCCATAGAACCCTCGTGCTACGCGCTTGGGTTCTATATGGCTTCCTCTCGGGTTTCTAAACCGCGTACATGTACAGGTGCGTAGATCCCTTGGCCTCGGTCTCTTACCTATACTTATTACATAGACTTACACAATATCCACTGTGAAGAGGTGACTGGGACCTGACAGGTCAGTTGCTCTCACTAGGAATGTCTCATCTATCCTCCCTCTCAGCAACCTCTCTGACTCCTCCTTACTGAGCTGTCTGCAGAGCCATGTGCTCTCAACATGGTGAGGATAATGCTTGGGAACTAGTGATGCCACATCACTGAATGTGTAATACTGAGGAGGTTAAATAACATGTAGTGATTATTATCAGAAGCTAAACACACTACAGTTAAAAAATTTTAACTAGAGTTCTAATGAACACATAACCGTGTGCTGAGCTAAGATCTACACAGTTAGTACACGACTACTCCAGCATTACTGCAACAGTCCATAGACAGCACCTGATGACGTAGCCTCGCCTCCAGGCCACTCCCCCTGCTGAGGAGATGGCCTGGTCCAGACTGTCTGCGCATGCTCCAATATTACCAGTAAAACCTGGTAATCAGTAAAACATCGCACACGATCGGGACATTTAACGCACACTATCGAGACATGTCCGTTTCATTTTCCTATTGGAACAGCTAGTTTAAACTAAGCAAGAAGCGTTCTTGTGCAAACATGCTGTTGTACCCAAAAGAAATGGCGATTTTGGTCTGGAGAGAGTGATTCTAGCACACGGAAGTCGGTAGATCGTCAAGTGGGTGTGGCTAACTTCTCTCGCAAACCTTCGCGCAAGAATCACGTTGTGCAAGTTGATATTGCGTATTATCAGTGATCACAGCACTAGTTTGTACGTGTAATGGTTACAAAGGTTAGTGAAATGCACAGAAACAACGGCTAGAATTACTGTCCGCACTTTGAGGGTTAACGTAAAATCTTCGCGCATGCGTATGCAGTCATTACCAGGCCATTATATAAAAATGGCCTGGATGCGAGGCTACTGATGACGGTACATGTGAGATTGAGTGCAGGCCAAGACGTCGATATGGATGGACGATAGATTTATGAGACTACGTAACCGGGATTGGAAACGACGGTACGATATCAATAGCAATGCGTACAAACCTCGTGAAGCACTCCGTGTCTGATTGAAAAAGCTGATTTACATGTAAGGGCTAATTTTTGGCATTTGTGACTCATTTGCTGGAAAGCTCAAGGCGCTTCAGCAAATCCAACCAGCTTTTCAGACTCAATGCGCTCTCTTCTCAATGATGGTTTAAAACCGAGATCGCTTTGAAAGAGTCTTTTGCATGCAGTTTTTCATTTCCAAACAAACAGCGCGTTTGCAGGGATCCCTCCTGCATGTGAGTTACTGAAGCTTCTGGTGGTTTACTTGGTTGTTTCTAAGTGCCAACCAATGCCTGCCGTATAAAGTAACACTGTATTATTTGGCTGCATTAGTAATTTGTGTAGAACAAAATTGTCGCTAGAGTAGAGAATTTAGCAGTTTTTAGTCGATTCACGGGAATCCCTTTTGGGACAATACCAAGCAACTGGGAGCCAAGACAGCCTTGCAGTTTAAAAGATCGAAAATTGTTCCATACAACTGAATGGGTAGTACCATCGATGCATTTGTTTGTAGCATTCAGTGTGCCTGTGAAATACCGGCTTTCTCGTTTGATACAAGGCAAAAGGGCCTGTTACGGTACGAAAATTGTGCAAGCTTCTATCAGCTCACAAACAAGCATCTCTGACGTGTGAAGCCAATTCGCACAGTATCTGCGGTGTGTGTAGGTGTCTCCTTTAAGCGTTTGTCATTTGACCGTTGCTGCGCAGCTGACAGCCATAATTATTGCAAGTCCACCCTAGCAACGGACGCGGACTGTTTCAACGCACATGCACCGTTTTCAATCCCGGATACGTAGTCTCATAAATCTATGGATGGATATAGGAGGTTGGGTGACACACCCACAATGCCGTAAAGTGTTCTTACAAGGACACGTAGTTTTTAAAAGCCATGGATTAGCCGCTCAAGCAAGGCTTGCCAGCACTGAAAACTTCTTCACATATAAATTCAATGAAAAAAGCTGCAGAGAGAGTTTTCGTGGAGATTTTTGAGCGGTAAGACGCAAATAGGCGTGTTTTTCTAATGACACACATGTACACACACATATGAGTTTGTCTGCATACATACGTATATACATACGTATGTACGCAGACAAACTCAAACATACTGCGCACGGGTAACAAATAGCTATAACAGACAATGCCATTACACATTGAATCAACACCATTCTCTAAACGTTTGCCTCTCAGTACTTGCAGGTATTAGTTTTTTTCGTATAGCATCTTAATAGTAGGTACGTAGCTAAAATCAAGCTTCAATTTGGAAATAAATCCATGTACTAAAATCGAGTGATTGGAAAATTACAATTTACACACTCACTCGTCTGATAGTGGGAATATCTGATGGTAGGTTAGCAAGAGTATCTCTGCAGATAGTGAGAAGTGATAAACACAAACAACATTACTGATAGCTCACTTGTCAGGAAATAGTTGATTGGTCAATTTAACTAATGTTGTTCCTTTATCAACAGTAAATCCTGTTCTTGAGAGAACTGCTACACAGTGTTCAACTGATGTGAATATTTCTTTATTGAGTGGTCCATAGTAGTGTCTTCTTTTGTAGATTGATACATGCTCAACCCTCCCATTGACACTGTACAAACAATAAACACCAGTTACCATGGTGACAATGTACTACTCACACAACACAGATATCATGTGTGTTGATTGATGATGATGATGGATCAGTAACTGGTTCTCCACTCGTCTCTCTGACAAGAAAGGTTCCATCTGGTTTATAAGTCAATATATACTCAGCCTCCTCTTCTGTGATCTGCCATATTGAGCTGGAGGGCTCACTCTGGGTATGTTGACAACCATTATGTACTATACCATTATCAGTAACACCATCACTCACAGCACTGGAGTGTGTCATACTCTTCATCACATCCTCAGCTGCTGTGGGTAGGAAACACTCATGACCCATGTGCACAGTATGACTGCAACACAGACACATAAAAAAACCATACCGTGAGAATCAGGTCCCCTCAAGAAGTCTGTGATTTGAAGCAAGAGTAGCATTTTTGTAGTTAGTAATAAATCTACTTTCAACTCACCTTTCAACTGAAGTGCAATGGTTAGTTGAAGTACAAGATCTTTCACAAGTGATATCTGATGATGAAAATCTAAAGTGACACAGTTTCTATGATATCATATCCTCACCTCATTCTGATCACTGGTGTCCACTACTATAGTGTCTCCTACCCTAAGGTAGGTGACACTGCTCTCCACCAGCAGCTCCCTGTTCTTTTGTGCTAGCCTCACTAGTTCGGTCACTAGATACTGTGGAGCACAGCAGATTACCCGTACACTCCCTCCTCTAATCACAATGATGTGCACATAGATACTCTGCTCATCAAAGGCTTGTTGGAGAAGATGCTTAATATGAGAGAGTGTTTTCTCTGCCGGGCTCCAGCGTAATTTGAAGGTGATGATTGTAGAAGGTGTAATATTAATTAAGTTGCTGGTAAGAATGGTTTTCATGTAGATATGGTTTGCCAATTTGTACTGACAGAAATCATTAACAAATTTATAGTACTCTTCAATTTTCAATTTTCAGAGTATTTCCGCGTGCGCCGTATTGCGTATGGATCACGGAGAACACATATCTGTCTGGAGTCTTCGAAGAACGGTAAGATCGTCTGATCGTATAGGACACCATTCTGCGCTTGCCAGATAATTATAACCGCCGTACAGATCTACAAACTAGTGTGGGCGGGGCTCGTATGCAAGTCATGCATGCATGTATGCGTAGGCGAGCTGATACGTACAGCATAATAATTATTTTTAGCTACAAGTTTAAAATTGTTAATAATAAAGAAAAGCCACCAAGAAAACTAAATCAATGGTGGAAACAAAGACGGCTCAGTACGTTCATGATATTGAACTGCACTTCACTAAAAAGTAAAAAGGACACAAACAAGAAATTAAAAAGATTTCTATCGAAATCAAAAGGATGTAGGGTTGTGAAATCTACCACTGGTTCACAATGTAAACTAACAAGGAACAAGCACAGAATGGTAACACGATTGACTTGCTAACAGACCATAGATCCCTACATCAGTGGCTGTGCACAAGCTGAATGCACGTCAGGTGTCAGCAGTCATCAGCAAGTAGGTCAACCACAGCAGCCACTGATGTAGGGATCTATGGTCTGTTAGCAAGTCAATCGTGTTACCATTCTATGCTTGTTCCTTGTTAGTTTACATTGTGAACCAGTGGTAGATTTCACAACCCTACATCCTTTTGATTTCGATAGAAATCTTTTTAATTTCTTGTTCACCTAACAGTGCCCAGTATTCGCCTAACAGCGCCCATTATTCACCTAACAGGGCCCAGTATGGACCTAACAACGCCCAGTATGGACCTAACGGCGCCCAGTACTATTACTCAAAAGTACCAAGCAATTGCGGTCGCTATAGTAAGTCTGCTGTGCCCATTCATCATATCTGAACAGAGCCTGACAGACCACGGACAAACTGACAACCAGGATGGTGCTGTGAAGTAATGTGAAAGCCAGTTAACCTCATTAACCTGTTTAACCGTTTAACGGCAGAGACTATTCATCGCTGTGGTACTATATATCGCCACATGTGTAGTAATGATTACATGTGAAGAGGGACAGCCATTAGCCATTATACAATCCTAGTTTGTCAGCAACACTAATCATGGCACAACTCGTAAACAAAGCTTCGTATAAAACTTTACATTTACAAAAGCAAAATATCATAATATAGCATTGCAAGTTTCAAAGCTTAACATTCAGCGTACATCTAGAAGCTGATGTAACCGACAGAATGACAGACCAACCACAGTATGCCTCCGCGCATACTCAGGAATAATAATATTCGTGTCAGTACTAATGTATCATCATAAATTATCATACATCTGCAATGTCTACTATAGTGCATACTATATACTTTACCTGAAGTAGTAGTAGTAGTAGTGGATGGAACAATAACAAGTCCAGTATGATCTGGTGGTGTAGAGCAGTCCTGTTGACCTGCTAACAGCAAAATGTATTTTTCTCTCAGTTTAGCTGATAGTGTGCGGTGACCGATTGTCTTCAAAGCGACTATGATATTATTCCACGAGGCATCAGGGGTTGAGTTCAGCCAATGCTGTAGCATATCAATCCTCCATCGTTGTATTCCTTCCAGTGGAGACAATTTCTGGATCTCTTGTAGCTTATTATGATGAACTCTCAAAGCCACACCAAGAGAATACCAGTCCATCATTTCTATCAATTCAGTAGTCAACTGGAAGATGGTCGGGCTTGGAATATCTGTGTACACGGCGAAATTATGATGTGCATGAAATACGTTATTGTAACTCACTGTCAGACATTGTTCAGGTTATAAACAACTAAGAATAAGTAGAGAGAGAGCTTCAGCATAGATACAGCGCTACTGCGCTAGCTCTAGAGTAAGACCGTTTTGTTTGTGTCCGCGGTCAGCCCTTCTCTTGCATTCCATTATGTGGGCGTTTGTTTATCGCACGTGAGAAAAATTGGGTGGAGCTCGTATACCGGCGGTTTGTAGCAACTCTACCGACTAAACTGCTGAACACAAAGCAGCACACACACAACTAAAGAATCTATCTTGTGCTTGCAATATAACAAAGAATTATTCTATACCTTTGGATCAAGCACTTGTTCATGTTGTGTACAGCTACATGTAAATCTGTAATCAAGAGACTTGCAATACAGATCACTGTTCCCATACCATTGCAACCAACACTGATGTTAACAATGAATTTTATATCAGAAATTAAATGATTTAACAGGTATTCTTGTGAACTGTCAATCATGATTATACTACTGGACGTGTATGCATCATTGTCAAACAAAAATGGGTTAAAATTTGTTCCCAGCACTCGTATGATGTTTAGAGAGACTCCGCCTTCATATAATTTCTCATGGCACAATTCTCCACGGCGACAGTACATAGTCAACCTTGATGCTGATGTTGAGATCACTGTGAGCAGTGGAGAGACTAGCTAAGTTATCAGACAAGGAGAGGTGTTCTTTGTAGAGGTCGACACACATGGTAAACTGCATGTGTACATAGTTGATTGTGACACTGTAATGTTGTTTCAGGGCAAGACAGGTATTTTTGATTTTAGTCTTGTCTCCACTTGATGTGCTAGCTAGTGTTAGTTTCGAAACAACAATGCACTGTCGTAGAGCAACTCACTGTCACTGAGTGCACATAGTGAAGAGAATAGAAGCCATAAAGCATGCATTCTACTATCAACAAATCATTAAGACCTACAGTCATGTCGTTGAAGTGTGTAACTGTAAACGGCAAACTCCTAATGCTAAATATAGTAACATCCAAAAAGGTCGTCATGGTCCAAAAAGGAGGAAATGCGTTGATTATGCCCTGTGTTTAGTCTCACAACTCTCACCTAGTCACCTTTCAGATCGCAGCACATGTTATTGAGAGTAGTAGTAATCAACATACCCTAGCAGCGGTAGACAGCAGATTCCTGTGTCAAACGGCAGCCATGTTTGGATTTCACCATTGTATTAATATATTATTGTGAAAATACAAAGTTTCATGCTCCCTTGATCACTTCGTGGTCCTAGTGACCTTGTTACTAGATATTACAGGGCTGGTTAATACATTATTATTCTTCATCTGTATCGTCCATTGCAGATAAAGGACACTTCTCAAGGTCAGTAGGTGCTAGAATGAGACACTCACTGTTCATTACTGTACCAGATAATTACAAAGTACCATCTACTTAGAACAATGAATAATGTCATTTTGTTATAAAAACTTTTTTACTAAAATTTGACAAACGGAAAAAGAAGCACATTATTTATAATACATTGATGAGTGCACTGGATATTTATAACTTACTCGTACTTCATGATCACCAATTGGTATAGGATATGTAGTAGTGAGACGGTGCATCACTAATGTGTTGATAGAGTCATATCTTAGTCTTGATCTTTCAAGATGTAACCAATCACCATCTCTATAAACACACTGACTGACCGCCTTCCTCTGTACCCTAAAGAACAACAAACAACTAACACACACACACACACAGTGATGATAATGTATAGTGTATTAATGTCAATTCAAACAATGACAACATTTTTGACTAATTGAAATTACTATAAGAATATAATAATTATGACAAATAATAAAAACATTTTAACCAAAATGCCAAGAGATTTAGGGTTGGTACATGAAAAAGTATATGGAAAGAAGATTTTGCTCACACCATAATAAGCTCACACCATTCAGTAACTTGGGCATTTAAAAATAATTATTGTTATTACTAACATTGACTTACACAATATCCACTGTGAAGAGGTGACTGGGACCTGACAGGTCAGTTGCTCTCACTAGGAATGTCTCATCTATCCTTCCTCTCAGCAACCTCTCTGACTCCTCCTTACTGAGCTGTCTGCAAAGCCATGTGCTCTCATCATGGTGAGGGTAATGCTTGGGAAGTGATGATGCCACATCACTGAATGTGTAATACTGAGGAGGTTAAATAACATGTAGTGATTATTATCAGATTCTAAACACACTACATGCAGTTACAAAGTTTAAACTAGAGTTCTAATGAACACATACCCATGCACTGAGCTAAGATCTACATAGTTAGTACACGACTACTCCAGCATTACTGCAACAGTCCATAGACAGCACCTGATGACGGTACATGTGAGATTGAGTGCAGGCCAGGACGAATATGGATGGATATAGGAGGTTGGGTGACACACCCACCATGCCGTAAAGTGCTCTTACAAGGACTCGTAGCTTTAGAAAGCCATGGATTAGCCGCTCAAGCAAGGCTTGCCAGCAATGAAAACATCTGCACAGGACTGTAAATTCAGTGAAAAAGCTGCAGAGAGTGTTTTCATGGAGATGTTCAAGCGGTAAGATGCAAACAGGCGTGTTTTAGTACTCAGTACTAAAACACGCCTGTTGCAGGTACTGAGTACTCAGTACTAACAGCACTTGCAACAGTACTTGCAGGTAATAGGTTTTTCATGTGGCATCTTGATAGTAGGTACGTACCGTAGGGCGGTATTTTTCCGCGGCGTACAATTTTCGCGAAATTCGCGAATTTGAGGCCTAATCCCAAAAATTAAAATCGCGAAATTAATGGGCGGGTGATGGGTGTGGTCATTTACTGAGCGCGCAGCGCATTCAAGTAGATTCGATAATGGCGCTATTGAAGTATTTTAAGAAGAGCAAGAAGAAGAGTTCTGTTCTCCCAAATCCGGACGGTCCATTGTCTGATCCCTGTGTCTGATCTGTCTGATCTTGTCTGATAATTAACGGGTGTGGTCTGGGTGTGGCCTCTCCCTCGAGTCGTACTAGTCAAAACGAAAATAAATTTCGCGAATTATTGCTGTCGCGAAAATTGTACGCCACGGAAAAATACCGCCCTACGGTAGCTAAAATCCAAGCTTCAAATTACGTTCACATGCAAAAATAAATATTAAAATCATGCGATTGGAAAAGCACAATTTACACACTCACTCGTCTGATTGTTGGAATATCTGATGGTAGGTTAGCAAGAGTATCTCTGCAGATAGTGAGAAGTGATAAACACAAACAACATTACTGATAGCTCACTTGTCAGGAAATAGTTGATTAGTCAGTGTAATTAATGTTGTTCGTTTAGTCAGAGTAATCCCTGTTCTTGAGCGAACTGCCACAAAGAGTTCAACTGATGTGTATTTTTCATTATCGAGTGCTCCATAGTAGTGTCCTCTTTTGTAGACTGCTACATGTTCAACCCTTCCATTGACACTGTACAAACAATAAACACCAGTTACCATGGTGACATGTACTACTCACACAACACTGATACTATGTGTGTTGATTGATGATGATGATGGATCAGTAACACGTTTCCCCTTTCTTTCCGAGACAAGAAAGGTTCCATCTGGTTTATAAGTCAAGATATACTCGGCTTCCTCTAACGTGATCTGCCATATTGATCTGGAGGGCTCACTCTGGGTATGTTGACAACCATTATGTACTATACCATCATCAGTAACACCATCACTCACAGCACTGGAGTGTGTCATACTCTTCATCACATCCTCAGCTGCTGTGGGTAGGAAACACTCGTGACTCATGAGCACAGTAACACAATTGTATTGCCATACCTTGACATTCAGGTCCACTCAACAAGTCTGTGAGAGAAACTAGTATTAAACTAATTATTATTGTTAATGTCTACTTTCACCTTTCAACTCAAATGCAATGGTTAATTGAAGAATAAGATCTTCCACAAGTGAAGTCTGAAATTAAAATCAGATGTGAACACATGCATGTGACACAGTTTAAGTAACACCTTGCACCTCATTCTGATCACTGGTGTCCACTACTATAGTGTCTCCTACCCTAAGGTAGGTGACACTGCTCTCCACCAGCAGCTCCCTGTTCTTTTGTGCTAGCCTCACTAGTTCCGTCATTAGATGCTGTGGAGCACAGCAGATTACCCGTACACTCCCTCCTCTAATCACGACGATGTGTACATAGACACACTGATCATCGAAGGCTTGTTGGAGAAGCTCTAGTATATCGGACAGTGTCTTATCATTAGGGTTCCACCTCAATTTGAAAGTAATCGTTGTAGAAGGTGTTAACTCTATTGATTTGGTCGAGAAAAATTTTTTCATATAAATGTGGCTTGCCAATTTGTACTGACAGAATTCATCGACGAATTCATAATACTTTTCAATTTTTTCAATGGCAGCAGAGACACGAAATAAATCAGCAACCCCTTTGAGATATGAGCAAGATGTGAGAGATGAGTGTCTATGAATGATATTAATGATGTCTGAGATAGTGCGAGCATTATCAAGTGAATCATTCATCTCCGGAAATTTAGAAACATATTCTTTGAGACACTCCATGTCGACTGATTCCTTCTTCAATATCTCGGTAACTTCAACAAAGAGTTGAGCAAATTTAGTCTGTATATCTTCAAAATCTCTTCGGTACTTTCCGGGGACAATGACTGGAGCAGTTACAGCTGTATGAAAACAGTGCATGATGACAATAATCAAGTGAGCATCGTTATAGCAGAGCTAGGAGCTTATCAAGTCCATGAAGTGGGTGAGGGAGCATGCAACTCAGTATTTTCAACAACAACATGAAATTCAAACATGGCTGCAGTCTGACAAAGAATATGTTACTGATGACAAAAGATGTGTTGAAGTATTAACCCTTTAAACCCTAATGACGCCTTTTGACATCACATATACTTCAGACACCATAACTTTATCAAAAAGTGCTAAAATATTCCGAAATTAAGCTGAATTGAAGAATACAAATAACTAAAGTAAAGTAAAAAAGTTTTAATAAAAAAAAACTAAAAAGTGTAGGGATGACTCTTGCAAAAGTAAAGGAACAAGATGGGATAATGCTTGCAAAAGTAAAAGAACAAGATGGGATGATGCTTGCAAAAGTAAAGGAACAAGATGGAATAATGCTTGCAAATGTAAAAGTCCCAAGTATCCCTACATCAGCGGCTTGCTGTGATGACGTGCAACTGACAAAATTGATGCGGAATCCTTTTCCTACACCTTTTACAACCGTCAATTACTTCATCGGACTGCGTCCTCCAAATGCAGCTACCTGCAGCTTATTTACAACTGTCAACTACTTCATCGGACTGCGTCCTCCAAACACAGATACCTCTATAGTTATTTACAACTGTCAATTACTTCATCGGACTGCGTCCTCCTTCAAGCCGCTGATGTAGGGATACTTGGGACTTTTACATTTGCAAGCATTATTCCATCTTGTTCCTTTACTTTTGCAAGCATCATCCCATCTTGTTCCTTTACTTTTGCAAGCATCATCCCATCTTGTTCTTTTACTTTTGCAAGCATTATCCCATCTTGTTCCTTTACTTTTGCAAGAGTCATCCCTACACTTTTTAGTTTTTTTTTATTAAAACTTTTTTACTTTACTTGTTCCTGTTACTTTTTTGATCACTATCAGTTTAAAATTATGAGTCAAGGAACATGGAATGTTATTATCGGCAATCACAAAAAGGTTTAAATTAGTTACAGAGGTTGAGTTGACAACATGATATTTCCTAGCACTGTAATGGATGAAGAAGAGACCAACGCTGACAACTCAGTGGAACACTATGGTGATCATGGCTGGAAGACTCTGAGTCCGCCGGGATAGAGGATTCGAGTAGACACGCCTAGTAGAGCCTTGTTGATGTCGATATCACGATCACAGAGGCTTCTAGCCATTTACAATGACCAACGTCCAGTTGTCAACAGCACAGGGGTCCTATAGGTACAGCTCACGCCACGTAGCTAGTGTAAGAAACCTACTAGCTAGACCGAGCTAGACTGGTAGCAGTCACCGTCGTCCGGTTCGCGCCTGCCGTGGGTCATGACGACGTCGACAGCATAGACAGATCAGTGTTACCCAGGGTATGGTATACTGCTTGTTCATACCTCTAGGCTCTAGCTTGCGCGCTGAAGCGCCCATGAGCAGAGAGTAAGCGAGAACCGAGCTCACTTTCAAAACTGATGTGGGCGGAGTCAATGATCGGCAGCGACAAGAGGGTTAATTAATGGAGTCGCTCAGCCCAAAACGGTCCAAAAACCATGTTTTTCAAGGATCACTCGCTTCTGGTAGTGTTTGATGCCTATCTAAGAACTAAGTGCACTACCCCAGATATATACACGTGCGATGGTGAAGGTCTGATAGTGATTTGTTCACTCAGGACAGCGCTAGGCTTACTGAAAGAAGAAGAAGAAGAAGAAGAAGAAGAAGAAGAAGAAGAAGAAGAAGAAAGAAGATGAACAATTCGCGTGGGCGGCGATTTTGTTTTACCACTTTAGAAACGTCTGCCAGCTTCGCCAAAGGTATTTCCATGCTCAGAACAATCGCCTGATCAATCTTAGATGTCTGGAATTTCGATAAACGCTAAAACAGCGAAGATCTGCAACTAGCTCCCTGAGAGTCGCCATCTTGATTTTCGTCGTCGAGCAAGCAATCCCGGCGACTTTCATGGACTTCCTACAAGCGCTTACACTTCAGATTCCCTCAGAGATAGTTAAAATGCAGCAGAAATGTATAACAATAGAGATATGTGCGAAAACTAATTTTCACACATGAGTAGCCGCCATCTTAATTCGTGGTCATCCCTACATATCATTGCCTATCGGCAATGATAATATAACAATCCAGTGGATTTTTGGTGCTCATCCTTGCTAAACATATTGGCATCTGGAATTACTAAAGCTTCAGTGCCAAATTCACCATAATTTTTTTATTTTTATGAAAAAATGGGCACCAAGAAAATTTGGACATTTTACGGCTACATGATCTGGGCTAGTCTGCCAGCCCCGCCCCTTCGCATTATTGTGGAGGGTCTGGCGTCAGCAGTATCAAACAGTTGTACCAGTCGCAGGGATTTCTGCGATCCAATCAGATTGCAGAAACGCACGGCAGAATCAATTAATATTCATAAGCTACGAACGTTTACCCACAAATCATGCAGTATTGGCTGCAGTAGATGCGCTGTACACCTGTTGTGACCATGCAAATGTCATGAATGAGCTACTGAATGTAATGGTTGTGAGTAAAAATGCTAGACCTGGTGTGTACGCTTGCCTTTGTAACTTACGCTGTAAACACGGTACAAAAAGTGTCTATGCTTTGCCTTCTTTCCATTGGTGCTTGAACTAGATGCCATAGTTTAATTTTTAAGCTGACCGAAGGTTGCTTCTTCCGCCACTTTGTGAGCTAGATCGATAAAGCAAACAGCACACTGACTGCCGCCATTTTGTTACCAATTGTCACGTGAAAATTTGACATGCTTTAAATTCCACTGGTACAACTTTTTGATACTGCTGACACCAGACCCTTCCACAATAATGTGAAGGGGCGGGGCTGCCAGACTAGATCTGGGCTACATTTTACACTCACCAAAACCACTGCTACATGTATTTGCATGTACTTTTCAGTAGCCAGCCCCAAAGTACTGACTAAGTAAAATTTGCAAAGGTCGCTGCACTTTATCAGCTTCACTTCGTGGAGCATCTTGACTGACTTGAGTTTGGGTAATTACGGCTACTCACTGGCGAAAAAGGGCATAAATTCAAGACCAGTAGCACAAAAGACAAAGATATTCACGAGAGAGTTGGTCAGCATTTACTAGGTTAAAATTCCAACAAGATAATTTAGAGATTTCCTGTCATCAAGCATGGTCTGTAGCAGGGGCGTAACTAGAAATTGATAACCGAGGAGGCGCGCGCTTTACGCGCACGCGATTTTTGTAAATATCTAATTAATATTCATTCCATTACGTCACTTTTACTGCCTCATATACAATGTAGCAGCGCCATAGCATGGCGCGTTCGTGGTACATATCCTGGATGGAGAAGAGAGCAAGATAGAGACATCTGTGTTAGGCGAAACAGCTGTACTAGGCAAGATATATACGTTCATAAAAAAATTGGTTGGGCAAAAGCGAGGAGGCAAGCGCCTCCTCTGCCTCACGGTAGTTACGCTACTGTCTGTAGTGTTTGTATGGGAAGTTCTTCTATTGATTCAATGTTAAGGATTATTGCTACTCATTAATATTAATTTTACATTTACTGAACACATGTTTTCAATGATAATAATACGAATCCGCTTTTGCTGTCTATACCGCTGCCAGGGAATGTTGCTTACATTGAAAACTATCCTGCACATGTGCTGTGATCTGAAAGGTGACTAGCTGTGAGTTATAAGACTAATTGCTGGGCATGATGAATACATTGTCTCCTTATTTGGTATGTCAATACTATATTTGGAAGGATACTATGATTAGCATCAGGATTCAATGCCTATAAGCAAGTTACATGCTCCTTATTAGGGAGACACGGTAGTGTCTCCCTATGTAGGGATGAACGAGAAAACAAGATGGCGGCTACATACAATGTATTAGCGTTCAAGCGCTGATATTTCGCCTGGTGTTGAATTTTAGACGTCTTTAGACACTTAGATCTGCTCTCTGGCGTTGCCCCATCTTACAGTAGCAAGGAGATTGCTCGAAATTGTTACTAAAGTGACGAACCTGTAAACGGTGAAAATCGAGTTTCGTCATCTTCGTTTTCTTCTTTCTTTCTTTCTTCTTTCTTTCTTCAACTCGCCTAGCGCCTTTACGCGAGCAGTGCCGAGACCAAAACATCCACGAACAGTCGTGAAATTCTCCTGGCATGTGCCTTTTGAGATTTGTTTTTAGCGTAACGGCGATCTAAGTTCCGCGATTTCTCGATCGTGATCCATTGTCAGCTTAGTGTTAGACGCCATTATTGTGATTGCGCAATACGCACGTGACCAATTAGCAATGGGTAGTGCACGTGACCAAGCAGCTAAAGTATCGCTGCGCCGTGTGGATGATTGGATCACTATCACGGAGAACACACACCCGGCATTTGTCTGGAGTCTTCGAAGAACGGTAAGCTCGTGTAGGATCGCCATTCTGCACTTGCCAGATAGTTATAACCGCCGTGTAGATCTACAAGCAAGTGTGGGCGGGGCTCGTATGCACTGCATACATGCGTAGGCGACTAGGCAGACCTGATACTAGGCAGACCTGATATATGATTTTAGCTACAAGTTTAAGAAAAGCCATCAACAACAGGAATACTAAACTAATGGTGGAAACAAAGACTTCTCCGTACATGCATGATATTGAACTGCACTTCACTAAAAAGAAAAAAGGACACAAACAAGAAATTAAAAAGATTTCTATCGAAATCAAAAGGATGTAGTGATGAAGAAATCTACCACTGGTTCACAATGTAAACCAACAAGGAACAAGCATAGAATGGTAACACGATTGACTTGCTAACAGACCATAGATCCCTACATCTGTGGCTGTACATAAGATCAATATTTTGTCACAAGCTGAATTCTATTCAAAGTGTCAGTCAACAGTAAATAGCTTAACTAGCTATAGTCTGGCCACAGCAGCCACTGATGTAGGGATCTATGGTCTGTTAGCAAGTCAATCGTGTTACCATTCTATGCTTGTTCCTTGTTGGTTTACATTGTGAACCAGTGGTAGATTTCTTCATCACTACATCCTTTTGATTTCGATAGAAATCTTTTTAATTTCTTTATCTCAATGAGCTCCAGGTGGTGCCCTAATGCAAGCACACCATCGATAAAACAGAAGAACCAGACAACATATCCCACTTATTGGTGATGGTTAAGGTTACAGGATACCACGCCCACTCACGAGCAAGCAGAAATGGTTGCTTGAAAGAAACACTTGTAGCATCATGCATGTTGGTTTGGCTGAACAAAGCATTGCATATCCAGTCAGAGCAAAGACTGCACTTTGTCTCACAAACGGTGGCTAGACGTGCTACTTACGAAGTGCATGAAGTAGCGAGCAGCTTTGTCGACTAAGAAAATCTCGTACTCTACAGCACGACTAGACTTGGCATGAAGCTAGACAGCTTAGTTATCTAGGGACAGGCGGATCTTTTTCGATATCTGCTTTAGTTGCCGAGTTATGTTCATGCATACACTCGAAAAGCTTGTGCACTTCGAAACGCATTATGGTAGCGTATAAGCCATCGTTTCTGCTAAGTACAAAGTGCAGTCTTTGCTCTGACTGGACATGCAATGCTTTGTTCAGCCAAACCAACATGCATGATGCTACAAGTGTTTCTTTCAAGCAACCATTTCTGCTTGTTTGTGAGTGGGTGTGGTGTATCCCGTAACTTTAAAAGACGAAACCACAGACAATGTCCTATGATTCAGTGGAGAAATACAATGGAACAGGGGTTAAAATTTAAAACGCGGAATTAGTGGAAAAAAGAGCTCATAACATCCTCCTGATACATAGATGGACACATACACACACTCTTGTACGACTCTGGTAGTTATGCCCATCGAGGCTAATACAATTCGGATACAAATGCAATTCATTTACCTGGAGATGTAGTAGCTGTAGTGGATGAACTAGTGGTAGAGCAGTCTTGCTGACCTGTGTAGTAACAATGAACATTATTGATAATGAGTGTTGCTACTAAGTCTCATTTATCATCTCTACATGTGGTTGCAGAGCGGCAATGAAAATAGTAGTCTATGGGCACAAATCACGATTGCATTGCAACACACTCCAGGCTCGTGTTTGAAAAAATAATTTGACGAAAAGCAGCCATGGCTAACAACATGCGAACTGAGATATACAGGTAAGAAATAATAAACATTTGAAGTTAAGGTCACAATTTTTTATTAATGGGTTGATATTGTGTATAGTTGAATTGATTGACAAGGAATGATGAACAACGTACCATGAGTAATAGCAGTAGAGCTAGTAGCTGATACTGAAGTGTTAGTTGTTGCTATAGTAGATGTTAGATGTGTAGCTGATGCAGTAGAACAATCTTGTACATCTAAAGGATTAGTCTAATAATATCAACTGTGTATGATCATAAATTGTATCACTAGTACATGCACATAACAAACATGTGTCAAATACACCAAGGGTGTAATCTAGCTGCTGAGTTCAGGCAGTGAAAACTTGTGATAATATAGAAATGCCAAACGCTGTCTCAATAGCATACCGTGGGTAATCTTCGTGGGACCAAATTTCACATTTTACGCAGTTTTTGCTTTATCCATGAATATAATAATTATTATAACACACGAATGTTGGGAAATGTATTCGGTTGGTTTGGCATGTCCATGAAAATAAACTCGCAAAAAAATTAATGCTGAAACACTCGATTCGCAAAAATTTAGCCTCATGAAAAATACCCGCTATAGGGTGGTCATGCTTGTATAGAGCTGTTAGGACAATTAATTTCTGCCAGTTCCTGGTCAGGCATACTTTTAAAGCACAATGTGCTTCTTTTGTTTTTGCTCTGACACACATAAGTCATAATGGCTAAAAGCACAAGTTGATAACATTTAAATTGCTCAAATCATACCTGAAATAATTTGATATTTCTCTCTTAGTTTCGCTGACAGTGTGTGGTGTCCTATATTCTCTAGAGCTGTTATAACTTATAATCATGCTCCACGAGGCATCAGGTGTTGAGTTTAGCCAATGCTGTAGCATATCAATCCTCCATCGTTGTATTCCCTCCAGTGGAGACAATTTCTGGATCTCTTGTAGCTTATTGGGGTGAACTCTCAAAGCCACACCCAGAGTGTACCAATCGTTCATTTCTGTCAATTCAGTTGTCAACTGGAAGATGGTTGGGGCTGGAATATCTGTGTACGATAAATCATATTGTGGAATGTTCTGAATGACTAAGACCGTGTACAACACGACTCATGCATGCGTACACACGTTATTGCAACTCACTGTCAGACATATTGCTCAGGTTAATACAATGAGAATCCCGGTCATACTAGGCTCACGTGGGGGTCAGTGACTGTCGCACGTGAGTGATACGTGGGTGGGGCTAGACGGGTATTTCTAGGTTTTCCCCAGGGGGGGTCGGACATTACGTAATTAGTCACATGACAGTACTGCATTCCGATCATACTAATGTCTAGCCTCGCCTCCAGGCCACTCCCCTTGCTATGCCAATGTCTAGTACAAGCACTACTGCATGCGTTTTTCATGCACCGAAAAACACTCTGACTGACGCTGACCAGCAACCTGACGACGTGGTACAAGTGCTGTCCCTTGGTTCGCCGTTCAGGTATAAATATCCCGAGCTTTGATCTCCTGGCAGTAGAAATGAGGCAGTTAAAAGTCAAGGGATATATACACTGCAGAGAAGCACTATGACATCTTTGTATGGAATAATGGAACCACTCGGCAAGTGACCTAGACAGAGTTTATCCAGCGTGGGTACTATAATACAAGTGAGTCCTATATCCGAGTCCCCCTAGTGAGGCTTAATTGATCCATTCAGTGCTCCAAGCTGACTGAGTATTCTTGCACAGTGATGTGAGTATGTTGTGTTTATCTAGGTCAGTGAGTTTAGCCTGAGCGTGAAAGTTGATGGTTTAAAACTTGTGCCACAACCGAGGAGTTTTGGTTGTTAGTGTGAGTGGGAAACTGAGATGAATCTGCTGGCTCTGACTGCAGCTCTGATTATGAAGAGAATGAACATATGCACAATCCAGACATCCAAAGCACTAATGATGATTAATGATAATAAATTATTATAGTGATGTATCGTATCAGACCCATGTTGTCACCTTAAAAAAAGTTAGCATGATCAATGACAAGTCGACAGTGTCAGTAGAATTATGCCCAGAAAGTGATAATCCATATGACTTGCTATGTAGACAACTCATGGACTAGAATTGCATGGGTATGTCGTTAGAGAGGCTCTTGATTTTGTTCATGATGCAATTGCTGCATGCCAAGAGAATCAAATCTGTAAAGTTACCTTGGGACATGGTCAATTGAACCAACAGGGGCCAGGATTTTATGCCAGGCTGGCATTGACATTGCAATTAAAGGAGAGAGGCCTATAGTGTTGTTTGTAAACTATGTCATAGTACTCGGTAACATTTTGAATAACCAAGTCACTATTATCAATCATCTTATTACATCATCTTATATCACTTATGATTATCCATCACAAATGATCAGATTTATCACACATATGAATGATCAACAACATGAATTTTATCAGTAGAGATATAGATGATAATTATACTGCTGAATTGAGCATGTAAGTTTGATACCTGAACGACAGTGAAAAAATTTGGTTTGCTGCTGCACAAACTCCCCTGCTTTCTCCCAAAACTTTGGATCTTTACGTGCACTACTCTATGATGATCCATCTGTGTGCAGCAACAAGAAACCCTGGTCCTTTTTGGCAAACTTTCTGGACTCTCTTTTCTCTTAACATCCTTGAACAAAACATGACCTTGTAACTTGCATGCTTGTCGAATACCAACTGATGCATGGCTGGTTTGGGTGTCGTGGTAAGGCTATGGAAAAAATTTGCTATACCTAGTGGTGGTGACTCTCTTCCTGGATGACTGACACTTCCTGAATCCTTGGAATACTTAAACTAGACTCTGCTATACACGTTGCCATACTAGTGCAGCTAGTCAGACTGTGACGGCTATAGCATCAAAAAACAGAAGGGCTCAGCAGGGCTCAGCTGAGTTTTTGATGGACAACTTACCAAAGAAGTGTTTGATGATAAAAAATCTACGGTGAGATGCCTCCGTCGTAAATTATCGCTGCTCAAAGTTTTGGTTGGAGATGCCATACATTAACAAAACGCTGAGTCAGCAATTATTGGGCGCACGTGACCGTGTCCGACCCCCCCTGGGTTTTCCCTTTTTGTATGATATTTAGAGCGTAGCTTTAAATAAGGTTAACCACCGACTATAATAAACACACTCGAGTCCGGCAGCGCCGCTCCTGCGTGGCCTGCCCGGACTCGCATGCGCACTCTCCATTATGAGCACGCGCCTCAGTCTGCAGCTGTCACCTTACTCCAAAGTGTCGAGGTGAAGCTGCTACTTCTGTATCATCGAGTCTAGAGGCGATCGCTCTGCTCAGTGCTACACGGTGTTTCAACCATACCAGCTACTTGGTATGGCGGCGCGACTCTAGCACTGCACCACCTTAGTTCCGGAACAAGTCTCAAGCGGCTGTGCAGGACGAGTTCATGGAGGCGCTGTCAGCTTCTCCCAGCTTCCTCGAGTGAAAAATTCGCCAGAGAGAACTCAGTTGATCCCTACAAAGTATATGCATGGTCACGGTCCGCATCACGTGATGTACCGCCATTTTGTATGACATCAGTGAGTTATTCTTTGCCCTCTCCCCACTGTTCTGTTATGCTTACATTAAGAAAAGCCATATAGAAATCGCTTGATCTGTAAAGCGCACGATATATATACCATCTCTGTCCAGTCTGTATTCAGTTCTGCTTGATAGCAACATGTAGTCCCACAACAATGTGGGCAGTATACTTCCACTTTTTGTCACCCTGAAAGCTTGTGATGACTGATCTGACCTGGGCACTTCTGATTCTCCACTTCTTTTCTCTCTATCTCTCTTTTTCTTCTGCCTCTCTTTCTTTCTTTCTATCTTTTTCTTTTCTGTGCCTGGTTGGTGCGTCTCATTTGCTGTCACCATCCTGTAACCTTTATACACCTCTATGCAGTCCTTCCTATTCCCTGTTGTGTGTCAGTCCACAATGGTGGCTCTTAAGCCCGCTCAGGCGGCACTGTGGTTCATACCACTCCTACTAAGTTAACTCCTAAGCCCGCTCCGGCGGCACTGTGGTTCCTTACCACTCCTATTGAGACACCTCTACGCCCACTCTGGCAGTACTGTGGTTCTTACTACTCCTATTGAGACACCTCTACGCCCGCTCTGGCGGTACTGTGTTTCTTACCACTCCTATTGAGACACCTCTATGCCCGCTCTGGCAGTACTGTGGTTCTTACCACTCCTACTAAGTTGTCCCCTAAGCCCGCTCCGGCGGCACTGTGGTTCTTACCACTCCTATTGAGTCACCTCTGTGCCCGCTCTGGCAGTACTGTGGTTCTTACCACTCCTACTAAGTTGTCCCCTAAGCCCGCTCCGGCGGCACTGTGGTTCTTACCACTCCTATTGAGACACCTCTACGCCCGCTCTGGCGGTACTGTGGTTCTTACCCCTCCTACTAAGTTGACTTCTAAGCCCGCTCCGGCAGCACCGTGGTTCTTACCACTCCTACGAAGTTGACTCCTAAGCCCGCTCGGGCGGCTCTGTGGTTCTTACCATTCCTACCGAGACAACTCTATGCCTGCTCCGGCGGCACTGTGGTTCTTACTACTCCTACTAAATTGACTCCTAAGCCCGCTCTGACAGCACAGCGGTTCTTACCATTCCAACTAAGTTTACTCCTAAGCCCGCTCCGACGGCACAGTGGTTCTTACCACTCCTACTAAGTTGACTCCTATTCTCGCTACGGCGGCACTGTGGTTCTTCCCACTCATGCTGAGATGACTCCCATGTGTCCCCCGGCAGCACCTCAACCGCTTTGTTTCACTTTGTGGCCTTGTCAGGCTTCTCCTCGAATCTCCCTTTACAGCATCACTGCACTTGTATGTTGTTTCTTGACAAGACTGTCCCCTCAGTCTCTTCCTCTCTACACCTCTTGTAGGTATAGTAAGAGCTCTCATCTAGCTACTGTGTGTCCATCATTGCTCCTCATGCTTCCCTTGTCAACATAACTTCATACATACGCTATCAGTGTTGGGTCATTCTCATCACACAGTCGGTCCTATATTATATCCTTGTGGTTTCAGATCCACAGCACTCACTATACCTCCCATCCAAACTCTAGACACTTCCTAACCAAGGAAATGTGGTAAAGGAAGGACCCTCAGAGCTATATATTCAGAATATGCTCATGACCTTGTCTATAGGCACTGCCACTGTGCCACACTCCTGTGCAAAGCTTGGCAGTATCGAAGTTATACCTCTGAACAGTGTGTGCCTATTCAGCCATCACACACATCCATGCACATCTCTTTGCTCTATTTCTCATCGGCTCGCATCTCTCAAGGTGACATCTCCTTGTACTCTGGCCAATCTCTCGTACCACATCAGCAATAACGCAGGAGGCCTCTACTTCTGTTGCATATCACATGCACCTGTTTCATTTAGTCAAATTAATAGTGTGACCATACTCAGTTATTCAACTTTTCAAGCCGCTTCAGCAGCTCAGCTAGGGCTGTGTAAAGTGCACTGGTCTTCTGGCCAACTCATTATCGGCACCAAGCGCTGTCCCGAGATGATCAACCCATATACGATCTCTCCTTGTTATACCAGTATTAATGTACCACTAGGGGAAGATTGACCTCAGACCACTCCCACTAGTGGAAGCTCTAAGCACACTGACCTCCAGGGGTCACTGTTGAAGTACCTGAAGCAGCGACGTAGCTTCTCTTGCCATGTCTACACCACTGTGTGCGTAATTGTGAGTCCCTGATGAATAAGTTTACTACCACACAACGGCCCGTTGCTCTATGGACCCGTTGTTCTATATGGACTCTGCCAGTTGTGGGAAAGCCCCTATAACTCTACACATGCTTTTACTGCCATAGCTGACGGCTATAGCCACTTTAACAAATTACGTGGCTCTAGTCCACCTTAACCTCTCTGTCTCTCTTGGCGACCAGTTTTCCCTTCAGCAGTCAGTTTCTCGGCCGTTGAGAACACCGGTGATGTCCTCCTCACCTGCAGGTCTCTTTCTCTATATGCTGTAATGGGTCTCCTGACTCTCACGACCTAGGCCTGCTCCATAATACTCATAATAATGAACCATAGTAGGAGCGGAAAATGTACATGCATTCCTCCTTGTGACCGGTCCTTAGCCACCCACTGTCCGACCCTATATACATTCCTACCAAGCTACCCCATAGCTTTGTGTGGGGTACAGGGATTCTCCTCTGACAGTATCCTCTATGCGCAACTCCTATTCACGCCCATCATAGAGTCCATCCAAAACTACTCGCTTCAGTGCCCCTGTCTCCCTCACACACTCCAGGGCAAGTGCTTACATAGCAGCCAAGACTCTAGTTCCATCGGTACTATAGTGTACCCATGAGTCTTTACCGTCCAGACCATGCACCCGTTTGTGTCACAATGTTAGTCAATGCAAATCGTCTCCTACTATGAACGTACATCTGGTGTCAAACATGCCCACTGTGAGCTAAAAAATCGCCTTGTACTTACCGTAAGTATCATAATCGCCTTGCCTGCATTGGTACTTCAACATAGTGCTACGTCTAAGCAAGCAAACTCCTCCAAACAGATGTGGCTCTCGTTCTAAGCACATTGCTGGAGGAAATTGTCTTCTCCATCCTCATGCTCAACGCATGCACACGCATTTGCACGTCACCCCGCATCATTCTGGATTGAAACCAGAACCAGTGGTAGACTGGATTTAATCTAGAGTATAGCAATCACATGCGAATGGACTCAGACTGGACGCAATCCAGTTTAACGAATATTCAGCGTCTGGAGTGAACATGCCTAAAAATTCTCAACCTCCTACATCTTTTCACTGTTTATTAGAAAGTCCATTCCGATGATCTATCAGAAGCAATACCTTTTATCTAGGCATTCTTATTGACCATAATTATGCTACAGACTTCAGTCTCATATTCAGAGGCCTGCCCCAGTCTCCTCCCCCCATGCGTGTTCTCACACATTCTGTTACGTCAGGCTAGTTTTGCCAACATAAATTTTTGCTGACTAATACACTCACAGTTTTCATTTCCGGTTTAACTCTACATGGGAATCCATTCCTCCTCAGCTGTACGCTTTCAAGAGCTGTTGTAGTCGACAAAAACAGAATCCTCTGTCAAGACAAAAATTATTATTTTTTCACTGTTAGGTCAGTTCCTTCTGACTGCGAGCAGATGATGCTTGCTGCACTCATGCTCTCGCGCAAATCCATGCTTGCTGTACCATGTCGAGCATGCATGCAGTCAGTCATTCTGGAACGCTATATTCTTGATACAATCCAATTCAATCACATTCATGTCCACTCCATACTCAATAATTAATGTTATCAGGTCTACAAGCTGCACTTCAGAAACACGCATGTGTGCAGTTCTCCTAGACAGCTCCCCTTGTGTACACCCCTCTCTAAAATATATAATGAAGCTACATACATTTGTGAACGGGACCGTGCAATTGTAGCCAAGAGCCATCAGAACATCTATTGGTGCCGACCAGAACATGTCTCTCTTTCATAGGAGAGCCAAAACTACCAATACCCTAGTATGCGTAAGGTATAAACGCACGCAGTTTTGAATTCTTGAAATGCAGGCTAAATCTCAGCCCAAAAAGAACACCAGGCAAGGTGGGGAACGCCTATACTGTTAAAACGATCATGTATTGTCATGTAGACGTCTCAACGTCATCGACATCATATATAGTGCATGGCTATCCTCCCTATACATTTTTCCCGGATTATCTCAACACTCTCTGGCTTCTTCTGGTTGGGTCATCATTGGTAGCTCTTGCTTTGTCCACAACAATTAGCGTTGGGATCGTGCATCCCCTTGTCGCCTTATAAAGAAGGAGAGAAAGAAGGAAACAAGAAAGACAAGACAACCTTTTGGGCGACGTATGGGCACACCCCTTTGTTCCGCCCCTAGCCACGCCTTCAACTATACGTCATCCTACTAGTGACCTCATCTCATGAGTCACGACGGCTCACGTGATTCATATCGCATAACACGCCGTCACATCACAAATGACGTCTTCATTGGGCGTGTCTTTGGGCGGGACTTGGGGTGGGGCTTCACACCCAACGCACAATTGTCAGGTCTTTGTGGCCTGCCATAGTGCATATATTTGGCTTGAGGGAGCGGCTAGTTACACTGCTCCATCGAGCCTAGTTGATTCAAGCAGTATATAGTAAGGTAAGTGGTTAAATGATATTTAGAGCGTAGCTTTAAATAAGGTTAACCACCGACTATAATAAACACACTCGAGTCCGGCAGCGCCGCTCCTGCGTGGCCTGCCCGGACTCGCATGCGCACTCTCCATTATGAGCACGCGCCTCAGTCTGCAGCTGTCACCTTACTCCAAAGTGTCGAGGTGAAGCTGCTACTTCTGTCCACCATCCCCTCCCAACAACATCTTTCTTACAAGTATTGTTGTTCTTTCCTTTTGTCATTTATTTTTGTTATTCACTCCACCAGGGGACAATTGTCCCTTGGTGTGATGGTGTGGGGCACACCCCTTTGTTCCGCCCCTAGCCACGCCTTCAACTATACGTCATCCTACTAGTGACCTCATCTCATGAGTCACGACGGCTCACGTGATTCATATCGCATAACACGCCGTCACATCACAAATGACGTCTTCATTGGGCGTGTCTTTGGGCGGGACTTGGGGTGGGGCTTCACACCCAACGCACAATTGTCAGGTCTTTGTGGCCTGCCATAGTGCATATATTTGGCTTGAGGGAGCGGCTAGTTACACTGCTCCATCGAGCCTAGTTGATTCAAGCAGTATATAGTAAGGTAAGTGGTTAAGCTCAGCTAATACATCATTGCATAGCCTCGTACCCAGGCTCTCGGACGGGCTGCGTGGGTGGCCGGCCGTGGCTATATAGAGAGCCTGGTACGCATTGCATGCGCATGCGTCAGATTTTGAAAAGCGCGGGTGAAAAATCGCAAGACACCGCCATCGCCCCGCCTATATAAATTTATGCATTAATGCGAACAACGCTGGAACTATTGTTTGGGATCCAACCACGCTCGGGCAAGCTGCTGCATCTACTTGGCCACTTTTCCAGGTACACACGACCAAATTGTGAGCAATTGGAGATCTGTCTAGGCATAAAACACTTACTTTGTCGAAATCAGGCCAAAATCGAGAATATTTGCCGCTCGTAGCGTTCGATATGGCTCGTAACCGTACAATGTTTCATCGTGGCATGCTTAGCCGGCCTAAACACCGCTGCTTCTGTGTTTTTTTCCTAACTAACAATGAGTATCCTGACATAAGCGAGAGTACACGGACATCAGCAGTAGTTTACTGTAGTATACGGATTAACCATCAGATGGTTAATTTCGCGCATGCAATGCGTACCAGGCTCTCTAATAGCCACCCACGCAGCCCGTCCGAGAGCCTGGGTACGAGGCTAATCATTGCATTGAGATTTCACTCCCGAACATGCACCCACTTGCATGCACCATAACACCACACATCTGGTTAAGGCCTGCTGTGCACGCCACAAACATTTTCTTATGTCACATGACACCTAGGAGGGTTAAGGCCTGCTGTGCACGCCACAAACATTTCTTATGTCACATGACACACATGAAAAGTACAAAACTGAAGAACTCAAAATCAACTTGACAATAAAATATATTATGGTATGCCTAAGGCAATCAACCTCTACCTTGCAAACACAAGCTCGATGCAAAGCATTAACTGAACAGCTCGCACGCTCCACTATAACAATGAACTAAGCCCGCCTCGTGTGAATAATTAACCAACCATCTCGAAATGCACAATGCCCAACTTTAACAATCTTTAGACGCAGCTTGAACTCTACCACGTACACACACACACACACATTACGCAAGTAACACACTCTAAACAACATTGAGCTGAGACCAAAAGAAAAAGAGATAATACTTCGCATTCATGGGTGATGCTGGTCTAACATCATCCAAGGGAAAAAACCCAGAGATAAAACCTCTTTAGAGGACAAAATGCTCTGGTAAAACCCAAAGAAACTTAAACAGCTCACACAACTGATATTGCATTCACAATGGTGCTTTAAAAAAAAAAACACGCCAGCTAGGATTTCTTTAAACAGGCTAAATAAGCTCGTTGGTCAATCTCAAGCACTATGCCAACATCATAGTGCTGACCTGAAAAAATTTTTGTCGCACCTGTGCAAACACAATAATTACAAAAGTAATCACAATAATTAGCAGACAGAGTCCACAGCCTTGCTCCCTGCTCTTGCTCCTGCTTTGATCACCTCATCTATTGGTTGGTAACTGAGAGGAAAATACTCAGAAAGATATCAAATGCATATCAGCACCCTTCAGCACACTGGGGTGGGGGGGGTGGGACAAACTGAGTGGCTGCACGTTGCCTAGGAATGATTAACTATCATACCTGTACACCTTATATACCAACACCCACGCATGCACCATGCATGCAATTATCCTACAATATTTGGGAGCATATTTCCTGTCTAATTCCTGTGTCAACCGACAGGAAAGTACATCTCCCGAACATGCACCCACTTGCATGCACCATAACACCACACATCTGGTTAAGGCCTGCTGTGCACGCCACAAACATTTTCTTATGTCACATGACACCTAGGGTAAACAAAGAGAGGGTATACAGTGATCACATGACTGACAGTCAGAGCTCTAAGCTCTCTGATACCGACAGGAGAGCAGACATAGAGTCCTTAACATAGCCATCTTTAGCAGTTTCTGAGCGCCACCTACCATGTCTCTTAAAGAGCCTATCTGGTATGCCTGCGTTGGCAGCTGCTGTGGCTCCCCCTGCCCGAAGACTATGTAACCCAAATTGATTGGCGTCAAAAGCGAGTGACTTTAGCTTGGCTAGAAACACCTCCCTCATCCGGGTGTAGCTGAGTGTACCAGAACAGCGCAACTTTTCCCCTTTTTTGGTGCGGACAATGGCACGGAACAACCTTGCCGATGACGCTGTGGAGATTCCAGCCATGAGCATATACCGCTCCATCATGGCCACAGGACAGGTGATCGTGCGGGTCCTAGCTACCACCACTGAGTCACGCTGCCGGTACTGGTCTGTCTTACTGGAAGTAATATGGACCGTCATGTGTTGCTCGGTAAACCGTATATCACAGCGACGCAAACCAGATAACTCATTGTATCGCAAGAATGCAGCAAATGAGAGCAACGCACCAGCTGCTAAACGAACATCAGATAGAGTCGGGGAGGTACCAAGGCTTTCGACCAAGGTGGTTAGCATACTAGCAGTAATAGGTTCTTTTTTTGACCTTTGGCTTAGCTAGTTTGCGTTGTAAGCCAGCCAGAGTTGCCCGAACGAATGCTGAGGAGCTAATCGGTGGAAGGCCAGCAAGCTGATGGGCCCAGCTGATTGCATTAACTGCCTCTTCAACGGATGCTCTGGAGTTAGTGGTATTAGCCACATGTTGCAGATAAAGTGCAAAATGGACCTCGTCTACTGGGAACATTTTGACCTCAATTCGTGGCCCTGCCCAAGCTTTCCATTTCATAAATCCCCTCACATACTTTGTTGTTGTGCTGTTGGCCTTGCCTTGGAGTAAGGTATCGGGTAAACAAGTCGCCAGCCGTTTGAGGTCTGGGTCCTGTAAACTCTCAATGGTCTGCCACACACCCTTAGACAGGACATCTGTAAAATGTACAACAGAGATAACATTACAATTTTTCTAGACCAGCGGCAGACAGTCTATGTAGACAACACCAGCGTAGCAGCTGTAGGCTTGGTCACTGCTATTATCTCTAGCTTTATGCACCATCTTAATTCTCGACAGTATCCCGAATGGGTCAGAGCTATAATCCAACTGGACATGAGCATTATACTGAGAACGTGTGTACCATTGCCCAACTGGGCACAAGAGTGTACCATTGCCCAACTGGGCACATGTGTGTACAATCGCCCAACTGGGCACATGTGTGTACAATCGCCCAACTGGGCACATGTGTGTACAATCGCCCAACTGGGCACATGAGTGTACAATCGCCCAACTGGGCACATGAGTGTACAGTCGCCCAACTGGGCACATAAGTGTACAGTCACCCAACTGGGCACATGAGTGTACAGTCGCCCAACTGGGCAACAAACTGTCCAGCTCCACTGAGTGACATATTGCTAACAAATACACTCAACACATTGAAAAATCACAACACAAAGCTAACACTTTGGTATTTGGCACCTTATTGTTAAATAACACAGCACCTGAACGCCCAGGAACAAACAAGCCTTCTATTAAGGGTAACTCCATTACATGTGTAACATACTTCTCAAATTGACCACCAGATGGGCAAATGATGGGCCAGAATGGAGCAGATGACCAGTGAGGAACAATTAAAGTACCCTGAGCGCCACATATTTGAGCGTGTCGAATGACTCTAGGGATCAGTACAATTGGCGGACACCACCAATTGTTTTCACCTTGCCAATTAACCGTAAAAGCATCTACAGCTTCTGATCCCGGGTTCCAACAGCGACTATTGAATCGAGGTAACTGTGTATTATCACAGCTAGCAAATCTGTCCACAGTATATGGACCCCACAATGCATCTAGCTGTTCAAAAACTTGTGGATTCAACATCCAATCATCTAAATCAACAATTCGGCTGAGATAATCAGCTTGTTCGTTTAGTTCTCTAGGAACCCATTCGGGTTGCAGGTGAATGTGAGAGTTTATTGATAAAGCAAAAATCTTTAGGGCAATTGCTTGGAGATGTGGTTGGCGACTGCCAACTTGCAAAATGCGAACTACATTCTGGTTATCCGAAAACCATCGAATGCACAAATTAGCCAATTTCTTTTCGAGTGACTGTAGCACTCGCCAAACCGCAGTTAGCTCACGCCATGTAGAGCTCTGTTGACTTTCATCGAGGCTCCATTGACCATAGGCTACATAGTGACCATGCTCCACTATATACCCTCCATAGCCAGTATCACTGGCATCTGAATATACTACCCTTACTGCTGAAGGAGAGTGCCATATTGGTTGAGCTTTGTAGTCAGCAAGGCTAGCTGACCAGAATTCAAGCTCGCTTCTTGCCTCTTCTGATAGTGTGAGCATACCACACCACATTTGTCTAGATTCGAGGACTGCATATAAACTACGAGTCATAAAACGACTCACTGGACCTACAGCGAGGCCCATTGATATTATTCTACCCACAATACTAGCAAGGAATCTGGCTGACAGACTGGGCTTTAGTACTGCTTGTCGAAGCATGTCTAATAGCTTAACTATTTTTTCCTGTGGAACCTCTACTTGACCTTGTGCTAAATCAAGTACAAAACCCAACCATTGCAGACGCTGCGTAGGCTGCCAGACTGATTTTTTAAAAATTGCTTGAAAGCCAGCCTGTTCTAACGTAGCACAAACTATTCCGCTGGCTCTGCTTGCATTAGCTTCACCTACGGCGGCACCTAGACCATCATCCAGATACACCACAATCCTAATACCCTGTCCTCGCCAATAACTGACTAGAGGACGAAGGAGTTTAGTAAACATGTAACAAGCAGTGGACAAACCAAATGGTAAGACAGTAAATACATAGTAAGCTCCCTGCCACGAAAAACCAAGGTACTTTTGGTGTATCGTGGCGATATCAACATGGTGGTAACCGGACTTTAAATCAAACGAAAACAGGAAATCACCCTTTTCAAACAACAACATTGCAACTCTTAAATCTTCATACTTAAATCTTTGCTTCCACAAAAATCTATTCAGGTGACGAAGATTGATTACTAAACGCTTCTTCCCACTGCTACTTTCAACCACGGACAATGGACTACAAATATACGGTACTTCCAATACTTGCTTTACACACCTGTTCATCATAAGCTCTGACACACTCTGCTGAACAAAGTCAGCATTAACAATTGCAGATTGCTGATTACATTGTATGTTAGGGGTTGGCTCACTCTTCAATGGAAGCACATAACCTGATTCAATTGTATTCAAGACTGTGCTGGGAGCCTTCAACACCTCCCTCCAGAATTGGATTTTCTCTTTTAGTCTACCCTGAACAGACATATCACAACAGTCTGGGCTTACAGCCTCAGCCTCCCATGTTCGTCTATCTACATGAGGCTCATCAATATCACCGATCTACTAGCTCATCAACAACACACTCAGAATCAATGGAGCTACCATCACCACTACATGCATTGATAGAACTAGACACACACATAACACTACGTGAAGGATACCACTTCTTGCCGCTCAGGGCTTAAGCCCTGAGCGGCAATTGTCCTTCTCTTCTGGGACAAAAGCTGTGGAGATGTCCCATCTCGCCACACGTAAAACATGGGCCCAACGGGCGACTCTTGGCCACTGCCGGGATCAATCCAGGACGTCTGGGCACCTGGGTAGCACTGCTGACACTCGAACTGGGAGTGGCTACACTGCGGGGTTGCTTCGCAGGAGTTGGTCTGCCTGCAACCTTCCTTCGCTTAACCGACTTCTTCTCTGCCGCTTTCTCGGCCTTTTCAATTCTTTTTTCATCCTCCGAGTTGTCGGCAAGCTCGTCCGCAGTGTACTCCGTGACGACCGCCCAACCGAAGTCGGACCGGTCCGCTAACTTTAATAGCTTCTGCCTTTCGGCAATTCTCTTCGCACCTTTCTCCAGGGCAGCTTTAGCACGTTCTACCGACTGCGAAGGGCGAGGCTCTCCTTCAAGCTCGTCCATGGCCTCCTGAACTGTATCCTCCACTTCGGAGTTGAACTTTGCCTGTGCTTCGTTTCCCTTCTTTTTGTATTGGTAGGGTGCCTCTGTAGACCGTGATTTCTTGACGGCTTTAGCCACAGCTTCATCTTGACTGCGGCAGACCTGATTTTGGAATTCCGCCAGCTTAGTATCCATCCTGGCTTGGGACGCTTGAATGGCGTCCATCAACTTAGCGAACTGATCGCCAGTGATAGGAGGTGGGCCAGGTGGCAGAATGCTCGCGCTTGCTCCAGTCGCGGTTGTGATAGTCGTGCCACTGGAGGAAGGCGGATGACTACTAGCAGTAATAGTCGTCGTACCAGTAGTGCTAGCCGAAGACATGACTACTGTTAGCGGGTATAGTAGAATATAATAGAATAGAAACGTTCTAGTTGTACAAACTGAGTGGCTGCACGTTGCCTAGGAATGATTAACTATCATACCTGTACACCTTATATACCAACACCCACGCATGCACCATGCATGCAATTATCCTACAATATTCGGGAACATATTTCCTGTCTAATTCCTGTGTCAACCGACAGGAAAGTACATAGCGCTTTGGTTTGGTTTATATGCCTCCGTGGGCGGAGCCACCAGGCATACTGTAATCGCGTTGTCTGTCTGTCGTTCTGTCTGTTACACAATTTTTGCGGCGCACGCTGGAAGGGTAAGCTCTGAAACTTGCAATGCAGGTAGAACTCGATTATCTCGGTTGTGAACTAGCGAAAGTTTCATGCAAAGCTTTGTTCTAGAGTTATGGCGCGGTTTGCTTACTTTGTTTACCGTTGCTGGCAATCTGGACTTCTCCAAAGGCAAAGCTGTCCACAATTGACTGGATGGAAGCTGATAGGTTAGAATTTTACTACAGGATAGCAGCGCAGGTCCAGAGAAATCGTGTAAGCAAGCTATGGAAGCTATCTCGCTCGTGTGCTGTGCTAAACACTGTAGACACGCCCAGTTGAATTGTGGTTAGCATTGATTGGCTTCTGTTTGTATTACAAAAGCACTGCATTGCGATTGCTGTACAGAAATCCTGTATACATGCATCTGCAGTTGCTGTGTTTGAGGAATATGGTGGATGATTGTTTTTGTGGATAGTGTCGTTCCACCGAGGCATCTGCACCTTAGGTGCTTCATTCTGTCCGTTGCCGGCATAGCGCATCGGACGCTAAAAAGTAAGCGCTGATATCAGCAACACAGGTAGAAATCGCTATTTGCTCAGAACTGTATTGATAAATTGTTGGTTGTAAAGTTCCGTTCGTGAGTTATGGCGTGAGATGCTTACCTCGATGGCTGTTCCTGGCTATCTGGACTCCTCTAAAGACAAAACAGTTTACAGCTGACTGCCTTACAGCTAGTGAGTTCGTTTGTACTACAAAACTAGTCTGGGGGCCCGCCCCTTTCGCAACGAGGAAAGGGTCTGGTAAAAACCGTACACAAAAGTCGTGCGACGGCACCTCATATAGTGCGCCCAATCAGGATGCAATGCATATCATTAATTACGTAATGACCACGTTTACGTAGGCGTCCTAACATTCAGCTCTGTCCAGCTGCTCGTCTATAGACCCTTCGCGAAATGACGTAATAATTTTACCGCGAGCGCGCGAAACTTGACTGGTTGGCAGAAGCTGCATCGTCAGTGCAATGGCTGCGAGCTGTAGCGCTGTAAACTGTTCTGTGATACTTGAAAGTAAGTGGCGTGAGTTCACACTAACGAGTAGCAGAGACGGGCGTGCATAAAAGCTGTTTCGAGAGCAAAGCGGTCCCGTCGGCCGTGTTTATTCACTGGACTACTGACTGGCCATTTTAGCAGGATAAAAAGCAAATCGGATAGAGCCTACACCTCGCAAGTAAGTCTTGTACGTTGCTTTGGCTAAACAAAGTCAAAATAACCTGGTGAATTGATCGAGGTACAAGAAATGCAGTGATAGTGCGCCTCGCGTGTCTGAGATCGATGTCACGCCTACTTGGTTACTCCCCTCTGAAACAGAGCAAGCAAAGAGCTTGTGGATAAACGTTACAGCAAACAGTGGCACTCCTGAGACCATTGGTAAGTCTAAACATCCGCGCAAGGTGGCTCCATGAGCTCCAGCAAAGCATCACAAAGCATGCAAAGAAACGAACATAAATTTAGCTAATATAACACTGTTTTGCGAGCTCAGGTCGCAAAACAATCTTGTATGGACTTACTAGGTCTCAGGAGTGCCACTGTTTGCTGTAACGTTTATCCACAAGCTCTTTGCTTGCTCTGTTTCAGAGGGGAGTAACCAAGTAGGCGTGACATCGATCTCAGACACGCGAGGCGCACTATCACTGCATTTCTTGTAGCTCGATCAATTCACCAGGTTATTTTGACTTTGTTTAGCCAAAGCAACGTACAAGACTTGCTTGCGAGGTGTAGGCTCTATCCGATTTGCTTTTTATCCTGCTAAAATGGCCAGTCAGTAGTCCAGTGAATAAACACGGCCGACGGGACCGCTTTGCTCTCGAAAAAGCTTTTATGCACGCCCGTCTCTGCTACTCGTTAGTGTGAACTCACGCCACTTACTTTTTCAAGTATCACGGAACAGTTTACAGTGCTACAGCTCGCAGCCATTGCACTGACGATGCAGCTTCTGCCAACCAGTCAAGTTTCGCGCGCTCGCGGTAAAATTATTACGTCATTTCGCGAAGGGTCTATACGCTGTTTGCGTGGGCGCGGTGTCGCATGCGGTTTATGATTATGTAATACATTGCACAGCCGCTGCACGACTTTTGTGTACGGTTAAGTTTTTACCAGACCCTTTCCTCGTTGCGAAAGGGGCGGGCCCCCAGACTACTACAAAACAGCTTGGTAGGTCCAGCAAAATTCTCTCGAAGGCGTACAGCTAGAGCTTGAGCTCGCTGGCTTGACTGAGCTACAGTAGTTGCTGATGATCTAGAGTTCTCCGTAGACACAGTTGACTGCCTAGAAACTGATAAGTCACAGGATAGCAGCGTATTTCTAAAGAAAATTAATTGTGTAAGCAAGCTATGGACGCTATCTCGCTCGTGTCATGTGCCGTGCCGTCGAATTGAACTTTATAGACACGCCCAGTTGAATTAGTGGTCAGCACTGATTGGCTTCTGATTGCATAACTATTATACTGCATTGTGATTGCTGTACAGAAAGGTACAACAGCTGCGGTACTAGTTTAACTCTACTGTGTATGTGAAATTGTGGCATTCCACCGAGGCATCAGCACCTTTGGTGCCTGGTTTTAGTAAAGGACTTTATCACAGTAAAGGACTTGTCTGTATTAACTATTATTTTCAAGTAACAATTGTAAAAATAACCTTTTAATCAAACTTCGACATGGAAAATGAAGCACATTATAACTTTAACGAGAACAATTGATATTGAAAACTTCCAATTACTTCATGATCATCAATTGTACAAACTGTCATAGTGGTTGATCTTTCTTTCAAGTCGCAACATCTCTATAAACACACAGACTTAACTTGAACACCTTCCTCTGTACCCTAAATAAGAAAAACACACACACAGTGATGATAATGTGTAAACAATTTATTTTAAGGTGGCAGGTACGCTAATTAATATGCATAATATTCATAACCTGTGGTCACCACAAAAATGCGCTAGTGTAAACGCAGCCTCTGCGTAGAATTGCGTCACTTAGCTATAAGCCAGGGCTCAGACATGTATTCTTGTATCATGTGATTGCAACGCTGAGGTCACATCTTGCGGCGCATGACCAAAAACCACAGAAATTAACTCAGCTTTACACACGCTACATATTTTACGTTTTACTTTCGTTTGCAATAGTTTTAGCTATCAAAAGTCTGGCTGCAACATCATAAGTATGTGTACCACAATCGGTTGGATCCGTTTGGCCCGATCTTACAGAGTTTGTATTATATGAATACTAACAGTTGTAAGTAAAACAAAATAATAGCTATTATAGCGACAAAAATGCTTCAGCGCAACTGCACGCCAAATCCATCCAACCGTTTTTGGACATAGGCAATCTATTGCTACTAGCGAAATTTCAGCATCTGCAAACATTTCCTGTAGAAAGAAAACGTTAAATCATAATATTCAAAAAATGTATGATAACTACGCACATACAAACCTGTACCTGGACAAAATCGCGCTAAACATGCACTGATGTGTTATATTTCATT
Organism: Haliclona indistincta; assembly: GCA_964017065.1. Classification (NCBI taxonomy): domain Eukaryota; kingdom Metazoa; phylum Porifera; class Demospongiae; order Haplosclerida; family Chalinidae; genus Haliclona; species Haliclona indistincta. Next base: position 10,126,532 of record OZ024786.1, read on the forward strand.
AAAACTTTAGTTCTTTAGCAAAGCTGTAGAAATAAGCGTTTTATGCATATTTTAAAAACTGTACAAAACGGCAAAAATTCATGTACCCGCCCCCTTAAACGATTCAATCACAAATTTTTGACCGATCAAAATTACTCACTATAACTATTATACATGAAGCAGCAAGGTGCAGATGCCTCAGGTGGAGATGCATGTATGCATGTCACAAATAGCAGCAACAGAGCCATGCAAGCACTCTGCAAATCCATAGATAGCAGCTCAATCAGTAGCTACAATAATACAGCCTGTTGTACAGCGATTTTATTACTTCTTGCAATGGTAAAGCGTAAACCGTAGAGCATAGACCGTAAAAGCGTAGACTCTTTCCTGCTCGAGTGCTGTTTTCTTGCCGCCATCTTGCTAATTTAATGGATTTTTGTGATGTCACGCATAATAAACATGGCTGTGTAAAACGTCATAACCGTTAAAAACACATTGAGTCTGTGTAATAGTTATGACGCAACACATGCCAATAACAAACGTGTGACATCACAAAATCCATTAAATTAGCAAGATGGCGGCAAGAAAACAGCACTCGAGCAGGAAAGAGTCTCGTTTGTCGCTGTGCTCATTTCTAGGGACGCGTAGTGTGTGGCAAAGTGTGGATGAATGTATTGGCTGTGCAGTCTCCTAGTATTGGAGCTTAACTCCCACGGAATCGGATTTCCCGCACCTAAAGTTTTGGCTTGTCGCGAAACCCATCTTTTGCTCCCCTTCGCCGAACTAACGCTAGTTAAAGACGGACACTTGCCCACAGGTTAGCGCCCTAGGTGAAGGTTGTAATGCAGCGTTAAGAAATCTTAACTACCAGTAGTTCTGGAAATCCTAACTAAAAACTGTCGTTCCAGTGGGTGTGATACGCCGCCATGTTGTGACACTCCCACGTCACGTGACACAAAGCCATATGAATGAGAGTGTTCAGTAAGGATAGAGGATCATAATGGTACCTGCAACATGATCATAGGACACTTGGTTCCTGAGATATGAAACAAAATGTCAAAAACATAGTTTTTTACTCTCTTCGTGTGGTCCACTGTAGCAGTATGCACACACTATGGCGGCTGCTGCTGGCTGACGCTTAGTTTCTTCAATCTCACTAGACTTGCTACATGTAGTTGTCCTGTAGTACATACCGAACCATCAAGTTCCTTTGAAGTCTAATGTGGATGGTCGCTAGAGAATTTAAGCCTCGTCAGCAACAGCCAACTCCAAAACCAAGCTTAGTACTCAGCTTCCACACGTCGAAAAGCGAGATAATAATTATCGTGTTCTTCCAATTGCATTGATAGTTTTATAGCTTAACTTTAAACGTGCGGTGCAAAACAGAAGTAACAGACGGAATGAAGCACTGAAGGTGCAGATGCCTTGGTGGAAGTGCATATACATACTGCTCACTGGACATGGCACACAGCAGCTAAAGCTACAACACAGTATGATTCATCCAAACACAATACCATGGTTTGAAGTATTTGGCAGAAGCCAAACAGTGCTGACCACACGGTGTGACTATTTACTGGGGTGTTTACAATCTCAGCACATGAGTAAGTTGCCCGCTAAGCTTTCTCACACAGTTTTCTAGACCAGCGCTGCTATCCTGTAGTATAAATCTAACCTTCACGCTACTAGGCAGTCTGCTGTGGATATTTAAGTTTCAGATAAGTCCTGATCGTCAGCAAAAGCAATCAAGGTGAGGAAACCATAAAATAGCTCTAGAACAATTAAAGCACTGTATCAAACATTTGCTAGTTCAAAACCGAGATAATAAGGGAGTTCTACCTAGTGGAACAGACAGAATTTGACATGCCAGGAAAATGTGGTGTTAGTTTGGAACTGGTAGCGTTGAAGAAAATTGCAAGACAAACTGCCAGTTTAGAGTAAGTCAAATTTTCGACAAAATAATTTAGTGACTAAAGGGTTAAGTTGCAAAAGGTTCCAAAGATAAGCTACATGACCCCAATAAAACTGATCAGCATTTAATATAGGAAAACTTCCCACTTAGAATAAATTCTGTATGAACCAGCTGAGTTCATGCAAGATGACAATAGTAATAGTGGGTGTGGCTTACTTGATATGAGCTGGAGTAGTTCCACAGCATCCTCCACCAATATTTAATAAACCACCTTCAGCAAACGACTGCATGAGAAGAAAAGTCACAATGACAACACAAAATCGACAATTCAGTCAAAAATGCTACAAACTACAATCAGTACAGTAGTACGATGAAGACATCACTGAGGTGTGTAGAAAATGAGCAAGACAAACTGGCAAGTAATATTATGTTATTTACTGTGTTGTACTGACACACCTTCATGTGCTGTGCTGTGACTTCTGGTGTCTAATCATACTCACTGAGATCATTAGGTAGAACTGAGATAAAATCAAGCCAGTATGAAACATCAAGATTCTGTGAGTATGTGTATTAATGCAGACACTAACTGAACCAATAAACTGATTTGCTAATGTCATATTTACACACAATGAAATACAGTTGACAGCTCAAAACAGCTGAAGTCAGTAACTAACAAGAATTTGAATATTTAGTTGGAGCAGTGTAGTCTGCTGTATTACACCATCTGGTGGTATGAGCAGCCAGTAGGTGTCCAAGATAAGCAGTCACAGGCATAGTATACCTCCGGGTTATAACTGACATGCTGACCAGAGTAACAGTACTCAGTGGTAAGATCAGGGAGGAGACACACACACAGCTAACCAAATAAACTATCACAGACAGCACTATAGTATACACTGTATAAACACTTTTATACTAGTTTAGTCTAAATTTGCTATTTGCTATCGTTGCTTTGCTATTATGCATTCGTGCTCACCTGCATTGGGGTAGCAGAGTACGAAAGCTTCCGTGTTACGACTGATGGCTGTAATGAACGGTCTCATCTCTATAGCTCCAAGTGCACAATTGAGACCAATACTACACAGAAAGAGCAAAACTGATTGATACAGAAATAACACAATACATTTCTATAAGATGGACACATCTAGTATGTAACCATAGAGACACTATCATGTGATGCTAGTCATGTTAGTCAAACCTGTCCAGTTACAGGAAAAACCTACCTAGCGAGAACCATGCTGTTGTATTATACGTAAAGGAGTCTAGTTAGATACTCACCATAGTGGACGAACATGAGACACACTGATAAGGAATGCTTCTGGTGTCTGTCCTGATAGTGTGCGTCCACTCTGATCAACAATAGTACCTGATACCTAGTCAAACAATGATAACATACACAGTGAATGTACGGTAAAGCTTTCTCACATTTGCAGTACAACCTAAATTTAAACATTTATGATTCAAACAGTGTCTCAAGAGCAAACAATGCAGCCTGCCGGAAAAAAGAACGTTTATATATCCACCAAATTATTCTTGCGTACTTTAGAGTTAGCAGTATCAAAGATGGTCTCTACCATCAGTATATCAGCTCCACCATCCAGTAGACCACGAGCCTGATCAGCATACGACTGCACTAGATCATCAAATGCTGTACAGAGAATTCAATTTTCGTGAAGAAATGAGGCAATCACTCACTGATGTTACGATAGTCAGGTCTCTCCACAGATGGTGATACTGATAGAGTGCGATTGGTGGGACCCATTGCACCAATAACATACAGTGGAACACCTGTACAATGGATAATGGTACACATAATTATAGCCATTATACTATCACTCTACTACTGGTCACATGTACAAACTGTTGTTATGATCAAGAGTTGGCTGGGGAGTATGGAAAAGAAGGAAACGGAAAACTGAAACGGACGGCGGAAACGGACGACGGAAAATGGGCGTGGTCTCGCACTCAAGACCCCAGCAAGGGCCCAAGGCCCGGGTTAGGACGACCCTTCCGACGATCCTTAGGCTTACCAAGGGCCGAAGTCCCGGGTTAGGATACCCTCCCAACTTTGCACAGTTAGCGGCGAAGGTTTTAGGGTCTTGGGTTTAGTTTTTGGGGTCTTGAGTGCGAGACCACGCCCATTTTCCGTCGTCCGTTTCCGCCGTCCGTTTCAGTTTTCCGTTTCCTTCTTTTCCATACACCCAGCTGGCTGGCCCTAAATAACTTGAGACACAAAAGAAACAACAAGAAGCCATAGATTACAATGACATGGACCCACAATAGGTCAGCTATCTGACGTTTCTAGCTTACATTTTACTTTTTAGTTTATTAACAGAATACAGTGTTCATGTATCATGTCATACACAATGTTGGCAGCTGAGATAATCAATACCAGTAGCTTCCTGGACATCTTTGGCAGCTTGTTTAGCAATGGAGGCAGCAGCTTTGTTGATCCTATGCACCTAATGATGAGTTACAAGTAGTTAGTGAGTGAGTGAGTGAGTGAGTGAGATGAGCATGATTGTCCCTCACCAGGTGTTCTGTCCCATAGTCACTCTGTGATACACTGGTACCATTGAAGGTGTTGGTCTCTGCAAAATCAGCTCCTGCTTCATAGTAATTCTAAACAAAATCAAAATAGAGAAATGTGAACTAGATCAAACAGGCAATGTACAGGTCATGCAGGAGACATAAAGAGCCATTAATTAGGACACTTCAGGTGTCTATCAATTATTTCCAGCAGCTATTACTAGGATTCTAGAAGCATACCTTGTGTATCTCATATATGATGTGAGGTTGAGTGAGACAGAGTAGATCATTGTTGCCTTTGAGACTCTTGGGATGGTCCTTGAACTCATCACCTGTAGAAAGACGAGGAGAGAGAGAGAGAGAGAGAGAGAGAGAGAGAGAGAGAGAGAGAGAGAGAGAGAGAGAGTCAAAATGGAAAGTGAAGATCAAGGTACCTCTGAACTGTTCTTCAGTGAGATGGTATGACTGAATCATTGTGCCCATAGCACCATCCATTACCATAATACGTTTCCTCATTTCTGCTGCTAATATCTCTCCTAGCCCTACACGAGAAAGAACACGAACAGGTGAAAGATGAACTAAAAACTTGTAAACAAAAAATTGTTTTACACTTTAGCTTACCAAATATCTTGGGATAAGTCGGTCTAAACAACAGAGAAGTGTCTAGAGACATTCTAGACTATTATGATGAATCTGACTACTATTGTGAAGCTGCTGAGAAGAGGTGGGACACGCGCTTCGCCACAGAATCCACGTGCTAGTGATAGGCGTGGCGGTTAATATTCTGGGGCGTGTTCAAAGATGGCGACTACTAGTGACAACGCGTCTTCTAAAGAAACAAGCTCCAGGTGATTCTAGGAGTAAACCTTAAAGTAGTAAGTGTAAGGTCTATCACAATAAGTTGAGTATTCCTGTACACTGCATCAGGTTCCCTGTTACCAGGATCTACACTGATGAGAATGGTGAATCTCAGTTTGCATGGTATCTTCCACATTGAAATGAAGAGTGATGGTATGTGTATTAGATCTGGTTCAATTACATGTATATACTATCACAACTGGGTTTGCAGTCCGTCAGTACACCCGCAAGTCTTCAATTTTCCAGAATTTCACACATATACGAGTACTTAGTACTACATGCATGGCTCTAGCTCTAAGAGTTGTTGACTACGTATCAAGATATCGATCGTTGCCATGCACATGTATATCACCATCAACTGGTATTTACCTCTCTCTCCCTCCCTCCCTCTCTTTCTCTCTCTCTCTCTCTCTCTCTCTCTCCCTCCCTCCCTCCCTCTCTCCCCCCTCCCTCCCTCCCTCCCTCCCTCCCTCCCTCCCTCCCTCCCTCCCTCCCTCCCTCCCTCCCTCCCTCTCTCTCTCTCTCTCTCTCTCTCTCTCTCTCTCTCTCCTCTCTCTCTCTCTCTCTCTCTCTCTCTCTCTCTACTCGTTGGTATAACAACAGGTGCCAGCACTGGTATGATGTTTAGAGAGACTCCACCTTCATATAATTTCTCATGGCACAATGCTCCACGGCGACAGTACATAGTCAACCTTGATGCTGATGTTGAGATCACTGTGAGCAGTGGAGAGACTAAAGTTATCAGACAAGGAGAGGTGTTCTTTGTAGAGGACACACATGGTAAACTGCATGTGTACATAGTTGATTGTGACACTGTAATGTTGTTTCAGGGCAAGACAGGCATTTTTGATTTTAGTCTTGTCTCCACTTGATGTGCTAGCTAGTGTTAGTTTCGAAACAACACTGCACTGTTGCAGAGCAACTCACTGTCACTGAGTGCACATAGTGAAGAGAATAGAAGCAAAAAGCATGCATGCTACTATCAAGAAATCATCGAGGCCTACCCATCGAAGAAGCGTGTAATTGTAAACGGCAAAATCCCGATGCTAAAATAATATAGTATCATCCAAAAAGGTCTTCATGGTCCAAAAAGGAGGAAAAGTGTTGATTATGCCCTGTGTTTAGTCTCACAACTCTCATCATCTAGTCACTTTTCAGATCACAGCACATGTTATTGAGAGTAGTAGTAATCAACATACCCTAGCAGAGGTAGACAGCAGATTCCTGAGTCAAACGGCTGCCATGTTTGGATTTCACCATTTTATAGTGAAAATACAGAGTTGCACGCTCCCTTAATCACTTCGTGGACCTAGTGACTTTGTTACTAGATATTACAGGGCTGGTTAATACATTTATTATTCTTCATCTGTATCGTCCATTGCAGGTAAAGGACACTTCTCAAGGTCAGTAGGTGCTAGAATGAGACACTCACTGTTCATTACTGTACCAGATAATTACAAAGTACCATCTACTTAGAACAATGAACAATGTCATTTTGTTTGAAAACTTTTTAACACAAACGGAAAAAGAAGCACATTATTTATAATACTTCGATGAGTGCACTGGATATCGAAAATTTACTAGTACTTCATGATCACCAATTGGTATACGAACTCTTGTAGTGGCACGTTGCATCACTATGGTGTTGATAGAGTCATATCTTTCACTTTTTCTTTCAAAATGTAACCAATCACCATCTCTATAAACACACCGACTGACCACCTTCCTCTGTACCCTAAAGAACAACAAATAACTAACACACACACAGTGATGATAATGTATAGTGACAAACACTGACAAAAATTTTGACTAATTAAAATCATAATAATACTATTATGCGATTATATGATAAACCATGCAGCACCAGCATTTGTGTTATTGTTATTACATTGACTTACACAATATCCACTGTGAAGAGGTGACTGGGACCTGACAAGTCAGTTGCTCTCACTAGGAATGTCTCATCTATCCTCCCTCTCAGCAACCTCTCTGACTCCTCCTTACTGAGCTGTCTGCAGAGCCATGTGCTCTCATCATGGTGAGGGTAATGCTTGGGAAGTGATGCCACATCACTGAATGTGTAATACTGAGGAGGTTAAATAACATGTAATGATTAATATCAAAAGCTAAACTCGCTATAGTTACCAAATTTTAACTAGAGTTCTAATGAACACATACGAGCTTAGATCTACATAGCTAGTACATGACTACTCCAGCATTACTGCAACAGTCCATAGACAGCACCTGATGATGGTACATGTGTCTCAGATTGAGTGCAGGCCAGGATGTCAATATAGATGGATATAGGAGGCTGGGTGACACACCCACAATGCCATAAAGTGGTCTTACAAGGACACGTTGCTTTAGTAAGCCAGGGAGTTGCCGATCTATCAAAGCTTGCTAGCATTGAAAACTTCTCCACAGGACTATAAATTCAGTGAAAAAGCTGCAGAGAGTTTTTTCATGGAGATTTTCGAGTGGTAAGATGCAAACAAGCGTGTTTTTTAATGACACACATTAACATATATCTGCAGATAGTGAGAAGTGTTAAACACAAACAACATTACTGATAGCTCACTTGTCAGGAAATAGTCGATTGGTCAGTGTAAATGATGTTGCTCCTTCACTCACAGTAAACCCTGTTCTTGAGAGAACTGCTACACACTGTTCAACTGATGTGTATTTTTCATTATTGAGTGATCCATAGTAGTGTCCTCTTTTGTGGATTGGTACATGCTCAACCTTCCCATTGACACTGTACAAACAATACACACCAGTTACCATGGTGACATGTACTACTCACACAACACAGATAACATGTGTGCTGATTGATGATGATGATGGATCAGAAACAGGATCTCCCCTTTCTTTCTCTAACAAGAAAGGTTCCATCTGGTTTATAAGTCAAGATATACTCAGCCTCCTCTAAAGTGATCTGCCATATAGAGCTGGAGGGCTCACTCTGGGTATGTTGACAACCATTATGTACTATACCATCATCAGTAACACCATCACTCACAGCACTGGAGTGTGTCATACTCTTCATCACATCCTCAGCTACTGTGGGTAGGAAACCACATGACCCATGTGCACAGTATGACTGTAACACAGACACATACAATGTATTACCATACCTTGAGAATCCGGTCCCCTCAAGAAGTCTTTGATTTGAAGCAAGAGCAGCATGTTTGTATTTAATAATAAAATTAATATACTTTCAACTCACCTTTCAACTGAAGTGCAATGGTTAGTTGAAGTACAAGATCTTTCACAAGTGATATCTGATGATGAAAATCTAAAGTGACTCAGTTTCTATGATAACATATCCTCACCTCATTCTGATCACTGGTGTCCACTACTATAGTGTCTCCTACCCTAAGGTAGGTGACACTGCTCTCCACCAGCAGCTCCCTGTTCTTCTGTGCTAGCCTCACTAGTTCGGTCATTAGATACTGTGAAGCACAGCAGATTACCTGTACACTCCCTCCTCTAACCACCATGATGTGTACGTAGATACTCTGTTCTTCAAAGGCTTGTTGGAGAAGATCTTGTATATCAGAAAGTGTCTTCTCTGCTGGGCTCCAGCACAATTTGAAAGTGATGGTTGTAGAAGAAAAATATATCGACTGGCCAGTAAGGAATGGTTTCACGTAGATATGGTCAATTAACTTTTTATGACAAAATTCATCCACATCTTGGCGGTATTTCTCAACTTTTTCAGTGACAGAAGGGATATTGAATCGTCTAGCGACTCCTTTGAGAATCGAGCAACATGTGAGTGACGAATGATTATGAATTACATCGATGATATCTGAGATTGAGTTAGCATTTTCTAGTAAGTTATTCATCTCGGGGATTTTGGCGACAAATCGTTTCAATCATTCTGGAGTGACTGATTCCTCATTCTCTAATATCTCGGCTACTTCATCAAAGAGTTGGGCAAATCTATTCTGAATGTCTTCAAAATCTTCTCGAAACTTTCCAGGTACTATGACCTGAGTTGACGTATCTACAGTGAAGAGATTACATGACATTGCCAGCAACAAGCGGACACGGAGTCAATTTTCTCGTGTATTATCTCAGTGCATGATTACAACGATCTGTATGGCGGTTATTTGATGATTGACTTCTCTGGGCACTCTGGACATTCCTGAATGCCTGGTCCCATCTTCATATTGTGAATTTCTATATGTTGGTCGATAGCTAAAAGGGCTTGCACAGTACTCAGTTCAAAAAAGTCCAGTACATTAAGATTTCCAGATTAAAACTACTGACCAATTTCTTAAATGGGCTAATACAAAACGGGCTACCTGCTACATGTAGCAGTAAATAATGCATACAAAATTTCTTGCTCCCATCAGCTTTATCCATAGGTTAAGAGTTCTACTATTGACCGAGTTAATTGTTCGTTTTCATTGCAAGTGAAAAAATCGGTTCAATGTTCACTCTAACATCATAATAAGGGGAGTGGCTGCATGCAGTTATTCTACAATTATGGCGCCTAGTTTCGATGTGCATTGTAGTGTTCTTGCTATAAAGCATGCTTAGCAAAAAAAGCGAAGAGTTAAGTCGCTACATATAGGTTAGACGATGGATTCGAGGTGTCTACGGAATTTAGATCACCGCAGAAACTGATGTTTTAGACGTCCCGAGCGCGTAGCGCGAGGGCGTCTATTTCGGTTTCCAAGGTGAGCTAAATCTCGTAGGCACCGATAATCTATCGTCTGAGGTGTTTAGACCATACCTGCGCTTAAGCAAACGAAGCGCTCGAGGTAGTAGAGAGCCCAGAGAAGTTCCCAGAGTCAAGCAACAGCCCGTTTTCGAACGATGGCAGTGTAAACTCGCGTGCGTTTTTCGACGACGCCATTTTGTTGTGGTTGTTAACTCTACGTGTTTAATTAAAGGTGGTATAAGTGAAATCAGAGGTGGTATAAATGAAATATACCACCTCTGGCTGACCAATCAAATTGCAGAATTACATTGAAGTATGGTCTAATATAGTTTAGCAGTAAGTAAATGCAGTTGATAACAGTAACTAGAATATTATATCTGGCAATGAATTATGATGCCTAGTTGTGACGTGCATGTAGACTAAGTGATGTTCGCCGTTGCTGCTTCGTCTTGCAATAGGGAGTGTCTAGCACAGACGAACATGCAAATATAAGAGTTCTGTAGTTATTAAATTCAGTTTATAACAGTTTTGCGAAGGTGACCGCCATATATCTGGCAATGTACAGAACTAATCAGCATAATGCTCACATGTGTAAGTATTCAATCCTGCATTAATATCATGATGCTTCAAATAACCAATATATTAAACATGTTACATTGTCAATAGGTTGATACTGTGCACTGATTGACAAGGAATGATGAACAATCAGTAATATCGATATACCGATAATTTAATACTTGGAACTTCAGAGTCTTTATTTTTTTAATGTCCTCATTATCTATTTTCCAGCTCACAGCACACATCCTATCCTTTGTTAGAATCACAGACTGTTCAACTCGAGCGACATGATCTTAGAGTATCGCTCAATGTTATTGACCAATCAGATTTATTAGATCCGAGGCTCTATTTGCTGTAGAGACCATCCCGAACGGATAAAGTCCATCCGGGAACAGATAGAGTCCTTCCAGGAACAGATAGACCACCGTTTGCTTAGTGAGAGTGCATTCATAACATGCAATAAAAATGTTATTACAAGAACACGCGATGTGAGGGCTTGTACATGTATGAGCGTGAGTGAGTTCCAGAAACGAACTTCTTGTTGTGTTAAAAAGTCAATAGCAGACATGAAAGCAATGGCGGAAGGACGGTATGAGACGAGACAGAGTACCAGCAAGCTGTAACAAGGCACGGAAAAACGTTTAGCGACGTACTCTAGCTAAACTCGCTTGTGTTTAATGCCATAGTTTAAAATTGTGTCATAGTGAGCGCGACATATTGGTATCGATAAAAAGTCATTTGGTGCATCACCAATGTAGCGTTATTGACACAATGTTACACTAACCATGAGCAGTAGAGCTAGTAGCTGATACTGAAGTGTCTGTTGTTGCTATAGTAGATGTTAGATGTGTAGCTGATGCAGTAGAACAATCTTGTACATCTAAAGGATTAGTCTAATAATATCAACTGTGCATGATCAGTATCACTAGTACATGCACTTATCAAACATACTAATCTAGTACAATAATCTAGCCGCTGTGTTCATGCTGTGAAAACTTGTGATATACAAAATGTCCAATGCCCAGTTTGAATGTGAATTTTGAAAAAAAAAACGACATAAGTATAGAATCAAACCAGTGGGGCTGTGGTTTTAGTCATTTATTACTTGAGAACTGTCAGTAGGGCCGGGGTTAATCTCCTTGTCTCAGTAAGAAGAATAGTGGCAGATGATGAAGGATGACAAGTAATGATTACACATGAAGAGGGACAGCCATTAGCCATTATACAATCCTAGTTTGTCAGCAACACAAATCATGGCACAACTCGTAAACAAAGCTTCATTAAAACTGTTACACTAAATATTATACAGCATTGCAAGTTTCAAAGTTTAACTTTTAGCGTACAACTAGAAGCTGATGTAACAAACAGAATGACAGACCAACCACAGTATGTACTCAGGGATAATAATCAACAATGTCAACAATGTCTACTATAGAAAATGCATGCTATATACATGTACTTTACCTATAGCTGTAGTAGTGGATGGAACAATAGCAAGTCCAGTATGATCTGGTGGTGTAGAGCAGTCCTGTTGACCTGCTAACGGCGAAATGTATTTTTCTCTCAGTTTAGCTGATAGTGTGTGGTGACCGATTGTCTTCAAAGCAACTATGATATCATTCCACGAGGCATCAGGTGTTGAGTTCAGCCAATGCTGTAGCAAATCAATCCTCCATCGTTGTATTCCCTCCAGTGGAGACAATTTCTGGATCTCTAGTAGCTTATTGGGATGAATTCTCAAAGCCACACCCAGAGAATACCAGTCCATCATTTCTATCAATTCAGCTGTCAACTGGAAGATGGTCGGGGCTGGAACATCTGTGTACACGAAATCATGATGTGCATGAAATACGTTATTGTAACTCACTGTCAGACATTGTTCAGGTTATAAACAACTAAGAATAAGTAGAGAGAGAGCCTCAGCATAGATACAGCGCTAGCTCTAGACCGTTTTGTTAGTGTCCGCGGTCCGACCTCCCATTGCTTGTGGGCGTTTGTTTATTTTTGGCACGTGAGTTGGGTGGGGCTCGTACACCGGCGGTTAGCTTTGCAGCAACTCCACCGACTAAACTGCTCAACACAAAGCAGTACATACACAACTAAAGAATTTATCATGTGCTTGCAATCACGAAGAATTGCAATCGCGCAAAGCACCTGTTCGCAATCATGCATGGTGTAATTATATAGCCTACAGCAGTAGAGGTGACTAGGTCCTGACAGGTCAGTTGCTCTCACTCTCAGCAAACTCTCTAATTCATTCTCGTCTATTGTAGACAAAGGACATTACCATCTCTTTGAATAAATATTTCGAACAATGTCAAAATGCACTAGTACATCATGATCACTAATAATTGGTATAGGAAGTGATCTAGTGTCACTATGCATCACTAATGTGTTGATAGAGTCATATCTTTCTCCTGCTTCTTCAAGTTTTAACCTATCACCATCTCTATAAACACAGACTTGACCACCTTCCTCTGTACCCTAAAGAACAACAACAACAACACGCACACACAGTGATGTTATTACATAGCACGTCATCTTTCACCAATCAGATTGCTCTATTCGAGGGCATTAACCCTTTAGGGCCTATAGCGGATTTAGCCGTCATAATTGACTCCACCTACTGTAGACGTCATAAATAGTGTGAAAAGTGCTCTAGAAAGGTCAAATAAAGTTTAATTGCAAAAGCTAACTTTACCTGAAAAAACCCACTGTTTTTCGCCGCGCCCTCCCCACTAAAATATATAGAACGGGGGGATTTTTAAAGGGGGGTGTCCCCCCTTTAACCCGGGGTTCGAAGGGACGGAGCCCCTCGCCGCTTTCGGCATTTTTGGGGCTTCAGGATGCCCGGAAATGCATACTTGGGCATAGAATATGGTCTAAACTATGCTGTTTGCTCACCTGGACACCACCAGGTTTTTGTATCAGTCACCAGGGCTAAACGAAGACCAAAATTGGCTGAAAAATGACGAGGTCGCAGCACTTAAGCGGCTTCAGTTCCGAATTGGGAGTGGCCAACTCAGAGTTTAGTACATGGTCGTAAACTTTGACATGCCAGGAAAAAACAGTGCTAGTTTGGAACAGCTGGCGTACTGCATGTTGTAGAAATCGCAAGACAAACTGTCAATTTAGAGCAAGCTGAATTTTCGTCAAAATAATTCAGTCACTAAAGAGTTAAATATAGTATCATCCAAAAGGTCTTCATGGTCCAAAAAGGAGGAAATGTGTTGATTATGCCCTGTGTTTAGTCTCACAACTCTCACCTAGTCACCTTTCAGATCGCAGCACATGTTATTGAGAGTAGTAGTAATCAACATACCCTAGCAGCGGTAGACAGCAGATTCCTGTGTCAAACGGCAGCCATGTTTGGATTTCACCATTGTATAGTGACAATAAAGAGTTGCATGCTCCCTTGATCACTTCGTGGTCCTGGTGACTTTGTTACTAGATATTACAGGGCTGGTTAATACATTTATTATTCTTCATCTGTATCGTCCATTGCAGGTAAAGGACACTTCTCAAGGTCAGTAGGTGCTAGAATGAGACACTCACTGTTCATTACTGTACCAGATAATTACAAAGTACCATCTACTTAGAACAATGTCATTTTGTTTAAAAATCTTTAATTTGACAAACCAAAATTTGACAAACGGAAAAAGAAGCACATTATTTATAATACTTTGATGAGTGCACTGGATATTGAAAACATACTCGTACTACATGATCACCAATTAGTATAGGAACTGCAGCAGAGAGACGATGCATCACTAACGTGTTGATAGAGTCATATCTTTCCCTATCTCTCTCAAGACGTAACCAATCACCATCTCTATAAACACACATACTGGCCACCTTCCTCTGTAACCTAAAGAACAACAAACAACTAAAACACACACAGTGATGATAATGTATAGTGTATCAAACACTGGTAATTAAATTACTATAATAATTTCTATACGATTATTATAATTTATGATAATCTCGCACCATGCAGTATGGCATTTGTGTCAGATAAAAAAAATAATAATTGTTGTTGCATTGACTTACACAATATCCACTGTGAAGAGGTGACTGGGACCTGACAGGTCAGTTGCTCTCACTAGGAATGTCTCATCTATCCTCCCTCTCAGCAACCTCTCTGACTCCTCCTTACTGAGCTGTCTGCAGAGCCATGTGCTCTCATCATGGTGAGGGATATGCTTGGGAAGTGATACCACATCACTGAATGTGTAATACTGAGGAGGATAAATAACATGTACTGATTAAAATCAGAGGCTAAACACAATACAGTTACAAAATTTTAAGCTAGAGTTCTAATAAACACATACCCCTGTGCTGAGCTAAGATCTACATGTACATAGTTACACTACTACTCCAGCATCACTGGAACAGTCCATAGACAGCACCCAGTGGCGGATCTAGGGTGGATCCAGAGGTGCACGCGAACCCCCCTTTGCACTCAATAATGATATTCACAAGCTAATTAATTGCCATACCTTATGGGGAATTTAGTTTACACAATCATAACTAGGGTTTGTCCCACATTCACGACTTGCAAGACTGCAGTCAGCTGGCTAAACTAACAAGTGAAAATGAATTCAACACAGAATATACTAGATTTTGACCGAAAGTGGGCGTGGTTTTCAAAAATTCGCGCCGCGCAAGCGCGCCCATTCCACTGACAACCCCCCCTTCTCCAATCCTAGATCCGCCACTGGCACCTGATGATGGTACATGTGAGATTGAGTGCATATACGCCACACACATATTATGCCACGTGGTAGACGTGGCATTTAGGGTTGAGCGGAAATCAAGATGGCGGTTACACTTAGGCTAAACGCAATAATTCACGTATATCTTGGCTGTTGGCGACATCAGGAGTATTTTAACTACCTAGGGGCTATCCTAAGAGGTAAGCGCTTACAATGAGTCTACTAATAAATACTATAAGGCCAGTTGCTATGTGCATGACATTATGACAAGACGGCGTCTCGCCTGGAGGCACTAAGTACGACACTACCATATCTTCGCCGTACGGGCGTTTCAAGCTAATCTAACATTCTGAAGCTCCTTGCACGATTTGTGCGATTATAAAGAGACCTTCAGAAGCAAAAGAAACCAGGTCTAAGGTGGTAAACCAGAGTTCGCGTGGTCACCCGTTTCTTCCGAGTCATCTTCTTTCTTCTTCTTATTCTTCAGCGAGTCTAGCACAGTAGTGAGCGAACCAAACGCAACTAAACCTACACAGAAGCAATGCTACCTATGACCATCAGTGCACCTGATATCTATTTAGGCCTAAAACACTGGGAGAAGCGAGTATTTCCAGAAAAACAGCGATTTTTGGTCCATAACAGCTCCATTCCATCATTCTGTTTGAACTCCGTTACTAGGTCACGCCTACTCGCGCACGCCCGTGTATGTAATTATTCTAATACAAGCGCACCTTAGTACAAATGGCTTGGAACGCGAGTGCTGCTGCAGTGTTCACAGCAGACAATGAGCATATCTTCACTGTTACACTGGATTTGTCTGTTCAGGCTTGTAAGAATGCTATCTTAAGCTTAGCTAATGTTGCATGGTACATGTTGCATGCAGTCAGTGGCGGATCCAGAAAAATGAGATTGGGTGGGCCAATGCGCGGCGCGAAGCGCCGCCGAAAAATTTTAGCTAATTAATATTCATGAGAGGCGTAAATAATTGACTCTGACACGCTTCAACACGATAGTCGATGCGTAACAGCAAGAGTAAATCTTCTATTATTTACTCTTGGTAACAGCTAGGAGGCTATACAGCGCGCTAGTCAGTAGTAAGAACTCCGCTCAGAACGGTTAAGAGTTTTGCACTATAGTTAAAACTTTTTAGCTGGGCTAGTTTGGGTGGGCCAGGCCCTACCTGGCCCACCCCTGGATCCGCCACTGCATGCAGTGCAGAGTCAATCGAGTGCAGTCTCAGCTAGCTGCCCGGCCGGAACTTTTATTACAATTATTACTTTTGAAACTATGTATACACTGTATTGGCATAAGTGCCAACTAAGTCTTAATAAAAAAAAGAAAAGAAACAAGTATTAAAAACATTTTAACCAAAATGGACGAGATTTAGGGTTGGTACATTTATCGAAAAAGTATGGAAACAAGATTTGAAATGAAAAGGATTGTAACAATAGCAGTGTAATGCTACCTCCCTAAATTAACTGCTTTCGATAGTTGTGGTTAATTTAATAGGGAGGTAGCATTACACTGCTATTGTTACAATCCTTTTCATTTCAAATCTTGTTTCCATACTTTTTCGATAAATGTACCAACCCTAAATCTCGTCCATTTTGGTTAAAATGTTTTTAATACTAGTATAATATATGTTATGCGCAAACCATGGATCGGGACAATCCATGGATTGCGCTGCTCAAAGTATGGATCCGTGCTTTGCGTGGGCAATCCATGGATTGCGCAGCACTTGCGCGATCCATGGATTGCGCAACCATACATGTGTCAAGCGTTCGTGCAAAAGAAGAAAGGGAGCAAGGTGATCATTTGAGAGAAAGAAAAGGAAATCGTTGCGGCTTACCTTTCGGCTGGCGATATCAAAGGCGAGCAAGTTATGAACTATCTCTGCTAATATTGCAGGCTTTAATACTAGCGATATTGAACTGAGAAGAACCCAGGGATATCTATAGAAGATGCTACTGAGGCCTTCTATTGCTAGTGTGATCACTGCATGTTCTGCCCAGCTATTACAGCCTGAACTCAAGACTCACACAACCATATTCATCTCATGTATCTCAACCTTGCTGCCTCAGCAAACATATTTACTAGCTAGAATATATACTATCTAGGCAATCATGTTGAACAGCATTGGTGCCAGAGGTGCTCCAGTGGTGAACTTCAGTGGTTTTGTAGCCAGAGTCTGCCGCTTCTCATGAGCGTCCATGCATCAATGGTTTGGCTGTGATCCGTACTTCGATTCCCGGCGCGATCCATGGATTGTTGCGCAAAGCACGGATCCATACTTTGGGCGGCGCAATCCATGGATTGTCCCGATCAATAGTTTGCGCACAACATATATATGTACGCAGACAAACTGAAATGCATAACCCTCCTACATACTGCGCACAAGCATAAATAATACAGTACAAGTGGATACGCAACGACCCCGTATATTGCAATCCGGTGTGACACAATCATTATGCCTCGGTGGGCGGAGCCACGAGGCATACAGTAGTTCGTTTGTTTGTGTGTGTGTCATTATGCCTCGGTGGGCGGAGCCACGAGGCATACTGTAATCGCGTTGTCTGTCATTCTGTCATTCTGTCTGTCTGTTACACCATTTTTGCGGCGCACGCTGAACGGTGAGCTCTCAAACTTGCAATGCAGGTATAACTCGACATTATATCGGTTGTGTATTAGCGAAAGTTCGATGCAAAGCTTTGTTCTAGAGTTATGGCGCGGTTTGCTTACTTTGTTTACCGTTGCTGGCAATCAGGACTTCTCCAAAGGCAAAGCTGCCCACAGTTGACTGCCTGGAAGCTGATAGGTTAGAATTTTGCCACAGGATAGCAGTGCAGGTCCAGAGAAATCGTGTAAGCAAGCTATGGAAGCTATCTCGCTCGTGTGCTGTGCTAAACACTGTAGACACGCCCAGTTGAATTGTGGTTAGCATTGATTGGCTTCTGTTTGTATTACAAAAGCACTGCAGTGCGATTGCTGTACAGAAATCCTGCATACATGCATCTGCAGTTGCTGTGTTTGAGGAACGGTGGATAATTGTTTTTGTGGATAGTGTCGTTCAACCGAGGCATCTGCACCTTAGGTGCTTCATTCCGTCTGTTACTTCAGTTTTGCGGCGTACGCTGAAAGGTAAGCTCTGAAACTAGCAATGCAAGTAGAACTTGATATTATCTCGCTTTTGATCATGTGAGAGCTTTACACGAAGCTTAGTTCCAGAGCTATGACGTGATTTGCTCACCTCAATGCCCGTTTTTGGCGATCTGGACTTCTCCAAAGGCAAAGCTGTCCACAGTTGACTGCTTAGCAGTTGTTAGGTTATAATTTTACTACAGGATAGCAGCGCAGGTCCAGAGAAATCGTGTAAGCAAGCTATGGAAGCTATCTCGCTCGTGGTATGCGTTGCTGTGCTTAAACACTGTAGACACGCCCAGTTTAATTGTGGTTAGCATTGATTGGCTTCTGATTGCATAACTAAAGCACTGCATTGTGATTGCTGTGCAGAAATCCTGTGTACATGCATATGCAGTTACTGTGTTTGTGGAATGGTGGATAGTGTTATTCACCGAGGCATCTGCACCTTAGGTGCTATTTTTGCATCGGGTAACACGGACGTTCACAAACATTTACAAGAAATGAATGGCTGCAGCAGTAGTAGTGTGTGCTCAAGACAATATATTGAGCTCCTTGATATTTTTGTGCGTACAAACGTATTTCGATGCAGTAGAGCAAGGATGTTGGTATTCGCTGGCATTGCTTATGAAGGCCTAGTATTATCAGTCTTGCCAATAATCTATAAAAAAAACGTAACAACGAGCTTGTTCCCTGCTGCTTGGCAGCGTGTCAACTGTTCTCTACGTAGCGTAGCGCTCTAATAGTATTTTGACTAAATGCACTACACAATAAGCTACCGAAAAACATACAACAAACCAGCACTACACAAACCAACTCAGTAATAATCTAACACAAAGTAACCGTAACAACAGGCTTGTTCCTGGTACTTGGCGGCGTGTCTACTGTTCTCTACGAAGCGTAGCGCTCTAATAGTATTGCACTACACAATAAGCTATCGAAAAACATACAACAAACCTGCACTACACAAACCAGCTCTGTAATAATCTAACACAAAGTAACCGTAACACAGGATTTCAGGGGGAAAACGGGGCGGAATTTGCAGCCTAGCAATATATCAAGGCTATTTTACAGCAACAGCCTCTTCTTCAACAGCAAATGAACACGTGTACTATTTGATTCAACTTCTACCCGCTTCTCAGAACCGTAGAAACAGCTTTACAACTTTGTGCAGCACGCCCACGCCCGATGCAGTGAGTGTTTCAATACATTTCCATGGACCCCTCCGTTTATTACCCCGTTGCGTATCCACTTGTACTGTATTATCTATGGCACAAGTAACAAATGACTATAACAGACAATACCATTACAGATTGAATCAACACCATTCTCTACACGTTTGCCTCTCAGTACTTGCAGCTGGTATTAGTATTTTCGTATGACATCTTTATAGTAGGTACGTAGCAAAATCAAGCTCCAATTTGGAATCAAATTCATAAAAATCCAAATACTAAAATCGAGTGATTGGAAAAGTACAATTTACACACTCACTCTTAGGATAGTGGGAATATCTGATGGTAAGTTAGCAAGAGTATCTCTGCAGATAGTGAGAAGTGACAAAAAGAAAACATTACTGATAGCTCACTTGTCAGGAAATAGTTGATTGGTCAGTGTAACTGATGTTGTTCCTTCAAGTATAGTACACCCTGTTCTTGAGAGAACTGCTACAAAGTGTTCAACTGATGTGTATTCTTCATCATCAAGGAATCCGTAGTAGTGTCCTCTTTTGTTGATTGATAAATGCTCAACCCTCCCATTGACACTGTACAAACAATAAACACCAGTTACCATGGTGACATGTACTACTCACACAACACTGATAAGATGTGTGATGATTGATGATGATGATGGACCAGTAACAGGTCTCCCCTTTCTTTCTCTAACAAGAAAAGTTCCATCTGGTTTATAAGTCAAGATATACTCAGCCTCCTCTAACGTGATCTGCCATATTAAGCTGGAGGCCTTACTCTGGGTATGTTGACAACCATTATGTACTATACCATCATCAGTAACACCATCACTCACAGCACTGGAGTGTGTCATATTCTTCATCACATCCTCAGCTGCTGTGGGTAGGAAATACTCATGACCCATGTGCACAGTATGACTGCAACACAGACACATACAATGGATTACCATACCTTGAGAATCAGGTCCCCTCAAGAAGTCTGTGAGAGAAATGAATTTGTGCTAGTATTAAATTAATCATATTCAATGTCTACTTTTACCTTTCAACTCAAGTACAATGGTTAATTGAAGAATAAGATCTTCCACAAGTGAAGTCTGGCAATTAAACCAAAATTTGACACATGCATGAGACACAGTTTAAAATAACACAGTATCCTCACCTCATTCTGATCACTGGTGTCCACTACTATAGTGTTTCCTACCCTAAGGTAGGTGACACTGCTCTTCACCAGCAGCTCCCTGTTCTTCTGTGCTAGCCTCACTAGTTCGGTCATTAGATAGTGGGGAGCACAGCAGATTACTCGTACACTCCCTCCTCTAACGACCACGATGTGTAAGTAAATACTCTGTTTCCAAAAAGCTTGTCGCAAGAGACTTTGAATATCGGATAGTGTTTTTGAGTCAGGACTCCATTGCAATTTAAATGAAATAATGCCAGAATTGGTCATATTGATCGACTTGGCTGTGATAAAAGGTTGCATATAGACATGATGTCTCAGCTCATGTTGACAGAACTCATCCACTGACTTGTAGTAATCATTAATCTTCTCAACAGCTGATGTAATCTTGAATTGTGAGGCAGCGTGTTTCAGGTAAGAGCAGCAGGTGAATGATGACTGTTCTTGGATTACATCCATGACATCAGCAATCGTGTCAGCATTACACAGTGGATCCCTTAGATTGGGGTATTTGGAGAGAAATCTCTTCAGCTTACTAATCGTAAGTGATTCTTCATTTTCGAATAGCTCAGTGACCTCATAGAATAGTGATACAAACTTTCCTTGAATATCGTCATAATCTCTTCTGTAGTTCTCTGATACAATCACCTGAGTTGCTTTAATCAGAAATACTCAGTCATGACTGCATGTAATAATTATCATTGCCAGAAACAAGCGGTCACTGAGCATATATTTTATCCGTATACGGCATCTTCGAACTGTTTGACGGGCATTGAGTAGCTGACTTCGGCAAGGGCTCAAGCTGTACTCAGTTCGAAAAAGTCCGCTACATTTGCAGATGGAAAATGTTGACCAAATTCCGAAATGCTCTAATACATTCTTGTGCAAAGTACTTTCACCACTTTGCTACAGTAACGCGTACACGTTTTTCTTGATACCAACTTTCCTAATCGACGAAGAAGAGTTGTACTAGAGGCTGAGTTGGTCGCTTGTCTTGTACATGAAAAAATTTCACTACAAATTTGACCTGAAAATTGTAGATTTTAGTTAGATTTTCATGGGCATAACTGAAGTTAACGAGCAAAATGTTCAATTATCACGCCTAGTTGTGACGTGCATGTAGTGATGTTCGCTGTTGCTGCTTTTTTGCCATAGGGAGTGTCTAGCAAAGACGAACGTGTAAATGTAAGTCACCACAAGAGTTCTGTAGTTATTAAATTCGGTTTAGAACAGTTTTGCAAAGGTGACCGCCATATTTCTGGCAATGTACAGAACTAATCAGCATAATAATCACATGTGTAAGTATTCAATCCTGCATTAATATCATGGGGCTTCAAATAAGTAATTTATTAAACATGCTACATTGTCAATAGGTTTATACTGTGCACTGATTGACAAGGAATGATGAACAATCGGTAATATCGATACCGGTAATAATATTATTGTCAAAATACTTAGACTCTTTATTTTTTAAGGGACTACACGGCGAACTATAGAAACGGCTTGATTTGCGTGCTGTTTTTCTGGCTAACCATCTCGTACTTCACAGCGACTTTACCAACTGCTGGGCGGTCCTAGGGTGGAGCTAGAGGGCCGAGGGACCCAAATGTTTTACGACATAGTTTTTCTTTAATTTAAAGGTAGCAACCAGGGTGGGTGGGAGGGGGGAGGGCGGGCAAGCGGAGCGGGTGAACCTTGCCTACCTCTGGTGCCACAAATGACCTTGCTGCGTTCTTAGCTGACCTCTGTAGCTCAATTCTTGTGCAAACCACAAAACTAATTAAATATTCGCGGCCTTGTGACTGACAGACTGAACACTTTACGCAAAAACGCATGCATACGTTTGCTCACCACGAGCCATTCAGTTCACAAATCCATTTTGGTGGGCGTGGCTTGCCTACCTCTGGTGCCACAAATGACCTTGCTGCGTTCTTAGCTGACCTCTGTAGCTCAATTCTTGTGCAAACCACAAAACTAATTAAATATTCGCGGCCTTGTGACTGACAGACTGAACACTTTACGCAAAAACGCATGCATACGTTTGCTCACCACGAGCCATTCAGTTCACAAATCCATTTTGGTGGGCGTGGCTTGCCTACCTCTGGTGCCACAAATGACCTTGCTGCGTTCTTAGCTGACCTCTGTAGCTCAATTCTTGTGCAAACCACAAAACTAATTAAATATTCGCGGCCTTGTGACTGACAGACTGAACACTTTACGCAAAAACGCATGCATACGTTTGCTCACCACGAGCCATTCAGTTCACAAATCCATTTTGGTGGGCGTGGCTTGCCTACCTCTGGTGCCACAAATGACCTTGCTGCGTTCTTAGCTGACCTCTGTAGCTCAATTCTTGTGCAAACCACAAAACTAATTAAATATTCGCGGCCTTGTGACTGACAGACTGAACACTTTACGCAAAAACGCATGCATACGTTTGCTCACCACGAGCCATTCAGTTCACAAATCCATTTTGGTGGGCGTGGCTTGCCTACCTCTGGTGCCACAAATGACCTTGCTGCGTTCTTAGCTGACCTCTGTAGCTCAATTCTTGTGCAAACCACAAAACTAATTAAATATTCGCGGCCTTGTGACTGACAGACTGAACACTTTACGCAAAAACGCATGCATACGTTTGCTCACCACGAGCCATTCAGTTCACAAATCCATTTTGGTGGGCGTGGCTTGCCTACCTCTGGTGCCACAAATGACCTTGCTGCGTTCTTAGCTGACCTCTGTAGCTCAATTCTTGTGCAAACCACAAAACTAATTAAATATTCGCGGCCTTGTGACTGACAGACTGAACACTTTACGCAAAAACGCATGCATACGTTTGCTCACCACGAGTCATTCAGTTCACAAATCCATTTTGGTGGGCGTGGCTTGCCTACCTCTGGTGCCACAAATGACCTTGCTGCGTTCTTAGCTGACCTCTGTAGCTCAATTCTTGTGCAAACCACAAAACTAATTAAATATTCGCGGCCTTGTGACTGACAGACTGAACACTTTACGCAAAAACGCATGCATACGTTTGCTCACCACGAGCCATTCAGTTCACAAATCCATTTTGGTGGGCGTGGCTTGTCTACCTCTGGTGCCACAAATGACCTTGCTGCGTTCTTAGCTGACCTCTGTAGCTCAATTCTTGTGCAAACCACAAAACTAATTAAATATTCGCGGCCTTGTGACTGACAGACTGAACACTTTACGCAAAAACGCATGCATACGTTTGCTCACCACGAGCCATTCAGTTCACAAATCCATTTTGGTGGGCGTGGCTTGCCTACCTCTGGTGCCACAAATGACCTTGCTGCGTTCTTAGCTGACCTCTGTAGCTCAATTCTTGTGCAAACCACAAAACTAATTAAATATTCGCGGCCTTGTGACTGACAGACTGAACACTTTACGCAAAAACGCATGCATACGTTTGCTCACCACGAGCCATTCAGTTCACAAATCCATTTTGGTGGGCGTGGCTTGTCTACCTCTGGTGCCACAAATGACCTTGCTGCGTTCTTAGCTGACCTCTGTAGCTCAATTCTTGTGCAAACCACGAAACTAATTAAATATTCGCGGCCTTGTGACTGACAGACTGAACACTTTACGCAAAAACGCATGCATACGTTTGCTCACCACGAGCCATTCAGTTCACAAATCCATTTTGGTGGGCGTGGCTTGTCCGCTCATTGAATAAAATTTTTACTCTTTCTACAGTGTTTGCTCCGCCCACAAGCAGATTTGTGAGTTTCTTTGATGATAACTGTCTTTGACCACGCTTTGTTTGCCCGAAGAAACTGAAATTTTCGTCATTCTGATGTTCGACGTGTAGTCCCTTAAATGGTATGTAATACTATTCATTGTCTAGAGTGCTATTTTTAGCTAACTATTGAGCATTAAGGGACTACACGGCGAACTATAGAAACGGCTTGATTTGCGTGCTGTTTTTCTGGCTAACCATCTCGTACTTCACAGCGACTTTACCAACTGCTGGGCGGTCCTAGGGTGGAGCTAGAGGGCCGAGGGACCCAAATGTTTTACGACATAGTTTTTCTTTAATTTAAAGGTAGCAACCAGGGTGGGTGGGAGGGGGGAGGGCGGGCAAGCGGAGCGGGTGAACCTTGCCTACCTCTGGTGCCACAAATGACCTTGCTGCGTTCTTAGCTGACCTCTGTAGCTCAATTCTTGTGCAAACCACAAAACTAATTAAATATTCGCGGCCTTGTGACTGACAGACTGAACACTTTACGCAAAAACGCATGCATACGTTTGCTCACCACGAGCCATTCAGTTCACAAATCCATTTTGGTGGGCGTGGCTTGTCTACCTCTGGTGCCACAAATGACCTTGCTGCGTTCTTAGCTGACCTCTGTAGCTCAATTCTTGTGCAAACCACAAAACTAATTAAATATTCGCGGCCTTGTGACTGACAGACTGAACACTTTACGCAAAAACGCATGCATACGTTTGCTCACCACGAGCCATTCAGTTCACAAATCCATTTTGGTGGGCGTGGCTTGTCTACCTCTGGTGCCACAAATGACCTTGCTGCGTTCTTAGCTGACCTCTGTAGCTCAATTCTTGTGCAAACCACAAAACTAATTAAATATTCGCGGCCTTGTGACTGACAGACTGAACACTTTACGCAAAAACGCATGCATACGTTTGCTCACCACGAGCCATTCAGTTCACAAATCCATTTTGGTGGGCGTGGCTTGCCTACCTCTGGTGCCACAAATGACCTTGCTGCGTTCTTAGCTGACCTCTGTAGCTCAATTCTTGTGCAAACCACAAAACTAATTAAATATTCGCGGCCTTGTGACTGACAGACTGAACACTTTACGCAAAAACGCATGCATACGTTTGCTCACCACGAGCCATTCAGTTCACAAATCCATTTTGGTGGGCGTGGCTTGTCTACCTCTGGTGCCACAAATGACCTTGCTGCGTTCTTAGCTGACCTCTGTAGCTCAATTCTTGTGCAAACCACGAAACTAATTAAATATTCGCGGCCTTGTGACTGACAGACTGAACACTTTACGCAAAAACGCATGCATACGTTTGCTCACCACGAGCCATTCAGTTCACAAATCCATTTTGGTGGGCGTGGCTTGTCCGCTCATTGAATAAAATTTTTACTCTTTCTACAGTGTTTGCTCCGCCCACAAGCAGATTTGTGAGTTTCTTTGATGATAACTGTCTTTGACCACGCTTTGTTTGCCCGAAGAAACTGAAATTTTCGTCATTCTGATGTTCGACGTGTAGTCCCTTAAATGGTATGTAATACTATTCATTGTCTAGAGTGCTATTTTTAGCTAACTATTGAGCATTAAGGGACTACACGGCGAACTATAGAAACGGCTTGATTTGCGTGCTGTTTTTCTGGCTAACCATCTCGTACTTCACAGCGACTTTACCAACTGCTGGGCGGTCCTAGGGTGGAGCTAGAGGGCCGAGGGACCCAAATGTTTTACGACATAGTTTTTCTTTAATTTAAAGGTAGCAACCAGGGTGGGTGGGAGGGGGGAGGGCGGGCAAGCGGAGCGGGTGAACCTTGCCTACCTCTGGTGCCACAAATGACCTTGCTGCGTTCTTAGCTGACCTCTGTAGCTCAATTCTTGTGCAAACCACAAAACTAATTAAATATTCGCGGCCTTGTGACTGACAGACTGAACACTTTACGCAAAAACGCATGCATACGTTTGCTCACCACGAGCCATTCAGTTCACAAATCCATTTTGGTGGGCGTGGCTTGTCTACCTCTGGTGCCACAAATGACCTTGCTGCGTTCTTAGCTGACCTCTGTAGCTCAATTCTTGTGCAAACCACAAAACTAATTAAATATTCGCGGCCTTGTGACTGACAGACTGAACACTTTACGCAAAAACGCATGCATACGTTTGCTCACCACGAGCCATTCAGTTCACAAATCCATTTTGGTGGGCGTGGCTTGTCTACCTCTGGTGCCACAAATGACCTTGCTGCGTTCTTAGCTGACCTCTGTAGCTCAATTCTTGTGCAAACCACAAAACTAATTAAATATTCGCGGCCTTGTGACTGACAGACTGAACACTTTACGCAAAAACGCATGCATACGTTTGCTCACCACGAGCCATTCAGTTCACAAATCCATTTTGGTGGGCGTGGCTTGTCTACCTCTGGTGCCACAAATGACCTTGCTGCGTTCTTAGCTGACCTCTGTAGCTCAATTCTTGTGCAAACCACAAAACTAATTAAATATTCGCGGCCTTGTGACTGACAGACTGAACACTTTACGCAAAAACGCATGCATACGTTTGCTCACCACGAGCCATTCAGTTCACAAATCCATTTTGGTGGGCGTGGCTTGTCCGCTCATTGAATAAAATTTTTACTCTTTCTACAGTGTTTGCTCCGCCCACAAGCAGATTTGTGAGTTTCTTTGATGATAACTGTCTTTGACCACGCTTTGTTTGCCCGAAGAAACTGAAATTTTCGTCATTCTGATGTTCGACGTGTAGTCCCTTAATGTCCGCATTTTCTATTTTGCCAGATAACAGCACACATATTTTGCTTTGTTAGCATCGCAGACTGTTCAAGTTTAGCTACACGTCTCATAAATACCATTATTTAAAACGAAAGCGGTTATGTGCAGGAACACATCTATTGCGGATTAGCAGCGCGCCTCCGGATACTTTCAGTAGTCCGTTCACGTCGCGCAATGTGCACGTGAGCTCGCTAAAGAACAGCATGCACAAGTAAGTACAAGAACTGTATTACAGTCGATTTCAGTTCCGTTCGAACATCGCGTATCGCGTACTCCGTGTGGTGTTTGACCCGTTGCGTAACGCGTGTAGCAATTCATCCATTTTTACATGTGTGGACTATTGTGGGGCGTGGCTACGCGTTACGCGGCCAGCGCACGGCACTCATTCGTCACGCCAGCACAAGCCTCTGTTCGAACGGAACTGAAATCGACTGTATAGCTGCTTTCTAGCGTTATTCACAAGTTCTCTGATCTTCTCAGCTAGATGATTGGCTGCGTAAGTTGGCTGAAGTAAAATGCCTTGCTGACGGACCGGTACAGCAGCCAGATACTGTGTGTTGCTCCGGAGTACGGTGAGTGTCCCTAGCCCTGAGCATTGTCCGAGTGGTGGTGGGTGTTGTTCAACGGGTGTGAGTGTTTGTTGTACTGGTATGAATGTGTGTTGTTGGACTGGCGCGAGTGCTTGTTGAACTTGTTCGGTTTGTTGTGCTGAAGCAATTGATGTAAGCACCTTTGGAGTTTGCTGGAGAGTTTGTTTGAGGATCACTGTTTCTTTGGGGTTGGCACATCTGTGGGTAATAGATAAATTGACCAATCATGTGTTATGAATGATCTACCTTAGTGTTGATCCCTTGGTATGTCGACCTGGTTTTTTTGTAGTTGGCTTAAAGCGTAGCTGTGTTTCGTTTTTCTTATTAGGTGGTACTTTAGTTTGATTTGAAAACGGTGTGGTGGTTGTGGATGTTTGTGTTGCTTTAAGCTTAATCAACATGTTGTCTAACTGAGCATTGAGATGTGGCACCAATGGCAGTGACTCTTCTGGCAGTGTCTTGACAATAGCTGTAAGATCCCTAAGCCTTGACAAGCAAGAGTCTATACTTGTGTCTGTAAAATTAACTATAAATTATTATTAGCCATTGATGTTTGTGTGCATGTGTCATTGCTCATGGGGTTGTTTAGTGTGATGGTTGTGCTACTTGCAATGTAGTGATCTTAGTGCTTGTGGTGCTGCTTTCCTGGCTAAGTGAAGAGTGTAGCCTATGAAGATGCTTACAGAGATGACCATTCTGATAATCATAACAGGAACAGGTGTACATGTGGCGACACAGGTCTTTGCAATCAGCACACTTGATACTGCAGGTGGTGGCCAAGCACAATTCTGTTAGCTTGATTATTGTGTAAGACGTTGATGTTTCTGAAGAACTTTGAATCAGCCACTTAGCACCATCTTCAACTGTCTATGTAAAAATATTTAATTAATATTTTTAATTAGCTGGGCTGCCATCTTACCGATATAGTGGTCAGTGGTAACTGTAGTCCAGACTTGTGGTGATCACCTTCCTTCATAGCCTTTCGATTGCTACGCAGGCCTAGCATCTTTTGCTGTCTTGTTAGAAACATGTTCTCTTCCATTTTCATAAGAGTCTGTAGGAGGTAATCTACCCTCCTATTGAACTTTCCACCAAGGTATGATGGGTTATTCTTCAGTTTATTGTGAAAGCTACACATAGAAAGTGATAAAATTCAGACAGAGAGCTAATAGTAGCTAACCTCTCCAGGTACATGTTTGTGTCTGTGTCACTGTGCTCAAACTGCCTGAAGCATTTGGCCCATTTTTCTAGTACAGCAGGTAGAGTAGAGTCAAGTATTGTCTTATAATCTTACTTACCTGCTCTGTTAGCATAGTATGCCTTGAAGTAGGTGATGAATTTGGTCTCTTTGTGCTCCCACATAGTAATGAAAGAATCCATCATACTTTGAAAGCCACTACAATCTTCTTCTTGAAGTAGAAGATGCAGTGTCTGGTATATTTGGAGTTGATTCTGTGTGTCTTTTACTGACTTGAGGTGCCTGCGCCAGTTTCTAGTATTAGTAAAAGAAGTTATAAATGCAGTTATCCACTTTGTTCTGTGTGTTTGCACTAAGAAGCCAAGGTTGAACTCTGTTAGCGCGTGTCTGCCTGTAGCCAGATTGATGCGAGTCAGGCTCGTGCTAGCAGTTCAAGGCCGTGTTAATACCGATAACATGAGCGCTTCTTGGCTTTCTATGGTACTAGAATGCTTGGAGAGTGGGTTCTATAGCAAACCCTGTATTTTTCATTGTATAACCTATAATTTATTTGTTATTAGGGAGTGGGTAGCATGGCTTTCGAGGCTTTTGAGATATCCCCTTTTGTATCAATCAATCAGTTCACAAGATAAGAGGGGATGTAAACATTAATCAGTTTCCCTTTTTAGTTATGGTTGCAAATGTTCTAGTAGTGCAGTAATTATTGTACATGTAACTCACTGGTCAACATGCCAGTGACACAGTAGGTGCTTGATGTGCCCTCCAAAGACCTTTTCTGCTGCAGACCAGCCTGTATTGTCTGAATAAGTACTTTACTGACTAACTGACTATTACAAATCATGTGTACAACACTCACCATCATCTGTCATTATAACTTGTACTCTGCAATCATCAGCTCGGTCTTTTACAGCTTGTAGGAATGTCTCTATTACTATGGCATCTTCTCGGTCTGATATGCACCAGGCAATTGGATTACCTACATGTATAAGGTATGCAGTAACAATACTGTTGATATGCTTATTCCATTATTGCCGTCACATTTTAACATTGATATTTTGGCTTGACCTCGCAAACATAGGCTCCAACTGTCCCAAAACGTCCGGGGAATTACAGGCTATGTCCCGCATGAACAATGCTTTGTCTCGCTACATAACTTAATCATTAAGACGAGGAAAACTAGCAAAATAACTTCAGAAATGTGTTCCTGAGCACAGTAAATAGCTTCATAACAGTGTGTAAGCTAAGCTCGAGCTTAGCACAGCATGCTACTCCATTTGTAGGCAGGGTGCAATGCGATGTTTAATTGATAAAAGCGTGTCTTTAGCTAATCAATATGTGATTATGTCGTCGTATGCATGACATCATTGAATTACAGCAGTTTTCCTGCTTCTTGCAATAGCGCAGAGCGTCGCCTCATGCACTAATGTGTGAAGGCATTGTTATCTTATTCACTCGAATGAGGGTGATCAAAGACTTCACACATTAGTGCATGAGGTGACGCTCTACGGTCTACTCTTTACTATTGCAAGAAGTAGGAAAACTGCTGTAATGTCCCTGAACAGAAGGAGCGTGCAACTGTAAACCGCGCGTTAGTGCCAACAGTGTATAATTAGATTCACAGATTTGTGCTCAGAACTTCCATATTTGGAAGTTTTTGTGCTTCATTAAATATGCGTGACGTAGTTCTGTGCACGTGTGATACATAATAGATCTAAGTGCGGCAAGAGAGGATGGCGCGAACCCCTGAGTCGCCCTCGACGTCTTAGTCAGACCAGCTCCAAGAGAAAGCTGATCATGCTGTCTCCCCGGCGAATTCGTTTACAACAAGTAAAGAACTTGCCCGTGAGGAGCGCAATGAAAGCTGAGATGACCGTATTCGAGCTGAGCAACACCAGGCGCGCTCGCTGTCGTAAACTTACCAAGTAATGCGCGCTAAATAGATATGACGTACATTCATACCTAGGTAAAGCGGAAGTACGTCATTAATTAAAGTGTTGGCACTAAAGTTGCACGCTCCTTCTGTTCATGTGCTCCTGTTTATACATGTATAGTTAAGCAGTTTTGTTGTGAATTTTACCTTTGGTCTCACTTGCTTGGCTGGATGAATCCTCCTTGGTCTCACTTGCTTGGCTGCATGACTCCTCCTTGGTCTCAATTGTTGTACATTTAGTCATCTTGCCGTCAGTATAGTTTTTATGTAATGTGTGTATGTCAATTCTTCCTCTTTCTCTTTCCAGGAAAAGAATTCACTCTCAGAGGAGAATTAAAGACTTTGGATCTCTAAAAATATTGATTATTAATGTTATTGTTCGTAATAGTACTATACATGTACACCTCACCAAATTCATCGTTATGTTTTTCTTGGCAGTGTTTGATAAGGCTTTGCACATTGTAAAATCCTGCGATATCTTCACATTCTTCATAAGGACACTTGAACCGCCCTTCTTTCGTTTCTCTTCTTCCATGAAACTTCGCTATGTGTGCTTTCAAGGTATCTTTCCTGGTGAATGTGTGACTGCAGTCATCACAAACAACTGGTTTCTTGTCCTGAGGTTGCTGTTCGACTAGTTGCTCAATGGATTGCTTGTGTATATTGACCCAGTGTCGTTTCAAGTCATGATACCGTGTGTAACTTCGAGCACAGGAATCAAATGGGCAAGAATAGCGATCACTACAGTCTGACATACTGTTCCCGCGCGATATACCGCGTACCGGCTGTATAATTTCATAATTCGCGCGTACGCTAAACAAGACGGACGGTATCCGGAGGTGCGCTGTAATCCGCATGAGATGTATTCCTGCACATAACCGCTTTCATTTAAAACTGTGTATCAGTGAGCGTAACAGATTGGTATCGATAAAGACATTTTGGTGCATCACTAACCATGAGCAGTAGAGCTAGTAGCTGATACTGAAGTTGTTGCTATAGTAGATGTTAGATGTGTAGCTGATGCAGTAGAACAATCTTGTACATCTAAAGGATTAGTCTAATAATATCAACTGTGCATGATTATAAATTGTATCACTAGTACATGCACATAACAAACATGTGTCAAATACACCAAGGGTGTAATCTAGCCGCTGTGTTCATGCTGCTGTTCATGCTGTGAAAACTTGTGATATAGAAAATGCAAACTTTGTCAAAAAAGCATACCGTATAGTGGGTAACTTTCGTGTGATCAAATTTTCACATTTTATGCAGTTTTTGCTTTAACCATGAATAATAACAAGAAAATAAAAAGATTTCTAACGAAATCAAAAGAATGTAGGGATGAATTAAATATGTAGCTACTGGTCCACAATGTAAACCAACAAGGAACAAGCATGGAATGGTAACACGATTGACTTGCTAACAGACCATAGATCCCTACATCAGTGGCTGCTGTGGCAGACTATAGCTAATTCAGCTAGTTGCCATTGACTGAAACCGAAGTGCATTGAATTGAATTCAACTTGACTGTGACAAATATTGATCTTATGTACAGCCACTGATGTAGGGATCTATGGTCTGTTAGCAAGTCAATCGTGTTACCATTCCATGCTTGTTCCTTGTTGGTTTACATTGTGGACCAGTAGCTACATATTTCATTCATCCCTACATTCTTTTGATTTCGTTAGAAATCTTTTTATTTTCTTGTTTGTGTCCTTCTTTGAGTTTCAGAATTTGGTGCAGTTCGAATTCGGCAATTGCAAGATCGTGAATTTGTCTGTACCATTAGTTTGGTTTGCTGTTGTTGATAATTTCTTTATGTGACCTTTTTAAATTGTAGCTCAAAATGTATTATTCATAAATACTGAAACTAGCTCA
This sequence comes from Haliclona indistincta, assembly GCA_964017065.1. Lineage (NCBI taxonomy): Eukaryota > Metazoa > Porifera > Demospongiae > Haplosclerida > Chalinidae > Haliclona > Haliclona indistincta. Next base: position 10,159,375 of record OZ024786.1, read on the forward strand.
TGCATTCTGCAAAGCATTCGAGCCCCGCCCACTGTAGTTTATAAAATTCTGTACGGCTGTGATACTATCTGGCGAGCAGCAGAACGGTGACACTACACGAGCTTACTCGGTGAGTTATTCTTCGAAGACTCCAGACGCCAATATTATGCGCTCTCCATTATACGGCGATAGTCTACTTCTAGAATTCGTGTGGTTGGTCACGTGCGTATTACGTAACCACAATAATGGCGTCTAACACTTAGCTGACAACTGTTCGTGATCGTGAACTCGTCAAATTTATATCGACGTTTCGCTAAAAACTAAGTTCAAAAGGCACATGTCAGAAGAATTTCACGATTGTTCGTGGGTGTTTTGGTCCCGGCATTGCTCACGTAAAGGTGCTAGGCGAGTGGAAGAAAGAAGAAGAAAACGAAGATGACGAAAGTCGATTTTCACCATTTCCAGGTTCGTCACTTTAGTAACAATTTAGAGCAAACTCCTTGCTGCTGTAAGATTGGGCAACGCCAGAAAACAGATCTAAGTGTCTTTGGACGTATAAAATTCACCACCAGGCGAAATATCAGCGTTTGAACGCTAATACATTGTATGTAGCCGCCATCTTGTTTTCTCGTTCATCCCTACATAGGGAGGCACTACCGTGCCTCCCTAATAACACACGAATCTTGGGAAATGCATTGCGTTGGTTTGCTTTCAGGACTTGTCCATGCAAATTAAATTCGTGAAAATGCTGAAACACTTGATTCGCGAAAATTTAGCCACATGAAAAATACCCTCTATAGGGTATTCATGCATGCTTGCATAGAGCTATTGGGACAATCAAATTTCTGCCATTCCCTGGTCAGGCATACTTTTAAAGCGCAATGTGCTTCTGTTTCCTCTGACACACATAATAAAAAATAATGGCTAAAAGCATAAGTAGATAAAATTTAAATTGCTCACATCGTACCTGAAATATTATACCTCTCTTAGTCTCGCTGACAGTGTGCAGTGTCCTATCAACGAGACTGACAGGACAAGTTCAGTTTACACTATCTACGTACGGGCTTGGTTCATCATGTGGCTAGCCAAGTATCATACATGAAGAGATCGACAAGAATATATTATGAAATTTACCAGGAAGTAGCGTAATTTTTAACAAGCTTGTGAGTCATATGCAGTATATACCATGCAGGCCTTCATCGAAGAAGGCCTGGGTACGAAGCTAGCTTACACCATCATTTATATAATTCATAGACGCTCAATCATTATTAGAGAGAGGTATAGTACCGGGGAAGAGATACTAATACAATACAACCCTAGTCACAAGCTAGGCTAGCCACTAGACACACTGTACCTGTTACTGGTAAGATGTATTTGTCTCTCAATGCAACTGACAGCGTTTGGTGATTGATACTCTCTAGAGCGACTATGATATCACTCCACGAGGCATCAGGTGTTGAGTTCAGCCAATACTGTAGCAAATCAATCCTCCATCGTTGTATTCCCTCCTGTGGGGACGATTTCTGGATCTCTTGTAGCTTATTGGGATGAACTCTCAAAGCCACACCCAGAGAATACCAATCGTTCATGTTTTTTAATTCAGTTGTCAACTGGAAGATGGTTGGGGCTTGAACGTCTGTGTACAATAAATCATTGTGGAAGCATAGATATGGTGGGAGGTTCAAGGTAAGACCGAGTACACATAGTGACAACACGATACAGTGGGTTTACTCATGCACACTACTGAACTCGTTCAGAATAAAAAAAACACGGAACATATGCTGCATTCATGAGGAACGCAAATATTAATGTAACCAGAGATTGTTAATACTACATAACCGGGATAAGAAACAGCTGTGACAATCTGGTGTCACTATGTGTGCAATAATCTACCTAACAAAAGGTACAGTGAAAGCGGTCACGCAGTATTATCCCGGTCTTATCCCGGTCACGCAGTATTAATAATCTCTGTTGTAACTCACTGTCAGACATTTTCAGGTTATAAACAGCTAAAAAATCGTGAGATAAGTATAGAGAGAGAGAGTCTCAGTCACAGCGATATAGCCTGTTCGTTTTGTTAGGTTCCGCATTCCATAGATCGTGCGTGTTTCCTTGTTGCACGTGAGTGATTGCGGGTGGGATGGGCCTCGCGGATATGTTAGCGACAAATGTTGTGAAGCTTCAGATAAGACAAGGGACGGACACTTCAAACTCTTCACATATCCACTTACTATTGACGTGAAATATACGTGATTCTAAATATGATCATGATACAGTGTTATGTTAGATATTGATCACAATTGCATGATGATCATGACTATACGTAAGTTATCATCGTACACACTGCTACATACAGGTTCTCTGTTACCAGGCTAGGATCCACTCTACACTGATAATTATACTCCCTCTTTTGACATGTCCGTGTTTAATCAATGTAAACAATGTGCATGCAGATCAGTGTGTCACATTGCTCTGTGACTTATCAAGAGATTGTTACCATTCTACGTGTTCATTAATTGTATGGGCACCTACTTCAACTTTTAATAAGGAAATTATCTCACTATCTCTCTCTCTCTCTCGTTGTAGTAACTACAGGTATGTACAATAGGTCTATTATCTCAGATGGTTCACTCACAGGTATATAGTGTTATAGTGGCTTGGATACCTGCATTGCTGGTAAGTACACGTATATTCTTAATCTGTATCACCCACTGTAGGAAAAGGACACTTCTCATGAAGGTCAGTAGATAGAATGAGACACTGACAGACTTTAACAGATGATTACAGGTATATCATGCTACCAAGTACTTGAATTATGTCATTGACTCACTGTCACTTATAAAAAGAAAAACAGCATTTATAATTATCATTACAACGGAATAGTGTATTGGAACTTTGGTTAGTGCACTATACTTTGGTTAGTGCACTGGATGCTGCAAATGTGAATGTCAAATATCGATATCTTACTATAAATACACATGATTGTATCAATGCTAATGAGATTATACCAAAAATGAGCTTTTAATTGATACATTTTGAGTTAAATTTACTGATTTTAATGAAAAAATTGCCAAATTAATTTTTAGAAGGTGCATACACGTGCACTACTCAGAGTGAAGTACAGGGATGCACGGTAGTGTGTCCCTATGTAGGAATAGACGAAAAATAAAATAGCAGCTGCAATGCAATGTATTAGCATTCAAGCGCTGACATTTCACCTGATAGTGAATTGTACACGTCCAAAGGCACTTTAATCTGCTCACTGCCATTGCCATATCTTTAAAATAGCACAGATAACAAACACACTGTGCTCTCATTGATCATGACGTGTGACACAATGACCTGATGAGTTGTTGCCGCCTTATGCCGAACAAAAGCACTATTGGAAATCAATTGCATTAGAGTGGTCTTGAATTATCTGTGGATCTCCTTCAGTTAGTAGAAACATTAATAATCAGATAAAAAATTTAATTATGAAGCAAGCATATGGAGTTTTTATAAAAAAACTTGTTGCTACTACTCAAGGGAAACAGTTGATAATGTGTTAGGATGCATAGCTAATTAAAAGAATTGCACTTGATGTGCATAATTTTGATGTGCTTCATGTCATTGAGTTCACCGGATATTGAAAATAAATTATGTTAGTACTGTGTGATCACCAATTGGTATAGGAACTGCTGCTGTGACACATCGCATTACCAAAGTATTGATAGAGTCATATCTTTCTCGAACACCTTTGAGTCACAACCAATCCCCACCTTTATGAACACCTAGACTAACAACTTTCTTCTGTACTCTAAAGATCAACAGTTTAAATTTTATATTATTTACTCATGCAATATTCTAACTACATACACAATATCCACTGTGAAGAGGTGACTGGGACCTGGCAGGTCAGTTGCTCTCACTAGGAATGTCTCATCTATATCCTCCCTCTCAATCAGTAGCACCATCAGTCACAACTTACACTTAAGCTTGTCACATCCTCTTTAGTAACTGTTGACAGGAAACACAACTCATATGAGCACTATAGCAATGATTAGTAGTCTTTCCATCATCATAGTATAAAGCTAGATGCATTGTTTTGGATACAAAAGTGTTGTGAATTCACGTTTTACATAGTGTATTGCAATGAATTTATATTTTTATCATGTAGCAGCATCAGTCTGCCACTCAGTCATGTTTGAAAATCAAAATTAATCAATTAATTTATAATGTAATACTACCGATCATGCATGTTACTCGCAGAGCCGCATATATTAACTTTTACTTGTTTCACAGTAATTTGTAAGCCCCAAGTATACTACTAATAATTATAGTATTAATTTTGTCCTGATAGATTTATTTGTGTGGTAGTATACCAGGTCACTTCCTATCGCGTATACGTCTGCCACGCATTGCAATACACTGATTACAAACTAGTGGAATCGAACAAGGATGTCTACAACCTGTCACCACTAATGGAAATTGCAATACAATAAACCATTGTTGTGCTCAGTAAAGAGCTGATGAGACACCATGCATGAATTAAGGAGATGCATAAAATATTATCAAGAGTGTACTACTTACCAGGAGCTACGACAGGAGATAAACCCCACATCAGAAGATTTTAGGCATTGCCCATGCACATCCTTATGCACTTTTTGGGATGTGACACAATCATTTGACCTCTATACCTTTCGACAGTATTTCTTGAGTCTTATGTGTGTCAAACACTATAATACTCTGTGATGCTTATGACTATAGAAGCAAGTGAGACAAAAACAAATTCATTTGTAGTAACCATACATGTAGACATTACAAACTCATGCTTCATAATTTACCGTGCACGTGTGCCTTCAATTATAAGGAAAATGCGAGACAGAGTTGGGGTGAAATAGATTAATAATTTTGCATGTATTGTTTATTTAGCCATGCCATGCACTGTTTGTAGTTGAATATTTATGCTAGCATGTACGTAGTACCATGCATATGCATGCATTGCATGTACAGAATATGCAAGTGTATAAGAGCTAGCAGTTTGAATTAAATCATTACTATTGTTTTGTAACATGGTTTAAACAAAATTTAATAGCTACACATGCAGTGACAATGTGACAAGTAGTTAGAACCATTGTCAAATGAAACATTAAATTTGATACATCATTACAAAAAATTACTGATAATGGTACTTAGATTCGATGTATGCACAGCTGGATATCGAAAATATACTAGTATTTCATGATCATCAATTAGTATATAATTATGATGCTGCGATGACATGATGCATCACTAATGTGTTGATAGAGTCATATCTTTCTCTCATTCCTTCAATTCGCAACCAATCACCATCTCTATAAACACACAGACTGACAACTTTCTTCTGTACCCTAAAACAGAAAAAATAATATGAAAAATGTACTGTAGTATAGAGAAAATAAATTGGTCGATTTACACCACTGATTGCTTAACACAATTAAAAATTACCTGCATGTATTATGATACACTTTCCACTATGCTATACAGCATCTGTGTCAATATGTATTACTTAATGTTGAGAAGGAGTGCTTTTCACGATTAATGACATGAGACCATGTCCCGAATGCCATAAATCACGTAAAGTATGACTCACTAACATTAAATGATTTTCGTTCCTTCTATAGAAGCTCTTGGGTGACTCGTGTTGGTGGCGCACGTGTAGTATAAAATTTATTGACTGTTCAATATTACGCTTGTGAAAATACGGAGTTTAAAGTCTGGGCGGTGCCTTTGATGTCGGACAGGAAGTAACAATAATTGCTGCTATTGCATGTATACATTGACTTACACAATATCCACTGTGAAGAGGTGACTGGGACCTGACAGGTCAGTTGCTCTCACTAGGAATGTCTCATCTATCCTCCCTCTCAGCAACCTCTCTGACTCCTCCTTACTGAGCAGTCTGCAGAGCCATGTGCTCTGATCACGGTGAGGGTAATGCTTGGGAAGTGATGCCACATCACTGAATGTGTAATGCTGAGAAACAACATCAGTGGTACCATAAATTAAACAGTGTAAATACCACACAATACTAGAAAATTGATAGCTATACTACTAGTTAATTAACACAAGTGAAACATGACATCTAGTGTATTTAAGAATGGCTACCAATCATGCATCGAAATGAATCTGATGTGCAAAAAATTATAATTAAGTCTGCAAATAACTGGCTGGTTTTAACCATCTAAACTTTTTGTCATTGCTCATGCAAGCGCTTGGAAAAAGTCCGTCGCCGACATCACTTAATCATCGTCATAAGTCATGATAGTGTATCTCACGAAAACCCATTCCAGATCTTCACCGTCTCTCACAATTTCAGCATCAGGCGATTTTTCATATGTTAAATGTACTTTTAATGAAGCTGAAAAATGTTTAAAGTGATAAAGGAACAGAAACAAGTAATTCAAAGATATAAGGATCGAGTGCAGACCTGGGGCAGTTTGAACAGATGATCATTTACATGTGCAAGCTGTTAATATGCTAGATACTAGCTTTGGTTAACTTTGCAAGTGTTAATTCAAGACTTGTTTTAACCCTCGGCGAGGGTTACGGCACTTGCTCTGTCATTATTCTTGCAAACATATCATCCCTATACACTTTCTAGTTTTTGTCAACTCCAATACAGCTTTTCACTTGCTACGTGACCATAATAAAGCTATGAATTTACAAAATCAACATTGTGGTTGAAAATTCATAAATCCAAACACTCACTGGTATGACAGTAGGAATATCTGATGGTAGGTTAGCAAGAGTATCTCTGCAGATAGTGAGAAGTGATAAACACAAACAACATTACTGATAGCTCACTTGTCAGGAAAAAGTGGATGGGTCAGTGTAACTGGTGTTGCTCCTTCATCAAGAGTAAACCCTTTTCTTGATAGATCAGTCACAAAGTGTTCAATTGATGTATACTTCTCATTATTGAGTGATCCATAGTAGCTTCCTCTTCTGTAGATCAGTGCATTCCTTACCCGTCCATTGACACTGTACAATTGACACAGTATTCACCAATAGCATGAGGTAAGATAGTACTAACTCACACGACATTGATAGCATGTGTATTAATTGAATATGATGATGGATCAGAAACAGGTTTCCCAATAACCACTCTAACAAGAAATGTTCCATCTGGTTTATATGCCATTATATACTCAGCCTCCTCTATTGTGATCTGCCATACAGAGCTGGAGGGCTCACTCTGGGTATGTTGACAACCATTACGTACTATACCATCATCAGTAACACCATCACTCACAGCACTGGAGTGTGTCATACTCTTCATCACATCCTCAGCTGCTGTGGGTAGGAAACATATTATGGCGCATGCATGTGTATTAGGGAGACACGGTAGTGTCTCCCTATGTAGGGTTGAACGAGAAAACAAGATGGCGGCTACATACAATGTATTAGCGTTCAAACGCTGATATTTCGCCTGGTGATGAATTTTATACGTCCAAAGACACTTAAATCTGCTATCTGGCGTTGCCCCATCTTACAGTAGCAAGGAGATTGCTCGAGATTGTTACTAAAGTGACGAACCTGGAAACGGTGAAAATCGAGTTTCGTCATCTTCGTTTTCTTCTTTCTTCTTTCTTCTTCCACTCGCCTAGCGCCTTTACGTGAGCGCTGTGGCTCCGGTCCCGGCAACGGGATCGACCTTTCCATGGTTGCAGTCCCGGCAACGGGATTTTAAGAACGGCATTATGTACCGAGAAGCCCCGATCGGTTGCCATGGCAATCACGTGATAAATATGGACTCTAGTCTGAGCACACACTAGGAAACATTAGCCTAACAACTAAATCCTAAACCCTAAACCCTAAAAACCTTCTCCTAACTGTGCAAAGTCGGGAGGGTGTCCTAACCCGGGCCTTCTGCCCTTGGTAAGCCTAAGGATCGTCTGGAGGGTGTCCTAACCCGGGCCTTCGGCCCTTGGTAAGCCTAAGGATCGTCGAGAAGGTCGTCCTAAAGCGGGCCTTCTGCCCTTGCTAAAGATCGTCTCGAGCGTTGTAAATGGACCAAAAAACTTAAGTTTTTGTAGAAGAAAAAAATAATAAAAAAGACACCATGAATGGTATCGAACCCGGAGCGAACGCACTACAAACCACGCACTAAACCGCTGAGCCACCGAAACCTGTTGGCTGTTCAATCCACCAAACAAGCCTTTATAGTGCTTCTATACGTGCGCGCGCGTAGATAATATAAGCCGCCGAAGGCGGCTCGCGCACGTGACTTCCGGTCGGGGCTTCTCGGTACATAATGCGATTCGGATTGTAATAGCAAATGGGTCGATCCCGGCAACGGGTATCACTATAAAGCCTAGTTCCAATGTCAAGTTGGCAACAGGTCTCGGTGGCTCAACGGGTAGGTGTTGTGCATAGCAGTATGGTGTGCTAGGGTTCAATCCCTGGTACATTCTACTTTTTTTGGTTCTTTTTTTTTCACTAAAAAAACTGTTAAGCAGAGGCTAGCGCTCTTACCGCGGGTCAGTAGCGCTGTTAGCCACGGGTTTGCGCTGTTAGCTCCGTAGGACGACCCTCCGACGATCCTTAGTTAGTTAGGAAGACACTCCCGACGATCCTTAGTTAGGAAGACTCTCCCGACGATCCTTAGTTAGGAAGACCCTCCCGACGATCCTTAGTTAGTTAGGAAGACCCTCCTGGCTTTTCGCAGTTAGGCGAAGTGTTTTAAGGTCTTGGGTTTAGGATTTAGTTTTGTTATAATCCCGTTGCCGGGACTGCAACCATGGAAAGGTCGATCCCGTTGCCGGGACCGGAGACACAGCGCTACGCGAGCAGTGCCGAGACCAAAACACCCACGAACAGTCGTGAAATTATCCTCGCATGTGCCTTTTGAACTTAGTTTTTAGCGAAACGGCGATATAAATTCCGCGATTTCTCGATCGTGATCCATTGTCAGCTAAGTGTTAGTCTCGTTCCCAGACCACACCTCTTCCGCTTTGCTTCTGAGAGGGTCTGGCAGCTTGCTCGACTTTTCTCGGTCTTGATGACGTTTCATTCTCAGAAAATGGGAATGACCAATCAGATCGCCTTATTTTCAAAATTCACATGACAAACGCGCCGTTGAGCACATGATCAACATGGCGGTAGTGCAGTGTGTTCAGATTCATCGATGACAGAGAGCATCTAGGGTAATCTTCGTTGACTAATAAGTACTACCTGGCAGCCAGTCACTTCTTAGCTGGCTCAAACGAGCGATTTCGCTACCAACAGGTGTGGAAAAATAATTTGCGATTTATTGTTGTTGCCATTACATTGTGAACGTTGCCATCTTCGAGCGCCACCAAGGAACACAGCATAGTATCTGTCATGTCTTCCTGACCTGATCCATAACTATTGTAACTCATGTGACCACAGACATTAGTATACAGACAATTTGTCCGCATATTGCATCCGTGTAGCTATTGAACGCGTGACAATGACGTCACCAAGACCGAGAAAAGTCGAGCAAGCTGCCAGACCCTCTCAGAAGCAAAGCGGAAGAGGTGTGGTCTGGGAACGAGACTAGCTAAGTGTTAGACGCCATTAGTGATTGCGCAATACGCACGTGACCAAGCTGTGGTTAGCGCACGTGACCAAGCACAAGCTTGAGTATCGCCACGCCGTATATATCACGGAGAACACATATTTGTCTGGAGTCTTCGAAGAACGGTAAGCTAGCAAGCGCAGAATCACCATTCTGCCTTGCCAGATAATTATAACATCCGTAAACAAGTGTGGGCGGGGCTCGTATGCACTGTATTCATGCATGCGTAGGCGAGCTGATATCTACAGCATAACAATTATTTAGCTACAAGTTTAGAATTGTTAATAATAAAGAAAAGACATCAACAACAGGAAAACCAAACCAATGGTGGAAACAAAGATGGCACAGTAATTGCATGATATTGAACTGTACTTCACTGAAAAAGAAAAAAGGACACAAACAAGAAAATTAAAAAGATTTCTATCGAAATCAAAAGGATGTAGGGTTGTGAAATCTACCACTGGTCAACAATGTAAACTAACAAGGAACAAGCATGGAATGGTAACACGATTGACTTGCTAACAGACCATAGATCCCTACATCAGTGGCTGTACATAAGCTGTCACAAGCTGAATGCACGTCAGGTGTCAGTCAACAGCAACAAGCTAAGCTGAACTAGCTATAGTCAACTACAGCAGCCACTGATGTAGGGATCTATGGTCTGTTAGCAAGTCAATCGTGTTACCATTCCATGCTTGTTCCTTGTTAGTTTACATTGTTGACCAGTGGTAGATTTCACAACCCTACATCCTTTTGATTTCGATAGAAATCTTTTTAATTTTCTGTAATATATGACTGCAATAGATCAGGCACATAGTATTAACATACCTTGAGAATCAGGTCCACTCAACCTGTGCTTGGAGTCTGGTGTTTGAAGAGCAATATTATATGATTGTATATAGTCTGCATTCTGCTCACCTTTCAGATGAAGTGCAATGGTTAGCTGAAGGACAAGATCTTGCACAAGTGATATCTGATGATGAAAATCTAAAGTAACACAGATTTTATGATAACATATCCTCACCTCATTCTGATCACTGGTGTCCACTACTATAGTGTCTCCTACCCTAAGGTAGGTGACACTGCTCTCCACCAGCAGCTCCCTGTTCTTTTGTGCTAGCCTCACTAGTTCGGTCATTAGATTCTGTGGAGCACAGCAGATTACCCGTACACTCCCTCCTCTAACTACCATGATGTGGACATAGACACACTGATCATCGAAGGCTTGTTGGAGAAGCTCTAGTATATCAGACAGAGTCTTATCATTTGGACGCCATCTTAATTTGAAAGTGATGGTTGTAGAAGGTGTTACATCTATTGACTTGACAGTAAAGAATTGCTTCACGTAGATGTGATTAGTCAATTTGTATTGACAAAAATTGTCAACGAATTCATAATACTTTTCAATTTTTTCGATGGCAGCAGAGACACCAAATAGATCAGCAACTCCTTTGAGATATGAGCAAGATGTGAGAGATGAGTGTCTATGAATGATATTAATGATGTCTGAGATAGTGTGAGCATTATCAAGTGAATCATTCATCTCTGGAAATTTGGACACATATCCTCTGAGACGCTTTATGTTGACTGATTTTTCTTTCTCCAATATCTCAGTGACTTCAACAAAGAGTCGAGCAAATTTATTTTGTATATCTTCAAAATCTCTTCGATACTTTCCAGGCACAATGACAGAAGCAGTTGTAACTGTATGATTCGTGCATCAAATAAAACACGTCAAGAATTGAATGTACATTGTTAACCCTTTAGTTACTGTATTATTCTATTCGAGAATACAAGTTTCTACTACAAAAAGTATGCTAGCTGTCCCAAACTAGGTTACAATTATGCTCTGCACCATACAAGCACCACACTAATGTACTAAACTCTAGGGCAGAGCAAAAGTATTGAAATTATCACACTCATGAATGTTTTCACCATTGTGATAGTGATAGTAACATTTGCACATTTATGATATTAACAAAGAATGCCTAAACTGAGCATACTGGTTTGATTAGGACATGGAAAGAAGCCTGCATGTACGAAAACTACCAGCATACTGGTTCAATATTAACAAAATAACAGTCTCCGCCCATCATTATCACTGCGACGACAGTGATTCAAGTGCCAGATGGCATAATCTTTGTGGGTTTATTTGAGAATATTCTAGAAGGATGTAAAAAGCTCCAAGTCGACAAACTTTTGGCTCGTTCGTCACTCCAGAAAGTTTTGATGGGCATTTCAAAGAAGGCATGAGTGTTATGGATGAGCTACTTGAGTAAGTAGCTTCGTAGTATGTTCGTGGTTTGGCTCCTACATCAAGTTCTTGTACAGTTACATTGAAACAGATTGCTCGCAATCATAGGTTGCTCTTCTTCGAAATGCATTTAACTAGCCAAGCTACCATCTGCATTATCATGCATCTTTTCCAGTTTTTCATTTTCCTTCTCATTATGACCTGTTTCTGAAAAATAATGAATGACCTCCCTCCCACTATCCATTCCCGTTTTGTTGCTGACGAAAACTGACAATCTACTTTGCATGGTCTTACTATAGTGGCAAGCAAAGCCAGTTTTTCAAACTAACAGTTTTCTCATAGCCAGATGCCACTTGAGAGCTATTTCCTATACAAGTATAACTATACAACAATAACGTCAGTTTCAAATAATTATTCACTCTGTTTTCAAATTTTTTATAGTAGAGCTGGGTGAAAGTGAAATATCACAACAGATGAAAGTTTTCGTGAAAGTTTTTGCACTTTTTGGGCTGATTGCTATGGGCTTAGATCTCAGAACTACAGCAGATAATTATTAGGAAAAATTAAGCGCTGGCGCTATTACGCAAGTGAGAGCTGCGCAGAATAGCAAACACGAGCATGAAAATTGGTGGACCCACCATCTTAACACGTGTGGCCCCATCTATTTCTGCCCCAAAATGGGTGTAACTATAGGTGTAACATGGGTGTAACTGCTCATTAATAATTCAGCGATGATTGCACCAAAAGCATCTATACTACTTACAGCCATTCATACTAATAGTAAACACTACAGGACAATTTTCATGTTGTATACATGGCTCCAAAATAATAATTGCGCACGTGTCACTCTGGCCTGCATCACCAGCCACGCCTCCCTTGGTGGGCAGAAGAGTGAAAAATGTATGGGAAATTGGCTTTGAGTGACTATGTTGCATCTCTGGAGTCACGACCGAAACAGAGGTATGCAGAGATGCAGAGACAAGACCAGTGCAGAGACCTTGCACCACGTACGAAAAGCGGAAGTAGTCGTGAATGTGTAGATGGTTTAATACACATGACTAGCAGTGAATTTGATTGGTCAGCAACTAACTCCGCTTTTCGCTTCGTGGTGCAAGGTCTCTGCAAAGTCTAGTAGAACTGACAGCTTGCCCACCAAAATATAGGTGTAACTTACACGTGAATTACGTACCACCCAATTTGCCGGTCGCATTAATAAGTTAATAACTACTTTTGAAACCATGTATATAGTTACCTGGAGCTGTAGTAGTAGTTGTATTGGTAGACCTAGTAGAGCAGTCTTGCTGACCTGTAAACAATAAAACAACATAATCAGCTATTGACACAAATCTATCTGCATGCACCTGTTACTGGTATAATGTGGTTGTCTCTCAGTCTAGCTGACAGTGTGTGATGACCAATTTTTTCCAACGCTGTTATAATCATGCTCCACGAGGCATCAGGTGTTGAGTCAAGCCAATACTGTAGTAATTCAATTCTCCAATATTGTATTCCCTCTTGCGGAGCAGATTGCCTGATCTCTTTTAGTTTACTGGGAGGCACTTTCAAAGCCACACCCAGAGCGTACCAATCACTCATCGAGTGCAGCTCCTCCGTCAACTGGTAGATGGTTGGTACTGGAATATCTGACACTATGACGATAATAACAGTACTACATAATACTTATACAACTCACTGTCAGACATACTAGCGATCTTTAGCTTTACAAACCACTGCTTTGCGACGCGAAGGGGCGTTCTATCTGGCTTGGGCGTGTACCTATATATAGGCGTGGCTCGTACTTCTGCAGTGCAGCGCAGGCAGAACACACGAGCGCATGTCAGCTCCCCGCTAGTTAAGGATGTAGCACTACGTAAAAAGACGGTAATTCCAACAGCAACAGTTATAACCCACAGTATTCCCACTGTGCAACACAGTTACCCCGTGGTTGCACTGGCCTCGCTAACACTTACAGAGTTATCTACCGTGGGTGAGCTAACTTCAGGATATGTTTCTATGGTTAGCACAGTGGATATGCATGACCAGTGCAACTTGCGTGTAACCACAGGATAACAACAGCAGCGGATAACTGTGTCAGGATAATAATTGATATAACCAGTGCAACAACAGTGTAACCATCGCGCAACTACAGTGCAAGCAGCCCCGTATTGCACACCCGTATACTACTACAGTTCACGCTTGTATTCTCCGTGTTACTTTCTTCAGTTTAAAAAATATAATCTATGAAGTCACAGAATCATAGTCCTGTAACTGTTCTTCTTGATGTGCTCAGAAGTGTCTGTTGCAATATGAACCTGCATAAAAAAAATGTTTGTTGTACGCCAGACAAGTATCACCTCACCTCATTGCTGCTATGCATGGACAATCAATCCCCTGTAAAACAAAGCCCTGTATAGAGAAAATAGAGAATCTATAATAGAGAAACAATGAAACACAGAAATTATGACGAACCTCCACACTCCATGTAAACAACAGCTGTATAACAGAGAATCAGTGACACACAAATACACACATAACGAGGTGAACCTCCGTTCCACATCAGGAACTCCTATACTTTATAACAGAGGAACATTATATACACACTGATAATGACGAACCTGTAACAACATAGTTGTGACTTTCTTCTCATGCAGTCGTTTGCTTAAGGTCGTACTTACCTGCATTGGGGTAGCAGAGTACGTAAGCTTCCGTGTTACGACTGATGGCTGTAATGAACGGTCTCATCTCTATAGCTCCGAGTGCACAATTGAGACCAATACTACACAGAAAGAGCAAAAATGAGAACAGATTTCACAAAACCCTCGGTGTGTCATGCACATTGTAGAGTTAGTTCCTTAGTTATGGTTTACAGAAGGAGCTTTGCAGCTAAATCCAACCACAAGGTGTGTCACGTGGGCACTCACACACCTTGTGTGTGTGCGTGTGTGTGTTGTGTGCTGACTCTTTAGAAGAAATATGGTACATCACAAAGTAGAAAATTGAAGCAAGATTGCACTGTAAATTATTTCGCACACTCGCACACACACACACGCACGCACACACACACACACACACACACACCTGACAGCAACAGAGCATCACTGAACAAATTCTCGGGAGGTTTCCAAGGAGTAATACCATGAAGAGCTTCAGCCACTGCTCTGGAAGACAGAGACAAACACAATCATAAGTATGTTCAATCAGTACATTGCACTAATGAACAAATAGTGAAAATAATTGTTCTCAAATGACTGGTTGAAATACATATACCTCTTACACAATTATATGCTTTTCAGCAACCATAAGCGACTACAAGTTTTTTGATAACCAATACTGGGTCAAGATGACATTGGCTTACTTGATATGAGCTGGAGTAGTTCCACAGCATCCATTACCAATATTTAATAAACCACCTTCAGCAAACGACTGCATGAGGAAGAACAGTCATGATGACAACCCACTGTGCTAACAATTAACCCTTTAATTACTAAATTATCCAGCTGAAATTTTAACCTCGTAAATGCTGACCACTTCTCTCGTGAATATCTCGTGTGTCTTTTGAGCTACTGGTCTCAAATTTGCGTCCTTTTACCCCAGTGAGTAGCCGCAATTGCCCACACTCAAGTCGGTCAATATGCCCCTCCCACTTCGAAAGTGAAGCCGATAAAGTGCAACGACATCGTCAAATTTTGCTCAAAGTTAGTACTTTGGGGCTGGCTGCTGAAAAGTACACACAAATAGCAGTGGTTGTGGTGAGTGCAAAATGTAGCCCAGATCATAGAGAATGTCCAAAAATGTGTTTCCGAGCACCCTGAAAGCCATAAAATGTCCCAATTTTCTTGGCAGCCATTTTGTTTTTCCTAAAATGTTGTGAATTTTGCACTGAAGCCATAGAAATGCCGTCGCCATAACGTTTAGCGCAGGGGCGTGCCGAAAACCGGTCAATTTTTGCGGTTATTTGTATTCTTCAATTTGGCTTAATTTTGGGATATTTTAACACTTTTTGATAAAGTTATGGTGTCTGAAGTATGTATGTCGCCAAAAGGCGACATTAGGGGTTAAAGGGTTAAAGCTTACAGACAACTGAGACAAGTCTGTGTAATACAATTTAGTATACAGTATAGTCAACAGGGGCCATTCCGACGCGTTTTGGCGTTGCATTGTTTACTTCTCGTTTATACAGTTGTAACCTTGTTCACGAACATTGGATTGACCTAGAACTTTTACCAATCAGTTCTAGTGCCTATTTTTCACCTAGATCTACAGAACTTGAATCGTTAAGTTTAATAATTTTGCCAAATCGACCGTTTTAATTCGTGAACCTTTCCGGGCTATTTCGACTGCTGAAATATGCACCGTTCCACGATCTCTACAGCAACGCACTTACTCGTGGCTGCTTGAAGACTAGTAGTGTTGTAAAGGAAGTCGTCTGCTGAACACGTTGGTTCTTGTTTTAATCATGTGCGCGCTACCATTTTTATGCTATAAGCGAAAAGAGAAAGTAAGGCTAGCGGGGCTATTTCGACGATCGAAATCACATTTCAATTGGATTTGTACGTGAAGTCGGAATAGCCCCGATTGACTATACATCACTGATGCGTATAGTAGAAGAGGGAATAAGTGTACTGACACACCTTCTTGTGCTGCGCTGTGACTTCTGGCGTCTCATCATAGTCGCCGAGATCATTAGGTAGACCTGAGATAAAAAGAACAGTATAAAGGAGCATCAAGATCATGCGCACTTGATGCGTATGTATATAAACAATGCTGTGCAAACTAAACCGATATGCTAATGTCAGTGGAACCTTTCTATGGCGGACGCCATTGGGACCAACCAAAAATCGTCCATTATAGAGAGGGTGTCCTCTGGTCAGGGGCTTATTATACACTACTCACCTGCATTGGGGTAGCAGAGTACGAAAGCTTCCGTGTTTTACTGATGGCTGTAATGAACGGTCTCATCTCTATAGCTCCGAGTGCACAATTGAGACCAATACTACACAGAAAGAGCAAAACTGATTGATACAGAAATAACACAATACATTTCTGTAAGATGGACACATCTAGTATGTAACCATAGAGACACTATCATGTGATGCTAGTCATGTTAGTCAAACCTGTCCCGTTACAAAATAAACCTGCCTAGCAAGAACCATGCTATTGTATTGTAAAGGAGTCTATCTCATGCAGTTAGATACTCACCATAGCGGGCGAACATGAGACACACTGATGAGGAATGCTTCTGGTGTCTGTCCTGATAGTGTGCGTCCACTCTGATCAACAATAGTACCTGATACCTAGTCAAACAATGATAAGATACACAGTCAATGTACAGTAAAGCTTTCTCACACTTGCCGTACAACCTAAATTTAAACATTTATACAAAAATAATTTTCATCGATTGTAGTGTTTGCAAAATGCCAGTTCAATGGTTTTAATAATGCTTTTAATAGTAAGTACCACAAGTATAACCTATAGTGTGTGACATACTTACAAACACAGGAACTGGTTCATACTCTTACAGCGCGTTTACACTTGTGGAACCGTTCTGATTCGGTCTTTGGAATCGATCTGGGAACGGTTCTGTACCCCGTTTACACTATCCAGAGCCAACTGAATTACAAGCATGCCTATAGCATCACGTGATTTGACCACACCCCTTGCGTTGGGTGTGGTTGTTAACGCCCAACTACAAGGACTTCGCTGGAAGGACTTCGTTGTCGCTCCAAGCCACCATTGTCCAGCAATCCTCGACAGTGGAACAACTTGAAACTCACACGCGTGGTGGGCGAAGCGAAAACGCACATTTTAGTACGCTAAAACGCATACTTGGGATCGCTTCCGTTTACACTATAAAAAATAACCGTTCTGGATCGGTCTGGACCTACACTTGTATATCGATCCGATCCCAGCGAATCGGATCGGTTTGGAACGGTTCTGCATCCGTTTACATTGGGCTTGGAACGGTTCTGGAACCGTTCTAAGCTCAAGTGTAAACGGGCTGTTATTCAAACAGTGTCTCGAGAGCAAACAATGCAGCCTGTAAAGAAAAAGAACATTTACATATCCACCAAATTATTCTTGCGTACTTTAGAGTTAGCAGTATCAAAGATGGTCTCTACCATCAGTATATCAGCTCCACCATCCAGTAGACCACGAGCCTGATCAGCATACGACTGCACTAGATCATCAAATGCTGTACAAAGGATTCAAAATATCCGTGAAGAATACTGAGGCAAGCACTCACTGATGTTACGATAGTCAGGTCTCTCCACAGATGGTGATACTGATAGAGTGCGATTGGTGGGACCCATTGCACCAATAACATACCGTGGAACACCTGTACAATGGATAATGGTACACATAATTATAGCCATTATACTATCACTCTACTACTGGTCACTAACAACTACAAAATAATGCACTACCTCAAAATTATGTACAAACTGTTGTTATGATCAAGAGCTGGCTTGCCCCAAAATAACTTGAGACACAAAAGAAACAATGAGAAGCCATAGATTACAATAACATGGACCCACAATAGGTCAGGTATCTGACCTTTCTAGATTACATTTTAGAACACAGTGTTCATGTATCATGTCATACACAATGTTGGCAGCTGAGATAATCATTACCAGTAGCTTCCTGGACATCTTTGGCAGCTTGTTTAGCAATGGCGGCAGCAGCTTTGTTGATCCTATGCACCTAATGATGAGATACAAGGAGTCAGTGAGTGAGTGAGTGTGAGTGAGTGAGTGAGTGAGTAAGATGAGCATGATGGTCCCTCATATATTAACAGAGGGATTGGAAACTCTGAACGTGACGTCATCACTCCAATACTATATACTGTGTATAAACGCGACTCCGCCTCTATACAAGGCTCGTTTCGGGAAATACGGGTTAGAGATAGCTACTGGCGCGCAAGAATTCTCGCGAACTCGGGCTTTTGTGGTCTAATGCGAGATAGTTTCTTCTTGATCGACTTTGGACTTGTTGTGACTATATATCAGACCAGTAAAAGTCACCGTACGCGCTATACATATAAGCTATAAAGCTGTGGCTGTACGTCCTAGTGGTGCGCGAGTTTGTTGTACCTCTTGGAGTACCTGTGTGCGTTTATTCAAGCCAAGATTGAGTTAACACGGTACGTCTATGATAGTTGTGTGGCGTAGTACTAGTTTATAGTGGGTTCATGGTCTGTTTTGGTAGTAAATTAGTATTTAAGTCGGTTGTGGTAGGTTTTTTGTTTAACCTCTATCTTGCTAGTGACTTGCTTCAGCAACATAGGATGTTGATATGACGAAAGTACATTAGTAGTTGTTTGGCGTGAGCCATGTATGACGTTCTGTTATTCGCTCTACACAGCTCTACACATCGAAGCAGTTCCTTTCGACGTTGCTACACGCGTACCTAAACACTTGATTTGCTGGCACGAAGCCCTACCTCCATTACGTCAGCGAAACGAGCCTTATTCCGGAAGTAACGAGAGTTTCCAATTCCTCTGTTAATATATCTATGGTTGATCTTATGCACCTAATGATGAGTTACAAGGAGTGAGTGAGTGAGTGAGTGAGTGAGTGAGTGAGTGAGTGAGTAAGATGAGCATGATTGTCCCTCACCAGGTGTTCTGTCCCATAGTCACTCTGTGATACGCTGGTCCCATTGAAGGTGTTGGTCTCTGCAAAATCAGCTCCTGCTTCATAGTAATTCTAAACAAAATCAAAATAGAGAAAAATTGCACTAAATCAAACAGGCAATGTACAACGACAGGTCATACAGGAGCCACAGAGAGGCGTTAATTAGTACACTTCAGGTGTATATCAGTCATTTCCAGAAGATTCTAGAGCATACCTTGTGTATCTCATATATGATGTGAGGTTGAGTGAGGCAGAGTAGATCATTGTTGCCTTTGAGACTCTTGGGATGGTCCTTGAACTCATCACCTGTAGAGAGTCGAGCAAAGTAAAATGGAGTGGTTGGAGAGAGAGAGAGAAAGAGTCAATAGAAAATGAAGATCAAGTGGGTGGAAGGTACCTCTGAACTGTTCTTCTGTGAGATGGTATGACTGAATCATTGTGCCCATAGCACCATCCATTACCATAATACGTTTCCTCATTTCTGCTGCTAATACCTCTCCTAGCCCTACACGAGAAAGAACTAGTCAGGCGTGGCCTGCCTAATCGCATACTGTATATAGTCAGGGGACACTAGTATACCTGAGTCGTCGCGCTGGAATGTAGCGGTTACAATTATGTTAGGAAGTGGTTAACGTAGTATTAACATGCGTGGGCGTACACGTGCTATATTGCTGCCATATAGCTGTAGTGTTACGTAATTATTACGTTTTAAATTAGATTCATAACTGATACTGCAATCTGATTGGGTCGCAGCTATAGCTACGACGGGCACAAGTCGTGTATACTAGTGTCCCCTGACTATATACAGTATGCGATTAGGCAGGCCACGCCTGACTAAGAAAGAACACGAACAGATGAAAGATATGAAAAAAACTTGTAAACAAAAATTTGTTAAACACATCAGCTTACCAAATATCTTGGGATAAGTCGGTCTAAACAACAGAGAAGTGTCTAGAGACATTCTAGACTATTATGATGAACCTAGACTACTATTGTGAAGCTGCTGAGAAGAGATGGGACACGCGCTTCAGTGCTTCACCACAGAATCCCACCCGGTTCGGAAACTTTTGGTATCACATGTGATACTAAAAGATTGAATCTTTGGATCACAATGTGATGCCTTGGGATTCAATTAACGTTAATTATAACGGGACTAACCGAGGACTAACCCACATCACTGAATCGATATTGGAGATGGCTGCTGCTGATACGAACCTAAGGGCGATTAAAATCCACTGAAGACGAGTTAGTTCTGCTGTCTGGCATTCTATTCTACTACGAGCCAAGTGGACCAGCCTTCAGTTAAACTAAAAGGCGTTGTAACGAGGAGGAATCTCAGCTAGAACCGGCTGAATGTGCCATGATCGAGCCATGATATAGCTGGCTTGCTTGTGAATTAAAGGTCCGATGAGCTCCTGCACATCTCTGAGTAGAACTGGTG
This sequence comes from Haliclona indistincta, assembly GCA_964017065.1. Classification (NCBI taxonomy): domain Eukaryota; kingdom Metazoa; phylum Porifera; class Demospongiae; order Haplosclerida; family Chalinidae; genus Haliclona; species Haliclona indistincta. Next base: position 10,180,245 of record OZ024786.1, read on the forward strand.
AGTCTGTCAATAGGTAGAGATTGTCAGATTGTATTAAGAGTAGTAATGTTGTTGGTTTTCCTATAAATGAGATCTAGACCACCCCTGCATGCTAGCTATAGCTCTCTCCCATTCAGCTGCTTTAATTGACAGAGAATTTGTTCCGTGCTTGTCTTGTTAACGCATCCAAGGCTACCTGCATGAACAGCACACTTGTAGTCACAATCTGAAGAGAAGGTTGTCTTGTACAAAAATTACTAAGAGCACTTTACCTACGTACTGTAGTACCAACAAGCACACACGTGCATAGCTAGCTAGCCTCTGTTAAATTTGGGCTACTGGTGCATTGTGAATGCCGCAAAATGGGTAGAAAAATGTGAGCGGATTTGAGAAAAGGTATCACTTCGTACATGTAATTTTCGAACGCATGCATGGTTTCAACTTGCTGCCATTCATCCAAATTTGGTACCATGGCTCTAAAATCTGATACACATCCAGCAGAACGATCAAATATTATATACAAAATATTTCATTTGAGTTTCAGTAATGTTTGACCGAGTAGCAGCCATTTGAAAACAGGCGTGCGTTCAAAAATTGCAGGAGCGAAGTGACCCCTTTTCTCAAATCCGCTCACAAAATAATAATTATTCGCGCAAATTTTTTTGTGCCTTTCTCTTAACAACACGAAGAACCACTTAGCGTTCTGAAGAACCTCCCAATATCCTGAAAGGTCAACTTTTCTTAGCAAAAGCTCCACTTTCTTAGCCAAAATTGAAGCAGCTTGTTTTCTCGAAAGTATTGCAGGTGTTGCAGTGAAAATAGCACATGTAGGTAGTCCTACGCGACTGTTCACGAGTTATCGCAAAACAACACGGCCATCTGATTTTAAATAGGACAAAATTTTCAGCGGCACTCTGCACAGATTTGTATAATCTGCTAATGATAATGATGAGTGTAATAGGCTCTCTGGTTCATAATATTGACTGTTGGTTTTTTTTGTGTAGCCAAGCGTCGAAATTAATCACTTTCTCTCTCTCTCTCTCTCTCTCTCTCTCTCTCTCTCTCTCTCTCTCAGGCTATTAATTTTGTAAAATCAGAAAGAAGACATTTGTTATTACCAAAACACCAATTTTGCTTGGAGAATGAACATCATGCAGGTTTGTCCTGCACATCTCTGAGTAGAACTGGTGAGTCTGTCAATAGGTAGAGATGGTCAGATTGTATTAAGAGTAGCACTGTTGTTGGTTTTCCTATAAATGAGATCTAGACCACCCCTGCATGCTAGCTATAGCTCTCTCCCATTCAGCTGCTTTAATTGACAGAGAATTTGTTCCGTGCTTGTCTTGTTAACGCATCCAAGGCTACCTGCATGAACAGCACACTTGTAGTCACAATCTGAAAAGAAGGTTGTCTTGTACAAAAATTACCGAGCACTTTACCCGGCTGCGTACTGTAGTACCAACGAGTGCATAGCTAGCTAACCTCTGTTGCACAATAGTTAAATTTGGGCTGCTGGTGCATTGTGAAATAGGTAGAAAATATTTGCGCAAAATTTTGTACCTTCCTTTTAACGACACACGTAGCTAACAGGGTTCTGAAGAACCACCCCGTCCCCTGAAAGGTCCACTTAAATTAGCCAAAATTGAAGCAGCTTGTTTTCTCGAAAGTATTGCAGTGAAAATAGCACATCTAGTTAGTACTACGTGACTGTTCACGAGAATTATCTCAAAAAACACGGCCATCTGAATTTTAATAAGACAATTTTTAGCGACACTCTGCACCACACGAAAAAGGACCCTCTCCGTAAATTCTTGGCTACGACTTTGTATAATCTGCTAATAATGATGATGAGCATAATAGGCTCTCTGGTTCATATTATTGACTGTTGTTTTTGTGTGTAGCCAAGCGTTGTTATGTTATCGAAATTAATCACTTACTCTCTCTCTCTCTCAGGCTATTAATTTTGTAAAATCAGAAAGAGGACATGTGTTATTACCAAGACACCAATTTTGTTCTAGGAGAATGAACATCAGGTTTGTCATAATGGTTGACAACGTGCTGCTTGATTTGATGGTGTTCTGTCCACAGGTGCAACTGAAAAAGTGATGGTCTAGCAAGTCGTAAAAAGAAGATATAACTAACTTACTACATAAACTAAGTAGCTAGTAGTCCCAGTCGCTACACAAGTATTTTGTTACAATTATATATTTTCTTATAATTATTAACAACAATTATTTTTATTGAAAAGTGCGTAACACACATGACCTAATTGTAACAATGGCTTGTTACTATGAATTGTACTATCCACTAAAAATAGACTAAGTAATAATAAATATCTTCCAGTGACCATACAATCCGATAAAAAGCAAACTGCTGATCAAGTGTAGCTTTACTGTACAGAGTAGTTTACTAGTGCTTTTAACCATTTCAATGATCTTGAGACTAGTACTAAAATGTAGTAAGTTGCATGCTAATCTGGTAGACTTGATGGGTAACAATGCTGTGAAAGCACTGAAATGAAGAAAATGCCACTTCAGAGTGATCTTGAGACTAAAGTGCAGTCAGTTGCATACTAATCTAGTAGACTTGATGTGCAAGAATACTGTGAAAGCACTGAAATGAAGAAAAGGTACTTTAGTGACATTACAGCATTATATCACACTACAGATCTACTGAAATACTACACAATTTACAGCGTTTTAGTACATCAATTATAATGAGAGTGCATCTTTGTTTTCTCACACACTAGGTTCACTGAATCATTATGCAAAACTTACTCTCAAGATCACTCTGAAGTGGCATTTTCTTCATTTCAGTGCTTTCACAGCATTGTTACCCATCAAGTCTACCAGATTAGTATGCAACTCACTGCACATTAGTCTCAAGATCACTCTGGAGTGGCATTTTTTTCCTTTCAGTGCTTTCACAGCATTCTTAGCCATCAAGTCTACCAGATTAGTATGCAACTCACTGCACTTTAGTCTCAAGATCACTCTGAAATTGCATCTTTTTCATTTCAGTGCTTTCACAGCATTCTTATCCATCAAGTCTACCAGATTAGCATGCAACTTACTACATTTTAGTACTAGTCTCAAGATCATTGAAATGGTTAAAAGCACTAGTAAACTACTCTGTACAGTAAAGCTACACTTGATCAGCAGTTTGCTTTTTATCGGATTGTATGGTCACTGGAAGATATTTATTATTACTTAGTCTATTTTTAGTGGATAGTACAATTCATAGTAACAAGCCATTGTTACAATTAGATCATGTGTGTTACGCACTTTTCAATAAAAATAATTGTTGTTAATAATTATAAGAAAATATATAATTGTAACAAAATACTTGTGTCGCGACTGGGACTACTAACTACTTAGTTTATGTAGTAAGTTAGTTATATCTTCTTTTTACGACTTGCTAGACCATCACTTTTTCAGTTGCACCTGTGGACAGAACACCATCAAATCAAGCAGCACGTTGTCAACCATTATGACAAACCTGATGTTCATTCTCCTAGAACAAAATTGGTGTCTTGGTAATAACACATGTCCTCTTTCTGATTTTACAAAATTAATAGCCTGCGAGAGAGAGAGAGAGAGAGAGAGAGAGAGAGAGAGAGAGAGAGAGAGAGAGAGAGAGAGAGAGAGAGAGAGAGAGAGAGAGAGAGAGAGAGAGAGAGAGAGAGAGAGAGAGTAAGTGATTAATTTCGATAACATTAAGACGCTTGGCTACACACAAAAACAACAGTCAATAATATGAACCAGAGAGCCTATTACGCTCATCATCATTATTAGCAGATTATACAAAGTCGTAGCCAAGAATTTACGGAGAGGGTCCTTTTTCGTGTGGTGCAGAGTGTCGCTAAAAATTGTCTTATTAAAATTCAGGTGGCCGTGTTTTTTTGAGATAATTCTCGTGAACAGTCACGTAGGACTAACTAGATGTGCTATTTTCACTGCAATACTTTCGAGAAAACAAGCTGCTTCAATTTTGGCTAATTTAAGTGGACCTTTAAGGGGACGGGGTGGTTCTTCAAAACCCTGTTAGCTACGTGTGTCGTTAAAAAGGAAGGTACAAAATTTTGTGCAAATATTTTCTATCTATTTCGCTGCATTCACAATGCACCAGCAGCCCAAATTTAACTATTGTGCAACAGAGGTTAGCTAGCTATGCACTCGTTGGTAGTTTGGTACTACAGTACGCAGCCGGGTAAAGTGCTCGATAAATTTTGTACAAGACAACCTTCTTTTCAAATTGTGACTACAGGTGTGCTGTTCATGCAGGTAGCCTTGGATGCGTTAACAAGACAAGCACGGAACAAATTCTCTGTCAATTAAAGCAGCTGAATGGGAGAGAGCTATAGCTAGCATGCAGGGGTGGTCTAGATCTCATTTATAGGAAAACCAACAACAGTGCTACTCTTAATACAATCTGACCATCTCTACCTATTGACAGACTCACCAGTTCTACTCAGAGATGTGCAGGACAAACCTGCATGATGTTCATTCTCCAAGCAAAATTGGTGTTTTGGTAATAACAAATGTCCTCTTTCTGATTTTACAAAATTAATAGCCTGAGAGAGAGAGAGAGAGAGAGAGAGAGAGAGAGAGAGAGAAAGTGATTAATTTCGACGCTTGGCTACACAAAAAAAAAAAACAGTCAATATAATATGAACCAGAGAGCCTATTACGCTCATCATTATCATTAGCAGATTATACAAATCTGTGCAGAGTGCCGCTGAAAATTTTGTCCTATTTAAAATCAGAAGGCCGTGTTGTTTTGAGATAATTCTCGTGAACAGTCGCGTAGGACTACCTACATGTGCTATTTTCACTGCAACACCTGCAATACTTTTGAGAAAACAAGCTGCTTCAATTTTGGCTAAGTGGAGCTTTTTCTAAGAAAAGTTGACCTTTTAGGATATTGGGAGGTTCTTCAGAACGCTAAGTGGTTCTTCGTGTTGTTAAGAGAAAGGCACAAAAAGTTTTGAGCGAATAATTATTATTTTGTGAGCGGATTTGAGAAAAGGGGTCACTTCGCTCCTGCAATTTTTGAACGCACGCCTGTTTTCAAATGGCTGCTACTCGGTCAAACATTACTGAAACTCAAATGAAATTTTTTGTATATAATATTTGATCGTTCTGCTGGATGTGTATCAAATTTTAGAGCCATGGTACCAAATTTGGATGAATGGCAGCAAGTTGAAACCATGCATGCGTTCGAAAATTACATGTACGAAGTGATACCTTTTCTCAAATCCGTTCACATTTTTCTACCCATTTTGCGGCATTCACAATGCACCAGTAGCCCAAATTTACTAGAGGCTAGCTAGCTATGCACGTGTGTGCTTGTTGGTACTACAGTACGTAGGTAAAGTGCTCTTAGTAATTTTTGTACAAGACAACCTTCTTTTCAGATTGTGACTACAAGTGTGCTGTTCATGCAGGTAGCTTTAGATGCGATAACAAGACAAGCACAAAACTAATTCTGTCAATTAAAGCAGCTGAATGGGAGAGAGAGCTATAGCTAGCATGCAGGGGTGGTCTAGATCTCATTTATAAGAAAACCAACATTACTACTCTTAATACAATCTGACAATCTCTACCTATTGACAGACTCACCAGTTCTACTCAGAGATGTGCACGAGCTCATCGGACCTTTAATTCACAAGCAAGCCAGCTATATCATGCACATTCAGCCGGTTCTAGCTGAGATATTCCTCCTCGTTACAACGCCTTTTACAGTTTTGGTTTAACTGAAGGCTGGTCCACTTGGCTCGTAGTAGAATAGAATGCCAGACAGCAGAACTAACTCGTCTTCAGTGGATTTTAATCGCCCTTAGGTTCGTATCAGCAGCAGCCATCTCCAATATCGATTCAGCAATGTGGGTTAGTCCTCGGTTAGTCCCGTTATAATTAACGTTAATTGAATCCCTAGGCATCACATTGTGATCCAAAGATTCAATCTTTTAGTATCACATGTGATACCAAAAGTTTCCGAACCGGGTGAATTATCAGCTCGCCTACACATGGATACGAGCCCCGCCCACAATTGTTTGTAGACATGCACGGCGGTTGTAATTATCTGGCAAGCGCAGAATCAGGCAAAACGCAAAGGGTCAAATTTACCAGATTTGTTTTGCAACGGAAGTAGGCGTTACCCTGCGGCGTTAGAGAAGATGCGGGAATGCTAGTCGCGTTAGGAAACTTGCCCATTACAGCTGTTGTCTCCTGAGCTGTTGGCTAAATCGGCGTTCTATGGCTTACTAACTGTTATAGTTATCGTTTAGTGGAGTCTCGACACGACAGCGTGTTGCAGATATGAAATACAGTGATCTCAACTGAGTGTGTTCTGCCCTTTGCTATCGTCGGTTTGCTCTTTGAGGGCGCTCCACTTCACAAAGGTAAACCAGACACTCTCTATAACCTACTAGCATTGTAGAACAGGCATTTAGCTACAATTTGGTGTATTTTATTGCTGTGTAGGTGTGTAAAAACAAAAGTGTGCCATTGTTTTATGCGAACAATTGGTGCATTACAGGCAAATCATGCAAAAACGAAAGTATTGTGATACACATGTAGTTTCTAAACGGTGAGTAAGATCTAATATAATTTGGTAATACTAAGCATAATACACATTGTAGTGTGTTGAGATATAGTGTATATACTAGTCATATGGACTGAGTGTTTAGAATAGACAAAGACAAATGTTGCTGTCATCCATTGTCTCTACTATTTCTGTTTCCAATGCCTCTTGCTCATCATCGTCCTCTTGCTCATCATCTTCCTCTTGCTCATAATCATTTTCCTCTAGCTCATCATCTTCCTCTTGCTCATAATCATTTCCCTCTTGCTCATCATTTTCCTCTTGCTCATCATCTTCCTCTTGCTCTATGTACTCATCATTCTCCTTCTCTAAAGTCAAATTCTTGCAACCTCTGCACTCACATCCAGCACCACATGATCTTCCATTTTTCTTACAACTACATCTTTTAGTTGCACAACCAGTTTTACATGTGCACCCTTTGGTCAAAAAATCTAGATTAGATTGTATTTGTTGTTGAACTTCTTTTGCTTCCCAATCAATAGAGTATTGGCCGCTTTCTTGTCTTAACCACCCCTGTGACTCTGGAGACTCAAGATTGTCGAACTGATTAGGCTGGGAACAATTCCCCCACATGCAGTGGATCCAACTGGATCTTTGCCAGTGTCGCCAAAGGGATGTTATCGTGGGAGGCCTCTGCTCTTCAGTCAACACCGGAATGACTTTTTTAATCTGTGAGTACCACTCCTTATGTCTCTCTTCGGTCGGTACAATTTCTGATAGTGCTTATCACACAGTGCCTGCACATGTGATGGGTGTATACATGACAACTTAATGATGAACAATGCTTTCATTTTTTCTAGAGGCATAACTACTCGCTCTCGGTCTGACTTTGCATGGCACT
>OZ024786.1:10187870-10297150 GCA_964017065.1 Haliclona indistincta
CACAAATCAACAATATAATAATCACATACTTGTAGCGTACCATAGGTCTAGTCCACTTACTTAATTAAGATACAACTGCACACAAATGATACCATGACAAAAAGTATTACCAGTGAGTGTGCATTGTGGGAAATACATGGAGAGGTTCACATCGATTCGCACTATATACAAAGGAAAGAGAATTATTGCTTGATTATACTTGGTAAACTTAGTAGAAACAATCGGTGGTAGTGCTTCATAAAATTAATATAAAATGATCAAACCATTCAGAATTGGGGCTGCTGCCTGCAAAGTGCAACACGATCGAGCCGGGATAAACTCTAGCTGTGGCCTGAAGTATCATCAATTCAGTGCTTGACGCACGGTGCATATACTAGTACTACTCATGACATCAGTGAATATTCAGTGCCTGAGAACGTACCTGTCAACGCATGCATACATGATGGCAGTATAGTAACCGATCGATAGTAACAGTCAGGTAGACTATGACGGCCATTTTAATTTGACCGCGCCTTTCTGAGCCACACCTACATGCCAACCACGCCTACGTTATGTCGTTTCAATTTGCGATTTGGTGCACAAAATGAAATACGACTGTTTATGACGAATAATTTATAATTTAATTTTAAAAGAAAATTGAATGGCGGAAAAGTGCACTGACCCAGACCCACAATGCCGTAAAGTGCTCTTAGAAGGACACATATCTTTAGAAAGCCATGGATTAGCTGCTCAAGCAAGGCTTGCCAGCACTGAAAACGTCTTCACAAGCAGGACTATAAATTCAGTGAAAAAGCTGCAGAGAATATTTTCGTGGAGATTTTCGAGCGGTAGGAAGCAAACAGGTGTGTTTTTTGACGACAAACATATATATATATACGTACATACGTACGTAGACCAACTCAAATGCATAACCCTCTCACATATGTGCAACAATTACACATTGAATCAACACCATTCTCGAAACGTTTGTCTCTCCGGCAGTACTTGCAGGTGTTAGTTTATTCGTATGACATCTTGATAGTAGGTATACGTAGCTAAAATCAAGCTTCAATTTGAAATCGAATTCACAAAAATGCAAATACTAAAATCGAAACATTGGAAAAGTACAATTTACACACTCACTCTTAGGATAGTGGGAATATCTGATGGTAGGTTAGCAAGAGCTAGTATCTCTGCAGATAGTGAGAAGTGATAAACACAAACAACATTACTGTTAGCTCACTTGTCAGGAAATAGTTGATTGGTCAGTGTAACTAATGTTTTTCTTTCACGAACAGTAAACCCTGTTCTTGAGAGAACTGCTACACAGTGTTCAACTGATGTGTATTTTTCATTATTGAGTGATCCATAGTAGTGTCCATTTTTGTAGATTGGTAAATTCTCAACCTTCCCATTGATACTGTACAAAAATATACACCAGTTACCATGGCGACATGTACTACTCACACAACACAGATATCATGTGTGCTGATTGATGATGATGATGGATCAGTAACAGGTTTCCCGTTTCTTTCTCTAACAAGAAAAGTTCCATCTGGTTTATAAGTCAAGATATACTCAGCCTCCTGTATTGTGATCTGCCATATTGAGCTGGAGGGCTCACTCTGGGTATGTAGACAACACTATACCATCATCAGTAACACCATCACTCACAGCACTGGAGTGTGTCATACTCTTAATCACATTCACAGCTTGTAAGATGATTGTGCACAATAGTATCCTTATCTTGTCCACTCTTCATATTCTAGTAGTGTCCAAGAATTTACATGGAGCATGGACAATCACTTGTCCACTATTGCACATGGGACATGTCCAATAGTGTACAAATTACACTAGTTGCCCAAGTCATGTACAAGTTTGGAAGTTATGTATGTATAGTGCCCAAGCAGTGCCGAATAATACTGCTCGCAATTGCTAAACTTTGTACTTTTAAAGTACCACAATTCCTACAATAACTGTTTGGTATGACCAACAAAACATTTAATAATTAAATTTTATTGATGACTATTGTCACAGTTCTGTAACATCTTTGTTGACCTTGTGTTTCACCATTTCGTTCCTTCAAAAATCTCTGACTATATCACTGTAAAAAAATTTGTGTGTATACCACACAAAAAGTCATGTGAATTACCACCATCACTGTACTTACTAATGCTGTCTTTGATCTGGTTCTCACTGGGCAATTGGTCTAGAACACTGTCCAATAGCTGAAGGGCACAATGAAGATGTATCTCAATCCAACATGGCGTCTCCTTGATGCTCTGCCTGGGATAGTCCAGTCCCCATCCCTTCACGAAGCTCAGTCTCAATATGCACAGTCATCGAAGGTCATCAACCACAATAACTCGTGCATATTAATGTGTGGATCAATACGCACGGCGTTTGATAGGTTAGAGTCTGTAGACAAAAATATACCGATCAGTGAGCAGAAAGACCGCTGCTTATATACTCACCTCTCACAGCAGCTTTCTGTGCAGCTACTGTAGCACATGCTTCGGCTGCTTGCTTCTGCATCTCAAGATAGCACTGGCGTAAGTCAAATACCTGTATATGGCAATTATCATAACACAGCAATATTGTGTTACAGCATAATACCTTGACATCTGTTGTACTGGGCTGTCTGTATACAGATGCTTGTTGGTTCACTTATAGAGTCCATTACTTCTCTGCCCCGTTCTCTCTCCATGTTCTTCTCAACCCTTATACTTCATAATTTCTACATTGATGACAATAAACTGTAAACTTAGTACAAATAAATATACCTTTTACTTATCTTTGTACTTACCTACTTATCTACTTATCAGAGACTACATGACGACCCACATTACCTCTGTCTACAAAGCCCACAGCACAATGCTGGTGACTGCCAACAGAGACTACATGACGACCCACATTACCTCTATCTACAAAGCCCACAGCACAATGCTGGTGACTGCTGACAGAGGCTACATGACGACCCACATTACCTCTATCTACAAAGCCCACAGCACAATGCTGGTGACTGCCGACAGAGCCTTCATGATGACCCACATTACCTCTGTCTACAAAGCCCACAGCACAATGCTGGTGACTGCCAACAGAGACTACATGACGACACACATTACCTCTGTCTACAAAGCCCACAGCACAATGCTGGTGACTGCCGACAGAGCCTACATGACGACCCACATTACCTCTGTCTACAAAGCCCACAGCACAATGCTGGTGACTGCCAACAGAGACTACATGACGACCCACATTACCTCTGTCTACAAAGCCCACAGCACAATGCTGGTGACTGCCAACAGAGACTACATGTAGCGATTACCAGCAATTTTCAGAAACAAGTAGATTGTTCTCTATATTGCAGTTTCAGATTCTTGACATCAAGAGGATTCGAATGATACCATTATTGCAGTGTTTCTACAAAGAACAACTGCAGCAGCCGTGATAAACTACACAGATTTTTTGTATTTTTTCTCCGTTTGTCCTTATACTAGGGATATACGGTCGATGGCACAATAATGTATTTTTACATTACAAATATTTATCTAGCGCGGAGAAAAAAAATCAATAATTTTTTACGGTATGGTAATCGCTACTACATGACTACCCATGCACATTACCTCTACCAAGCCCACAGCACAATGCTGGTGACTGCCGACAGAGACTACATGACGACCCACATTACCTCTGTCTACAAAGCCCACAGCACAATGCTGGTGACTGCCGACAGAGCCAACATGACGACCCACATTACCTCTGTCTACAAAGCCCACTGAGCACAATGCTGGTGACTGCCGACAGAGCCTACATGACGACCCACATTACCTCTGTCTACAAAGCCCACAGCACAATTTCCCCAGCAGACGGTTACAGTGACCACATAAGTAGCTATCTCGACCTCTCAGCATGACTCCGCACAGCACGTACAGCCGAGCGTACAGCTCAGTTCAAAAAGGACACCACGCGCGCGATAAGGGCTGCTCACGTGAGCTTGAAGGTGTGACCACATGTGTTCTTGACACTCGCGCGCTCATCATGTCTGTATCTTGGAACTCGTCTTTTTTGTCTCGCCCAGCAAGGTCACCAGCAGCACAGCCCCCAGTAAGAGGATTTTACGGCAATCGTAGCCTGCCAACTCGTACGCCTCCGGGGAGACCATTGCCGGCTGCAAGATCGAACACGAAATAGCTACCAACCAAATGATGGCCTGTTTAGTTTACCACCGGTTACAATTCCTGGTTATCATGAAGAAGTTAATCTGGCAGAGGCGAACGGTTAGCCATTGGCTTAAGGGTGTGTGTGTGTGTGTGTGTTTTAATGGCTGTCTATACAGGTGACCGTGATCTATTGTATGAAGGCCCCCGGCATTCATCAATCACATGATCCCCACTTGACTCAACCGGTCATGTCCAAGAACCTAACATGATTCAACCCAACCTGTCAGATATCATGGATGCTTTACAAGCTCGCCCAGCAGGCTCTTTTACAGAAGGTCTTGAAGCAGCAGGAATCAATGGAGAAAAAGCAGAATGAGTTGGAAGTTGCTGTGAATACTTTAGCTGACGAGGTACAGTTGGTTAGAGAAGCAGATACTCCCAACGAAAAGCAACAGAGAAAGTCAAAAGTGCCTCGGGACCTTACAGTTAGTCACTACTGATTACCCATAATATCACATAATAATGTTAGAGCAATGTACATCTGTTTGACGATAACATTGCAGAATGGGGAGGGGCAACTGAGAGATCTTGACATGTGCTGCTTGGTTTGACACATTGCAATGTTTATTTTATGTGACTCTTACTTTTTGACAATAGGCCATTCCCAGTAAGAGCAAAGTATGCGTGGAATGTATGCGTGGGCACACCGCTCTGCTGGCCACAGCACTGGGGTGTGAGATGATTACGTAAGCGCTAACATTAATACACGAATTTATATGGGGCTTATGGGAGAGATCGCGATACTTTCGACATCTTTGTAGTGCTCTCCGTAAACTTGACAACCGCGTGGTCTTGCTGCTTGGGTTCCTCTACCTTCGCTCTGTCGAACGCAAAAGACTACGCGTGCATTGGCAACATCGTTTTGGAGAAACGGGCGCGCAAACAAGCCCAAGTTACGCTAAGTAAGGCAAGCTTGTTGGGCATTTTTCTGGAGAGAAACAATTTTGTAAAGCTGGATACTGTAAGAGTATACTGCGTGCAGGTACTGCTGCCAGTGGTTACTTGAACTGTGGAGACTGGGTCCTTTGTTAGCTTGATCTATAGTGCGAGTAGGCCTTCTTTGCGCGCCTGTTTCTCCAAAACGTTGCTGCCAGTGCACGCGTAGTCTTTTGCGTTCGACAGAGCGAAGGTAGAGGAACCCAAGCAGCAAGACCACGCGGTTGTCAAGTTTACGGAGAGCACTACAAAGATGTCGAAAGTATCGCGATCTCTCCCATAAGCCCCATATAAATTCGTGTATTAATCTTAGCGCTTACGTAATCATCTCACACCCCAACTAGCCTGGAAGCCAATTACGCTAGCCAATATCGCTAATTAAATTCTTTAGGCTCTTAAAGGGAATGGCCTATTCATTTTATAGAATAAAGTATCCCTCCTTCACGAGAGTCTTGAAGAAAATGGATTTAACCCCGAGGAAAGGTATGTACAATTATTATTTGTAGGTATTATGCAGGTGACGTGATCTTATCTGTCAGCTCTCTAAGTACACACAACAAGTCTGTCAAAGAAAAGATGATGGATGAGTTGATAAAGACACCAGATTTGAAGTATTCAGAGGAGCAAGTGAAGAGTAAGTAGACAATTATTATTATGATACTATTTATTTGCTTTGTTACAGCTGCAGTGAAGAGAAAATACGAGGCAGTAAGGAGGCAATGGTTGGAGGAAGAAAAGGATGACCAGCACGAGATCGCGTCTCAGAGAATGAAGAAGAAATATGCGTCACGCTTGCAGAGGGTTTACATTATTGTGTATGTGTAACATTTAATGTCAATTTTTCACAGAAGTTTGATCGGCGAAGTGTGGTTGTTTTAGAAGCAGAGAGGAGGTATTGGAAGCAGCTATCAGTCGAGTATATGAGCGATGAGTCAGATGGAGATGATTCAAACACCTTCATTATTCATCTTCTTTCATGGCAGTCTGAAAGTTAGTCACAATACATTTTGAACCAGCCTATTATTTTTCCATTACAGAACTGATGACCTTTATAGGTAAGTTAGATGAGAGGTATGAGGGTAAGCTAAGAAAGGACAATGTGATGATGGCAAGAAAAGTGCGGAAGATTGGTGAACTCTCTACCAGACAGCAGCCAACCAATGCACCCAAATGGACTGTCAAGCAAAACACAGGTCAGCTAGATAGTACTTACCTTGTTAACAATTTGTTCTCTAACTTATGTGACGAAGAATTTCAAGCCGAGACAGAAGTTGAACCATTCACACTCGCTCTTTGTCTTTGTTGTAGGTTGCTATGGTCACTGCAAGGGCCTGCACTGCATATTGACTACAATACCACTGTCTTGCTGAATTTCTGTAATAACCAACAATTAAAAAAAAAATTTTTCAACAATGAAAATTAGAGGGTGTAGTTCATAACATAGTGCTCTAGAGTGTCCAAGAGTTCTCAGGAAGAATTCAAATAGTGCGCAAAAGACATCAGGCATGTGCAAGTGGTGTACAATTTGTGCACTACTTGTGACCAAGGCTTGTGCACTGGTTTGGACACTTGGTTCATTTCCAAGTTGTATCCAATAAGAGCATGCAGTGTGGCCAAACTTGGTAACTACTTGGGCACTCAAGTGGACAAGGCAGTGTACAAGTTGGGCACAATACTGCTACAAGCTGTGATTCTCAGCTGCTGTAGGTAGGAAACACTCATGACCCATGTACACAGTATGACTGCAACACAGACACATACAATGTATTACCATACCTTGAGAATCAGGTCCCCTCAAGAAGTCTGTGATTTGAAGCAAGAGTAGCACTTTTGTATTTAGTAATAAATCTACTTTCAACTCACCTTTCAACTGAAGTGCAATGGTTAGTTGAAGTACAAGATCTTTCACAAGTGATACCTGATGATGAAATCAAAAGTGACACAGTTTCTATGATAACATATCCTCACCTCATTCTGATCACTGGTGTCCACTACTATAGTGTCTCCTACCCTAAGGTAGGTGACACTGCTCTCCACCAGCAGCTCCCTGTTTTTTTTGTGCTAGCCTCACTAGTTCGGTCATCAGATACCATGGAGCACAGCAGATTACCCGTACACTCCCTCCTCTAATCACCACGATGTGTACATAGACACACTGATCATCGAAGGCTTGTTGGAGAAGCTCTAGTATATCAGATAGTGTCTTATCATTAGGGTTCCACCTCAATTTGAAAGTAATCGTTGTAGAAGGTGTAAACTCTATTGATTTGGTCGAGAAAATTTGTTTCAAGTAAATGTGGTTTGCCAATTTGTACTGACAGAATTCATCGACGAATTCATAATACTTTTCAATTATTTCAATGGCAGCAAAGACACGAAATAGATCAGCAACTCCTTTGAGATATGAGCAAGATGTGAGAGATGAGTGTCTATGAATAATATTAATGATGTCTGAGATAGTGCGAGCATTATCAAGTGAATCATTGATCTCCGAAAATTTAGATACATATTCTTTGAGACGCTCTATGTTGACTGATTCCTTCTTCAATATCTCGGTAACTTCAACAAAGAGTTGAGCAAATTTAGTCTGTATATCTTCAAAATCTCTTCGGTACTTTCCGGGGACAATGACTGGAGCAGTTATAGCTGTATAAAAACAGCGTATGGTGACAATAATGAAGTGAGCATCTTGATAGCAGAGCTATGAGAATGTCAAGCCCATAAAGTGTGTGAGGGAGCATGCAACTAAGTATTTTCACAATACAACAGTGAAACTCAAACATGAGAAAGAAGAATATCAGACATCGCACATCTACTTTTTTCTCTATTTACTTTTACTTATCAAAGTTATCCGTGTATATACTTGTATTTACTTTTAAAATACACATCTAGTTTCGTGTATTTTAAATTAACACGCAAATAGTGCTGTTTTTCCATGATCAAGCACAAATCTAGTTTTTCCCTTCATTGTTCACGCATGCTTTGTAAAATCTGCACTTAACTTGAATTTATGGAGTTTAAGGTAGTTAAATGTAGGTTATAAACCGAGGTAGAGGTGTATATGGGAATTTGGATACCGAGGGCGAAGCCCGAGGAATCCAAATTCACATATGCACCGAAAACCGAGGTTTATAACCGGTTTAAACTATGATTTCGACTTACCTGGAGAGAAAATGGCACTCTTGTACCAGCAAGCTACCCGAAACGGCGCAGAGGATACAAATAGCCTGATAAACGGCGCTTAGTTTGCTGCCTAGTGCGCGATGACGCCATGTTTTTTACACCCGCCCACGCACATGTCAATACGCGAATTTGGATACCTCATTACATCAAAGAGAATTATTCATATCATAGTTTAAATGTAGTTAACGGAGGAACCTCACATCCAGCGAGCCCCGGCAGGCTAGCTGTGGGCTCGCTATTGACGTACACGATCACGTGATACGAGATCGCACGGTGTAGGCGGGGTGGTAACAGAGCATGCGCACAAGTAGCCAGCTACCACGCGCGAGCACTAGTGTTAGAATGAGCTGTCTGGCTGACTCTGAAGCTAAGCTATTGCCTTCGATTTGAACTCTGAAGCTGAAGATTCGATTTGGACTCTGAGGCTAAGCTATTGCCTTCGATTTGATTCAACAAACATGGCAACACCGTTCACACGGGACCAGGTGTCATGGATGAACTCCCACATGGGTACGGACATTCCTCTCCCTGATCCCCCGAGCGAAGACCTTGAGGACGAAACTGATCCGCGTTCTAAATCATCAGGTATGCAAGCACACTTATGCTTAGGTATACTAGTTAAAGACACTCAGCGAAGGTCAGGCCGAGCCAGCCTAACCAACCCGCGAGTTCGCACCTTAGCTCACCAATTGTTCCAGCCCCGACGAGGCACTCGTAGTGGCAGCTGCCTTCCCAACAAACAAGGCAACTAACACACCGTACACAGCTTGTAGCAGTATTGTGCCCAACTGGTACACTGCCTTGTCCACTTGAGTGCCCAAGTAGTTACCAAGTTTGGCCACACTGCATGCTCTTATTGGATACAACTTGGAAATGAACCAAGTGTCCAAACCAGTGCACAAGCCTTGGTCACAAGCAGTGCACAAATTGTACACCACTTGCACATGCCTGATGTCCTTTGCGCACTATTTGAATTGTTCCTGAGAACTCTTGGACACTCTAGAGCACTAACAATCCACACCCTCTAATTTGACATTGTTGAAAAAAATTTTTTTTTAATAATAAAAATTGTTTATTATTACAGAAATTCAGCAAGACAGTGGTATTGTAGTCAATATGCAGTGCAGGCCCTTGCAGTGACCATAGCAACCTACAACAAAGACAAAGAGCGAGTATGAATAATGTAATGACAGTTTAGCAGAATAGGGCTCACCATTACTAATCCATTGTGAATGGTTCAACTTCTGTCTCGGCTTGAACTTCTTCGCCACATAAGTTAGAGAACAAATGTTAACAAATGTTAACAAGGTAAGTACTATCTAGCTGACCTGTGTTTTGCTTGACAGTCCATTTGGGTGCATTGGTTGGCTGCTGTCTGGTAGAGAGTTCACCAATCTTCCGCACTTTTCTTGCCATCATCACATTGTCCTTTCTTAGCTTACCCTCATACCTCTCATCTAACTTACCTATAAAGGTCATCAGTTCTGTAATGGAAAAATAATAGGCTGGTTCAAAATGTATTGTGACTAACTTTCAGACCGCCATGAAAGAGGATGAATAATGAAGGTGTTTGAATCATCTCCATCTGACTCATCGCTCATATACTCGACTGATAGCTGCTTCCAATACCTCCTCTCTGCTTCTAAAACAACCACACTTCGCCGATCAAACTTCTGTGAAAAATTGACATTAAATGTTACACATACACAATAACGTAAACCCTCTGCAAGCGTGACGCATATTTCTTCTTCATTCTCTGAGACGCGATCTCGTGCTGGTCATCCTTTTCTTCCTCCAACCATTGCCTCCTTACTGCCTCGTATTTTCTCTTCACTGCAGCTGTAACAAAGCAAATAAACAGTATCATAATAATAATTGTCTACTTACTCTTCACTTGCTCCTCTGAATACTTCAAATCTGGTGTCTTTATCAACTCATCCATCATCTTTTCTTTGACAGACTTGTTGTGTGTACTTAGAGAGCTGACAGATAAGATCACGTCACCTGCATAATACCAAGGGCGTATAGAGAAAGAGGGCATGCAACCGTCAATCACTCCCGTAGGATAGCGAAATATTAATTGTTACTAAAATTAGAAGTTACGCCCATCAATTACTGACGTAGAAAAAAGTAGGCGGTAACAAATGACGCATAAATATATTTTCAGATCCATGAACCAGTCAACCAGCCTACCTACGCCGCGCCTAGGCAACGTGTCCCGCGATCTCAGGCACAGCTAGCGACGCATACCAGTCCGCCGGTGTTCTCCTGGCGCTTTTGCCGTCTACGTGTTTGAATAGCTAGTGCAATGGCCTCCAGCTTGAAGAATGCGTGACTAGTGTGCCTTCCCTCGCGCATTTAGCAACAAGCAATCATCTAGCGGTTACAGACAAGGAGACAAGGGCGAGCAGCTACTACTGTCACTACGTCGCCGTTTAGATGCAGGTGTACCAGCTGGCTACCTGTACTAGCCATTTCTGCACTCTCCGCATACGCTCTGACGTATGCACTGTATACTAAAAGTATACGGAGTTTAATTGATGTTTATTTTTAGTAACAATTAATATTTCGCTATCCTACAGAGTGATTGACGGTTGCATGCCCTCTTTCTCTATACGCCCTTGATAATACCTACAAATAATAATTGTACATACCTTTCCTCGGGGTTAAATCCATTTTCTTCAAGACTCTCGTGAAGGAGGGATACTTTATTCTACAAAATGAATTGTCAAAAAGTAAGAGTCACATAAAATAAACATTGCGATGTGTCAAACCAAGCAGCACATGTCAAGATCTCTCAGTTGCCCCTCCCCATTCTGCAATGTTATCGTCAAACAGATGTACATTGCTCTAACATTATTATGTGATATTATGGGTAATCAGTAGTGACTAACTGTAAGGTCTCGAGGCACTTTTGACTTTCTCTGTTGCTTTTCGTTGGGAGTATCTGCTTCTCTAACCAACTGTACCTCGTCAGCTAAAGTATTCACTGCAACTTCCAACTCATTCTGCTTTTTCTCCATTGATTCCTGCTGCTTCAAGACCTTCTGTAAAAGAGCCTGCTGGGCTTGTAAAGCATCCATTATATCTGACAGGTTGGGTTGAATCATGTTAGGTTCTTGGACATGACCGGTGGAGTCAAGTGGGGATGATTGATGAATGGGCCCTTCATACAATAGATCACGGTCACCTGTATAGACAGCCATTAAAACACACACACACCCTTAAGCCAATGGCTAACCGTTCGCCTCTGCCAGATTATCTTCTTCATGATAACCAGGAATTGTAACCGGTGGTAAACTAAACAGGCCATCATTTGGTTGGTAGCTATTTCGCCTGTGTCCTGTTCGATCTTGCAGCCGGCAATGGTCTCCCGGCCGGAGGCGTACGAGTTGGCAGGCTACGATTGCCGTAAAATCCTCTTACTGGGGGCTGTGCTGCTGGTGACCTTGCTGGGCGACAGGGCGAGACAAAAAAGACGAGTTCGAAGCGAAGATACAGACATGATGAGCGCGCGAGTCGAGTGTCAAGAACACATGTGGTCACACCTTCAAGCTCACGTGAGCAGCCCTTAGCGCGCGCGTGGTGTCCTTTTTGAACTGAGCTGTGCGAGGTGCTGTGAGTCGTGCTGAGAGGTCGAGAACTCGAGATAACTACTTATGCGGTCACTGTAACCGTCTGCTGGGGAAACCGCTTATTTTCAACACAAAAGGCAGTTTTACGATCATCAAAAGGACAGATGGTCCACGGGCGAAGAGTTCAGGTCTCGAACACGGAGAGTGTACCCTTTACCATGCTGACCGAGGCTGTGACTCTCTGATGTTCAGCTTCTAGTTCGTGAATACAGGTAAGCTCTGTCGAATTTATATAGTTGGCAATGTAGGCTCTATCGGCAGTCACTAGCATTTTACTGTGGGCTTTGTAGACAGAGGTAATGTGGGTCGTCATGTAGTCTCTGTCGGCAGTCACCAGCATTGTGCTGTGGGCTTTGTAGACAGAGGTAATGTGGGTCGTCATGTAGTCTCTGTTGGCAGTCACCAGCATTGTGCTGTGGGCTTTGTAGACAGAGGTAATGTGGGTCGTCATGTAGTCTCTGTTGGCAGTCACCAGCATTGTGCTGTGGGCTTTGTAGACAGAGGTAATGTGGGTCGTCATGTAGTCTCTGTTGGCAGTCACCAGCATTGTGCTGTGGGCTTTGTAGACAGAGGTAATGTGGGTCGTCATGTAGGCTCTGTTGGCAGTCACCAGCATTGTGCTGTGGGCTTTGTAGACAGAGGTAATGTGGGTCGTCATGTAGTCTCTGTCGGCAGTCACCAGCATTGTTCTGTGGGCTTTGTAGACAGAGTTAATGTGGGTCGTCATGGGTCGTCATGTAGGCTCTGTTGGCAGTCACCAGCATTGTGCTGTGGGATTTGTAGACAGAGGTAATGTGGGTCGTCATGTAGGCTCTGTCGGCAGTCACCAGCATTGTGCTGTGGGCTTTGTAGACAGAGGTAATGTGGGTCGTCATGTAGTCTCTGTCGGCAGTCACCAGCATTGTGCTGTGGGCTTTGTTAGATTTAGTTACTTTAATTTTTATGGGTTTTGTTTTGTTATTGAATTAATGTGGATATTTCTTTTTACAGTGTTGAATCATGTGCTGGTTTGGATGCATGATGATCTCAATGAATTTTTTCATTTGGGTTTTTCTCATACCAACAGAGATTATTGTGTTTGTGTCTCTTTGTAGTTCTCTGAGTAACCACAATCAGCTTGTGAAAGCTGTTTTTTAGAGCAAATCTTTTCTTCGCCTCTATCTTCAATTGACGAAGATACAGTAAAAGGTATATTTATTTGTACTAAGTTTGCACTGCAAAAACTGGGGTGGAATTTTTCCACTACACTGGTGGATTATTTCCACCAATTCCTTTTTCCACCAGGTAGGAAATATTTCACTCAACAGTTGTGTAACATTTCCACTGAATCTTGTGGAATTTTTCCTCTACTCTACTAGTGTTGCGTTTCAAAACCACGTGTTGTTGTCGTTGCTAGGCAACTAAGTTTATAGGGCGGAGTGTAAGGGCGGAGTTTAAAATGTCGGTCAGCAAGACTAGCTGGCTAGAACGTTCGTACTGCCTCGCCTTGCATGGACTGCGCTTCTCTTCTCGCTTATTCTCTGAAAGTTTAACAGCACAAATTTAAGGTATAATAACTTATAGATGCAGCCAGTGATATGTCAATACAATAGGAAGTATGATCTGTTTACCTGTGTACATCAGTGTCCCCGGCGCATTTGCTATAGCTAGTACTGATCATGTGTCCTCTAAAATCGAGGCTAGTGGTATAGCATACATAGATTTGCGTCATGGCCTATTAATTATCATCAAAACGTACTTAACATTACTTTTAGGCACTGTAAACATTCATACATGTACAACTAGTGTCATTATTATTACTTATTTATTTCTATAGCTCTGAGGATTCGTATACTGCCAAAGTTTCTTGACACTCTTCATTGATAATCCAGTCCATAATAGAGGTGAAGGGATACCGGATGTTACGCTTGGTGTTCTAGCTGGTGAGCTAGCCCAAGCACCTTACAATTACTTGTAAATAATACTACTATATAGCCACTACTTGCTAGCTTGTTTAGTACTCAAACTTCCCGGTTCACAAAGACTGCCTGGCCCATACCCTAAAGTGAAACAATTGTGCACGTTTAAGTTCAACAGAGACGCATTGAACACAATGTATCACTTCTGAAAAACGATATTATTATTTAGAACAACACTTACAAGATACCCACACACACACATGCTGTATACGTCCTCGCACTACATAGGCACACACTATTGGTTGCTAGACTTACAACGATGACAATAATATGAACTATCGACTACCTAGTACATGCCACTACTACAGTTCCAATGTTGCTGTTTGAATGCCATAACTTGTGTGTTTATGCAAAACACATGTGTCTATAATAATGTCTTCTTGCTATGTGTGTCTTCTTGCTATGTGTCTATAATAATGCCTTGTGAGTTCGGTTTGAGCTCACTGTATACTGTTAATGACAACAATGTGTATTTTGCTTCAGTTTGCTCTCAGAAGGAATGTAACGTGTACTCTCTAATGTGTGGCTGTACTATACCGGTGTGTGTTTGTTTCAGAATATTGACATTACTGATTTACTCAATAATTATTATTATAGGTATTCCATTACCTATAATGTGAGTGATGTGTCATGAAGGAGTGTTGTGGTATACCAGTTCCATTGAGCAAGTCAAGATTCACCCAAACGGTCAGTTCTACTATGAATATTTGCTCCAACACAGCAAGAGGTCACCTGTCTAGACTACTACTTTGAAGCTAGCTAGCTTGGTGTGGTCATGTACAATAGGAACATGATATAAATACAGGTACAGCCCAGCATTTATATAAATACTGGTACAGCCTGTTAGAGAATGCTTCTTGTGTACGTACTGTTAGAGAATGCTTCTTGGTACACTCATGTTGCTTACCCATGGCTGGTGGGCACTTTGTGCTAGTTTCATGTTGATTCACGTTCATTCATTATGTAGCTTACCCGTCTGTTTTTCACACGTGTAGCTTACTGTACTGGTTAACTTGCTTGCTTAGTACTCAAACTTTCTGGTTCACGACCAATGCCTTGTGAGTATTAATGACAACAATGTGTATTTTGCTTCAGTTTGCTCTAGTTCTGGCAGAAGGAATGTAACGTGCCACTCTATTGTGTGGCTGTACTATATCGTTGTGTGTGTGTGTTTCAGAATATTGACATTACTGATTTTACTCAATTCTAATAGGTATTCTATTGGTTATGTGAGTGATGCGTCTAAGGTTATGAAGGAGTGTTATGGTATACCAGTTCCATTGAGCAAGTCAAGTTTTGTTTGACCTCTAGTCACTCAAACAGTCAGTTCTGGTTCTGGCTATGGTTTAAAATTGAAATGTTTGCTCTGAACATAGCAGGAGGATGGACTATTGTTAACTACACTAGGTGGTGTGGTCATGTACAATAGGAATCTGATATAAAATAATAGGTACAGCCCTCTGTTATTGTTGTTGTTGTTGGTGTAAAATTATAAAGCCTTCTTGCTGTGTGCCTAAGAGGTCCCATTTCCCTTCCTTGTTGTGGTATATTGTTGTGGTGCTGTTCTTGTGTATCATAGATTTTGCTGCTTTCTTGTCTTGAAACACTTCATCTTGATATTGTTTTATGTAATGTTCATCTCATATTCTCAGATTCCTATGGAGCGGATGTAAGCTGACAGTACCATTTACGAGGACACCTGCATTCTTGAAAAGTAAGTGAAAATAACAATACTTTTAAATTCACACTTTGTGTTTGTTTCATGTAAAATCACACTTTGTGCTAGTTTCATGTACAATCACACTTTGTGTTTGTTTCACATAGAAAAACACTCTGTGCTTGATTCAAAAAATAATTAGCACTGCTCTGTTGTTGCCTTGTGTACAGTATGCATACAGATTCTGTTATGATAGCTGTATGTTGCCTTCATTGTTATGATAGCTGAATGCTGCCTTCATGCATGTATGTTGTGTTCTCTCTGCTAAACAGCAGACACACTACCTTGCCTTCTGTTGCGTTCACCATTAGTCCTTGTCTTCTGTTGTGTTCACTGTTAGTCCTTGTCGCTTGTCACTAGATAACTTTATAGTTGTTTAACTTCATATGATCCACATCTGTGAACAATGTGAGCTACAGGTAGAACACAGGTATGATACATATGACCATCATGGAGCACACGTGTAGCAAATAGGATAAAAATGTGAACTACAGTTGATATACTGGAGCACACGTGTAGCACATCTATGTTCAGATGACAACCATATGTGATAATCATCACATGTGAATCAAATATGACCGTTCATATTTAATTCACATGTGATCGCAATTGCATATGCATATTCACATGTGATCGCATATTGCAATTGCAATTGCAATTGCATATGTTCTTGTGTCTCGTAGCTAAACACTCAGTTCTTGTATTTCGCTCATGTAGCTTGCCCCTCTGTATTTCATAAACTCTCATTGTTGTTACAGTCAGGAACTTAATAACTATTATTAACTTTTTTCTTTCTTCAGGGTTGCAAGCTAGATCACGAGTCCTTTGCAGTCTAACCTGACAAGAAAACTTGACAAAAGATTTTGAATAACTACTGAGGTCCAGCATTATACATGTACACAAAAATAACTCAATCATAAACTTTACTGAATTATTATTATTTTCTTTGTACTCATGCAGTTTTATCATCTGTCATTAATACAGTTTGAGTATTCCATTTTAGAGATTCAATTTAATCGTCACGCGGTGTGTAGCTACGTGGTGTGGTACATGTAGTAATAGTTCTCTATAATAGTATTACACCCTGCCTAAATTTAGGCAGGGTGTGTGCTGACACACTTCACGTGTGCCATTTGAATTCGGCACACTGTTGCAGCACACGTAGATGTGTCGACACGCTTTTGGTGTGTCAAATCCATCTTTGACACACCGCAGTGTGTCACTTTGACACACCACTTTTTACTGTGTGTGGGTACCTAAGGTTAAGTGTTTGGTGGGTTGGTAAAAAGTAATAAGGATTATTATTGAATGTGAAAGATTCATTTTTTGGTTAGTTGCATACAGAGAGTAGATTGGTCAGTTGCTTCCAGGTAGCCTTATTGCCTGATGTGTATGTGATGAATCAACATCCTTACAATAACAAACAGGATACTGTATGCTTGAATAAACTTCCTTACAATAACAATCTAGCATAATTATAACCACTATTGAAATCTGATATCCAAGTGTCCAATTCATGTCTTGTTTTTATTATTAATGTGATATTAACACGAGTAAATGATAGAAGAATAATAGAATAATAGAAGAATAATAGAATTATTTACTAAACACCAATATAATATTTGAGTACAATGTAGTCCTTTATTGCATTGAATGTTTGATGTGTGTAATATGGGTGATAGTCAATAAAATCTGATTGCTTGCCAATAAATACATCTGTTTCTGGTGAGTGCTTGATGACGTATGCATGGTAGTGTTTGCAGAATTCTGGCAGTACCATTCTTTGTAGGGCAAAATATACCCTCCTGTTCTTGTCCATGAGAATGTCTATCACTTGACTAAACTCTGGTGTTTCGTGTGTGATGGCAGTGACTACAATACAACCTGGCTTGTATGTGGTTCCATGTATTTTCACCCATGAGAGCCTGTATGGTCAATATACACATACTTTGTGGGTATGTTTGATAATATTATTGACTTACACAGATATTGTAGTAGCATTAGGAAGCTCACTCTTCAATACAGTACCGTACTGATAGAATTTAACATTGTGTTCTGTAACTGAGAAAATCCTAGTTGACAATGAACCTTGACAATGAATTATTGCTTACCTTTTCCAAATAAAGTGGCATCACTTAGAAATAAATTGGCATCATTTGCCATTTGATAGCAACTTCTTCGCTGATGTCGTGTGGCTACAGTTTTTGCGATGTTTTTGAAATTGCCAATGGTTTGTGCAATGCTTTTGAAATAGCCATTTTTTGCTTCGTACCTCATACACCACATGCACCACAATGGACCTAGTCTATGTAAAACAGCATAGGTGTTAGAATTATGATTAACCTATAATAATATACGTACCTTTCCATCAACTGAGGGTAGTGTAGCATATAATGCATCTTTGGTATGATGCTATTGTCAGGGTACAACCTCTTAAACTCAGTGTGATGAAGCTGTAGTAGGTAGCGAAGGTAGGCTATCACATTGTCGTCACATGTTGGTGAAAAGATGCAATCTACAATCTCCAATAATAGGAGAAAGTTCTGCCAGTGTTCGTCATCCTCAGGAACACAATCACCAACCAGCAGTGGAAGATATCGAGCTAAACACCACATCTGTGTTGCTATTACAAACATAAAGTTATTAATAACTTTGTATACAGTACCTGACTGTTTCAGTTTGTTATCTGAAGAAGTTAGTGTCTGAGCTGATATCTCAGCTGGTTTATCAGCTACAAAGATGTTAAAATAATTTAATATTGAATTATCATGATATTTACCTGAGTCTACTGGTCCATACTTAAATGATTTTATCCTCGCATTTAGAAGGGGCAATGTGAAGTAGCCCTGCTGAATGGAGTGTCTCAAAAGCAACTTGACTTCATATGGCAAGGCACCCTCAAGGACGTCATGCATGATGTCAGGACACAAGCCGTCAATCACATGAAAGAACTCTGACTCATTGAGAATGGAATTTCGACACACACCATATGAAGTAGCCATGTGGTGTCCAGCTTCCCCTAAAAGGTGTTCGCAATGTTTAATGTGTGTAGCTCTTGTTCGGGGCTTGAACTCTTCTGCTGTAAACTGTTTGACAAAAATCAATAATAAAATAATTATTATGAAGAATACATTTTGCATACCTTAGTTTGCATTGTTTCGTTCACAGCCATACAGAATCTGCACTTCCTAAGTGCACCTGAGAAACTTTTGAAACCACCCAACAACTGACTCGCTAAGTTGTCTGCAGATCCTAAAGTTATTGTTCCTCTAAAGCATTGTTGACCATGAGGTGTGTCAAATACAACACCCTATACAACTTAATAATGAAAGTACAGGTGTGTAAATCACTTGATACCTTCTCCAGCTTTTTGACATCATCCATAAATGGTCTCAAAACTTTGTTAATTCCATACTCTGCCACATGGCTGGCCTTAACAACTGCTATGAGATGTATGAGCTGTAAATTGGCTCTAAATCTCGGTTGGATATTTCCAAGTGTGTAATAAAAGAGTCCTACGCAAACAAATTTGAAAAAGAAACCAGATCTGGCTCACCAAGTTTGTGCACTTTTGAGTATGATCCAATTGGGTTACAAACCTCACAGTCATCATAATACATCATCAGCTGCAGAGCATGTGGATCAATACTAAACAGAGGATGTGATTTAAACTGCTTTCCATCACAGTAGTCTCCATACCGCCCATCTGAAAGCTGGTGGCCATTGAAGATCTATAATAATTATTATAATGGTATTCTAAACTAGCACTAGTATTTTATACCTGCTCCATAACTGAGGTGTTCTTCAGTAGGTTTTGCAGTGAAGATAAAAGTGGCACATCATAACAAACATCAATCTCTCGTTGAATTTGACTGTCTACTAGCGAGGTTTTGTGATGAAAACCTAGTACTCGTTCGACTGGTTCCTGTTTAACAGAGTGCATGTGCAGTAAAAGCTAGTCAATTATTAATATCACACTTACTAGCAAACCCAAGCTCTCTCTAAAGTACTTAGTCTGCTTATGGTTGGTTTCAAGCTCTGCAAAAGGCTCAGTGATTGACTCACGTACACACAACTCTACCAGTGAAGTGATATCAGTGCACAGAGTTTCCATCGCTGATATAGGTATGTTATGTGATTCAGCTGTCTTTAATATGAACAAGGCAGCAGACTGCTTTAGAGTTTCATGATTAACTCCTCCCGTGTCATTATCACTGTTATCGGAATCACCCATTTCTCTACTCATCTCGTCATCATCCATCTCATGATCAGAGTTAACCTCTTGACCTGGTGCCGTGACTATACATTTTAAAGTTATTATTGCTCACTAATAATCACTCACTAGGTACAGCAGAGTAAGTTGTTGGAAACATCACATTCCGGTGATTACGATATAAGTGCATCTTGTATGATCCAAATTTGTCGTACGTATGGGGACAACCGTTGAGACCACAGGTTACCAGAAAGCCTGGCTCGTGAGCATGGACAGCTTGAATGTGGCGGTAAACATCACGAAAACAGTTTCCCGCAAATGAAGAACATAAGAAACAACCAATCTTGGTACATGTAGAGTTTGTAGACACCGCCATCTAGCTTAACCGCTAAAAATACAATCATGTAGTAATTCGAGTTGGCGGACTTGGCAGGAAACAATTCTATTGGTTGTTGAGTTTTGCGCGGGATCAAGACTTTGCGCGGGATACGTTTGCATGCAGCCGCTACAGTATCTTCCTAGCAACTACTATTCTGCAAACTCCATAGCTGCGTTCTTTCACCATGAACTTAAATAGCCTCGAAGATGCTTCCGTTTCTGACGTGGCACAGCTCCTACAAAACGGTGGAATACCTTCAGACACCATCGAAATATTCACTGGTGAGCTAGCCCACGCACAGCATTGTTTGGCGCTAACCGCTAGCTATGTTTTTCATTTACTTGTGTACACATGTATAGAGAATGAAGTGGATGGACAAGCTTTAGAGCAGTTGATTAAGGATGTCCAAGAGTTCTGTCTATTGATACCTCAAGCAGGCTTACGTCTAAAAGTGAAGTCTGTTATCAAGAAGGTATTTTTTGCTATAATGCTTTGCTAACTGACTGAATTGTAGTAGCTAGCTATGTGACTGTAGTAGCTAGCTATGAATTGTAGTAGCTAGCTATGTGACTGACTGAATTGTAGCAGCTAGCTATGTGACTGACTGAATTGTAGGAGCTAGCTATGTGACTGACTGACTTGTAGTAGCTAGCTATGTGACTGACTGAATTGTAAATGTAGCAGCTAGCTATGTGACTGACTGAATTGTAGTAGCTAGCTATGTGACTGTAGTAGCTAGCTATGAATTGTAGTAGCTAGCTATGTGACTGACTGAATTGTAGTAGCTAGCTATGTGACAAACTGACTTGTAGCAGCTAGCTATGTGACTGACTGCATGACTTGTAGTAGCTAGCTATGTGACTGACTGAATTGTAGCAGCTAGCTATGTGACTGACTGAATTGTAGTAGCTAGCTATGTGACTGTAGTAGCTAGCTATGAATTGTAGTAGCTAGCTATGTGACTGACTGAATTGTAGCAGCTAGCTATGTGACTGACTGACTTGTAGCAGCTGGCTATGTGACTGACTGACTGACTTGTAGCAGCTAGCTATGTGACTGACTGAATTGTAGCAGCTAGCTATGTGACTGACTGAATTGTAGCAGCTAGCTATGTGACTGACTGAATTGTAGCAGCTAGCTATGTGACTGACTGAATTGTAGCAGCTAGCTATGTGACTGACTGACTGTTTCACTTCTATTAGCACCTTCAAATGAAGGAGTTTGAGCCAGAACCCACTGAGGTGACGTCCTTAAAGTTCTCACCTAAAACTATTCAAATTAAAGTTCAAAAAAAGACTTGAAAATGGTTTTGATCTACCAGATGAGGACTATGAAATGTGGAAGGCACATTATCATGCTGTAAGTTTTATCATAAATGTTCCAAAAAGTGTAGTTATCAATTTTTTTACTGTACATGTACATGAACTTAATTATTATGATAATCTTGGAATAATTATATACAGGTCAATGACGAAGGAGAATTCTCGGGATATGTGGTATAGTTAATAAAAAATAATATTACTGTTCAATCTTTATAATAAGTTTGTAATGTAGTCGGATGGATTGTCGCCGCAAGACTCTCCTCCAATGATGGAAGCAACTGATGATATTGAGGTACACCTATATAATGATAGAGAAACTTTAAATTTACATGTGTCAAAGTCAACAGATGCCTCGTCATCATCAGCCTCTCTTCCTCTACAACCCTCACAGAAATCAATAAAAAAATTCCACCTTGTCAACGACAAATTTTCCACCAAAATACCTACCCCATTCCCTTTTCCCAGAAACTATCCACCTGTTGTTGAGTCAGCACTGAATGAAAAGGTAGTACCACCTGAGGTGCTAAGTCGGTTTCTGCACAGAATTGCACAAGCCATTTATGCCATCAAGTGCTATCCAACTTCCCAAGAGTATGAAAGCATTGGATTGCAAGTAGTCGAGCGATATCCATTCCTGGAATCACCAGCTGGGGGAGCGTGTGTTAGTTCTATTATTATGCTGCTGTAAGAAGACAATAATGTCATCAATATTTTTATAGGGACACATAGTCAAGGGACTAGTATCGAGGATGAAGGATTGCAGGAGAACACCGAAGGACATGGTCCGTATATCCAACAAGCCTGCAAGGAATGGAATAAAGAGGCCACTGCAGGATGATGAGAGCGAAGAGGACGAAGTGTCTTATCAACGCCACAAAAGGCTCCTTCTTCAAGAACACAAGAAGGCTCACCCAAATGTGCAGGTGGTGCTGGAGCTCATGAAAGCTACTTACACACAACGGCATGCCGATATTGTGAAGGGGGCCTGTCTAGTTTCTTCAACTTTGGAAAATTTTCCATTTCTTGGAAACTTTGAAGAGGTATAGACAATTCATTGTGACATGTCCAATAATTGTGTTGTAACTGTTTCTAGCTCATCAGGGAGTTCTCACGGGTGACAGGCAACTGTGACGTGAGAAAGGATGCTCGTGAGCAGTGGGCATCATCAGCAGACAAGATCATGTCACTGGCAATGATTTCATCCAAGAAGGAGGTCCGAGGTCTTCTGAAGAACCTCAATAGTAGTGATCCAAGTAAGCTCTAATTTTCATACAATTAAATTTTAACAATGATTGCACAGATGTCATCAATGCTATTCCTGCATTACAAGTGATGCTACCTGACCACGGCAAAGTGAAAAATAGTGGCCTGGCAGACATGCACATCTGCTTTGTACCAGTAAGCATTATTGGTTTTCTGTTTCAGTTTTATCCCTCTTTAGGAATGTGTTGTAGTCGAGGAAGCAGCGAGTCGAGTGGCACCTCCTACCCCTACAATAGTCTACAACCAAAAATCAGCTATGCTGATAGTTGAGCGGAAAGTGCTCACTGTTTGTCCACTGCAAGAAGTTATGACTGCACTATTGGCAGGCTACTATTGTTTCAACATTGAGTATCCTAAGGGAACTTCACTCTTTTTCTCTGTTATAGAGATTTTGCTACTTGGAAAGACACCAAGAAACATACACACTAAGGTGCAAGCAATCTTGGCTGCCTTAACCAGCGTACAGAAAGGAAACTGAACACTCTAAAACTGTTAATAATTATAATAGCATTGTGTTATTATCAAGACTGTTAACAGCCTCATGTATATTATTGATTCAGCAAAAAAAGGTTTTCACCAAAGTTAGTGAATAAATTCCACCGAAATAAGGAAATAAAATCTGCTGTAAAAGAGTGGAAAGCAATTCCACGTAATAAGTGGAAAATTTCCACCTTAACTAGCGTGCTATTTGTAACATAGAAAATACGCCAATTTTGGTGGAAATGTTCCACCCGATTTTTTGCAGTGTGCAGTTTATTGTCATCAATGTAGAAATTATGAAGTATAAGGGTTGAGAAGAACATGGAGAGAGAACGGGGAAGAGAAGTAATGGACTCTATAAGTGAACCAACAAGCATCTGTATACAGACAGCCCAGTACAACAGATGTCAAGGTATTAGGGAGGCACGGTAGTGCCTCCCTATGTAGGGATGGGCAAGAAAACAAAATGGCGGCTACAATGTGTATTAGCGTTCAAACGCTGATATTTCGCCTGTTTGTGAATTGTACGTGGCTAAAGAGACTGTATCTGCTCCCTGGCGTGGCCCCTACTCTACAACAGCACAGAAATTGCTCGAACGTATCGCTAAAGTGATGAACCTGGAAGCGGTGAAAATCGAGTTTCGTCATCTTCGTTTTCTTCTTTCTTTCTTTCTTCTTCAGCGCGCCTAGCGTCATAACGCAAGTCATGTGCTGGTCCAAATACCCATGAATAGTCATGAAATTCTTCTGGCAAGTGCCTTTTGAACTTAGCTTTTAGCGAAGTAGCAATAATAGTTTGCTGACTTCACGAGCACGAGCTGTAGTCAGCAATGTGTATGACGCCATTTAAAAAAACACGCACGTGATGTAACGTGAGCGCGCACATGGTGTCTTTGAGTGGCTTCCGTTTTTGAAATATTGCTGCTCTTTTCATCCGCCTTACGAAGACTACACCTGCCAATTCTACTTTTATTTCGCCTCACCGAAGTCTGGATTTGGGTTCATCGATCGTCTCCCGTCTGACAGTCACTGAAGAGTATTAGTAAGTTCAATAATTATATCAAAAAAGGTTAGTTATATACTTTTTCTAGTTTGGTAATCATGCCTAGTAGAGCACGTACAAAGCGCACATACAGTAAGCAACAATATGACGAGAATAGAGATAAAATATTGGCTCAGAGAAAGGAAGCATATGGTGTCAATTCTGAGTTTAAGAAAATGGCTTCAAAGCAAGCTTACGACAAGAATCCTGAGCGTAAAAAGATGACATCAAGGGTTGCTTCAAAGCAAGCTTATGACAAGAATCCTGAGCATAAAAAGATGACGTCAAGGGTTGCTTCAAAGCAAGCTTATGACAAGAATCCTGAGCATAAAAAGATGACGTCAAGGGTTGCTTCAAAGGAAGCTTATGAAAAGGACCCTGAGGTTAAAAAAGTAAAATCAAAAATTGCATATGCAAAACATTTGACTGCCAGGAAGGCTGCTGCTTTGTCCAGGTACCACAGTAAATCTGATAAAATCAAAGCACAATGTAGGGCAAAGTACCAAAATAGTTCACATCAAAAGAAAGTGTCATCTCGTGTTTGGTACCTTAAGAACACGAAGGTTAAGACACAAGCGTGTATGGCGTACTATGCTAAACACAGAGAAATAATTTCCCGCACTAGAAGAAACAAATACTATTTGTCGCCTCCAAAATCTAGTGTAAAGGAAATGTACATCAATGAAGTAATGAGGGAATTGCTAGCAAATCGTAAAGCAAGAACCGAGGTTATGAAAGCTTTTAAAGAGCAGCCTATAGCAAAGCGATTGGCTAGAATCTCTTATCGTGTTGCATGTAGAATAGCAGCTCGTAGGCTGGTTCATGAAGCCTTAAAGAAGCGTAAGAAATATGCTGCTGAATTGATTAAATCTGCTAAAAGTATCAATGCAAGCAGTATCAAAAGCAGAGATGACTTTGGTGAAGGCATTCATCACAAAAACTCATGTGATCCATACTTCTATGAAGCATCGTATGTAAAAGATGATGGTGATTCAGATGTGCCTGATCGTATTGATCCTTCCAGCCAGCCTCGTGATGAGAGTCCGTGTACCAGTGATTGTAAGCCAATCACTGATGATGAAGTCAATGCAATTGTTAGACTAAAGAATGCCTTTACTCTTCCAATGCATGAATTACGACAAGTATTACAATCATGCGATGACTGCCCAAATGAACGCCAAATGATGGGTCATTCTTTGGCATGTCATCAAACTGGTAGTATGTGTAATAGTGAGCTTCGTATCATAATTATGAGCAGCTTCAGCACATCATAAAGTACTGAGAACGTTTATGCGTCGAGTATATAGTGCAAAAGCAAGTCACGAATCCCTTGCTGGGATTGATCGTGCCCTAGGCGAAGGTAATTTCAAGCGTTTACTTTCTGCAACTGGGAAGAGCTTTGACGAGTTGCTAACAGCTAATGATTTTGTTGGTGAGGAAGGCTCCTCAATAAACAACTCGTTTTTTAGAGTGCTGAACTTAGAAACCACCTTGCAGTTACAGCATGCTCTGGTCATATCTCAAGTTGAGAAAGAGTGGAATGACGATGCTGAAAACGTGTGTTGTAGCTGTCAATGCTTGTTTCAGAGAAAATCTGTCACAAAAGTAAACTTCTCAAAACATTTTGATTCGGACATTGGGTCAGAGCTCATAGACTATATACTGAAGCACACTCCTCCAGCTGAGGATGAAACTCTCTATATGTGTAGCTACTGTAAACCCAAAATCAAAGCCGATGTATTGCCACCACGATGTGTTTTAAATGGTTTGGAAACTGTACCCATTCCATCTGAGCTTGATAAACTCGATGCCCTTAGCAAACAGTTCATTCAGCTTGCTAAATGCTTTCAGACAGTAGTTAGGCTAGGCACGTACACCTGCAAAGTGCCTGTGTACAACTCATTGAAAGCTTGCAAGGGTAGTGTATTTTTTCTGCCTTTACCATTCAATAAAACATGTGAAACGCTGTCCAATGTTGAAGGATCGGCAAAGTCTGGTGTTGCATCACCGGAATTGTACATACTAGTGAATGGTAAACCCACAAAAGCTAATGTTGTCTGGCGTTCACTGGTCAATATAGAACGTGTGAAAGCAGCTATAAGAAAGCTGAAAGAGATTCACAAACTTTATAAGTCAGTAGAAGCAGACAGCCTCGATGAAACTACACAAAAAGTAATCGAAGTGGCTAACAATGCAACCACTAAGATGCTAGATAAGGCTACTGCTGACGATATAGCTGGTTATCAGTCCTATACTATTAGGTATTTAGATAATCAGATTCCAACTGTTTCTGACATAGACCAATACAAGTTGGTTAATGTTACAGAAGCACCTATTCACAGTAGATTGAAAGACTTGGATGTTATGTGCTTTCCTGTACTCTACCCAAACGGGCAATTTGGTGAGAATCATCCTCGCAACAAAGAAATCACTTTGAGCTTTAGCGAGTTTGTCAAACAACGTTTGCATAACAAAGACTCACGATTTCGCAAAGATGCCTCATATGTATTTTATCTGCTGAATCAAAAAACCCTACGTGAAGTAGGTAACGGCGTCTACAATGTCCTTCATTCCTCTCGAGGAGTTGCTATGTCTGTTAAACAGCTACTAGCTAAGGTTGAAGCCTCTGATGAACGGTTAGAAGCAAGCCTCTTCACAATGCTTCAGTCAGTACGTGGTAGCAAACAGTACTGGTGGCAGCGTAAGAGTGATCTCAAGTGCATGGTGCGTAACTGGGGATCACCAACATTGTTTCTCACATTCAGTTGTGCTGAATATGAGTGGAGTGACATGGCTCGTTACCTCAGGAAGGTAAACAATGTCTCTCCAAGTTACGATATAGGAAGACTTTGCACAGAAGATCCTATATCGGTTTCTCGAAAATTTTCTGAGAAATTTCATGCCTTCTTTCGCACTGTCATATGTAAAGGTCAGATATTGGGTGAAGTAGAGCACTTCTACTGGAAGAAGGAGTATCAAGCCAGAGGTGCACCTCATTACCACGTCCTGTTGTGGATAAAAGATGCACCAGTTATTGGCTGTGATGACTCTGCTGCTGTATTGAAATGGATCCAGGAAAGGGTTACTTGTCACATTCCTGACAAGAAAACCAGTCCTGAATTACATGAGCTCGTCACAAGATATCAAATGCATAAGTGTAGTGCATATTGCAAGCGCAGACGAAAGGTCGGCAGTACGTTCATAACTTACTGTAAGTTTGGCTTTCCTCGTCCGGCTTGTGAAACAGGTATTGTGCACTCTGTAGAAGACTCTCTTAAAACTCGTAAGAAAATCTACGAACTTCCACGAACAGAGTCTGAGGTTAGAGTGAATGACTATAATCCTCTGATTCTGTTATTGTGGAAAGCTAACATTGACATACAGTTTGTGTCAGAGTCTTCTCTTGCATTAGCTCATTACGTTAGTGGCTATGTCACTAAAGCAGAAAGAAGCAACATGCAAGACATTTGGAGAGAAATCCAAGACAGTAAGAGCATTTATAGCAAGCTCTACAAATTTGGAATGAAAGCTTTGAGCTCACGAGAGTGTGGTTTGTATGAGGCTGCCGACTTGTTGTTGGGTGACCACTTGACTGAAAAATCAGAAGCAATACAGTTCGTAAATGTATCTATGCCTCACAAACGAAATCGACGACTCAAAAGTCACGCAGCTTTGACAGAGCTTTCAAAGTCAGATCCTGATAGTGAGGATTTATTTGAGTCGAATCTTGTAGACACTTACTATCCCAATCGTCCCGATAGGCTTGAGGACGTGTGTCTATACGACATTGTCGCTAATTACACTTGGTATCACACTATTGTCAAAGGTGTGAAACAAACTGAATTCAAAAGGCGCGGCAAACCTGTGTTACCCAATCACAAGTTATATGATTTGAGAAATGAAAATCAGAAAGAAGATTATTACTATTCTCTAATCATGCTTTTTGTGCCTTTCCGAAATGAGAGTGAGCTTTTAGTAGAAGACGAGAATGCTGAAGAAGCATTTAATCGGCATTTTCCTGACACTGGTGAAAACCGTTGCTTGACTCACCACACTCGATTACAGCAGATGCTTGAATGTAATCGTAGTGTTAAACTAATCAATGAAGCCAGACAATCTGATTGTCCAGAGCAAAAGGTTGATAGTGAGCCACAGCTAATCTGTGAAGCAGTTGCTGCAATGCAGGATGCTGTAAGCATGGTCACCAAGTGTGAAGACACGCTTAGTCTTTCCGATAGGACCAACATGTTGAATGCAGATCAGAGGCGAATATTTGACAAAGTCAAAGAGCACATGATTCACGTGCAACAACATGAAACAAATGATTGTTCTTGTGACTTACCTCCATTGTGCATGTTTGTCACAGGTGTCGCTGGAACAGGTAAATCATTTCTTATCGAGACAATCAAAGCATTTGTAGCTCAACTGTGGCCTAGTGCTGATTGCTCATGTGCCATAACTGCACCAACAGGTTTAGCTGCGTTTAATGTTGGTGGCATGACTATCCACCGGTTATTTCAGCTACCTGTCCAGCACGGGGGTAAGTCAGCCGTCCATTGGTCTTTACCAAAAGCTGCACACAAAGTGATGAAAACAGCTCTGCGTAATGTGAAATTATTCATTGTAGATGAAATTTCAATGGTTAGTAGCCTCAATCTAGCATACATTCATTTACGCTTGAATGAGCTATATGGAGGTGTTGACTACTTTGGAGCACGAAATATGATTGTTTTCGGTGATTTGCTTCAACTTGAACCTGTTGGTGGTCAACCAGTATTTTCAGCTGTACCTGACACTGTAGTCAAGTACAGAATAGGCTGTGCAACCTCTCCCAATATATGGGAAGAAACTGTTGTATACGATGAGCTAACCATCAATGAGCGTCAGAAAGGTGACAAAGACTATGCAACGCTGCTTAATGGTATTAGAATTGGTGAAGTTACAAGCTCCACCATAAGCACTCTCCAATCAAGAGTGTTTACTTGCTCATTGACTGAGAAAATTGCTGAGTTGCAAGAACAAGGAATAATGGTAGTAACATTTTTTCCTACACGCAAGCAATGTGACGAGCTAAACAATAAAATGCTCAAATCTCTTCCTGGTAAATCATTCGAACTAGAATGTACTGATGATGTTGACGAAACTGTCAGTAAACTTAAGTGGACAAAAACTGCTGACAAGCAACTCCATAAATTAAACCATGATTGTAATATGACTGGAGAACTGCAAAGTATTCTAGTGTTAGCTATTGGAGCACGTGTTATGTTACGCCGTAACGTTGACACAAAGAAAGGTCTAGTCAATGGTTCATTGGGTACAGTTACTGCAATAACTAAACAATTTGTAACTGTACAATTTGATCACTTGACTAACCCATATCAGGTTGAAAGGGTCAAGAGCAGATTCGTTGTTATGAAAAACTACTATGTTCGTCGAGAACAATTTCCATTGATATTGGCATATGCTGTTACTATACACAAGTCCCAGGGATTGTCCCTGGACCATGCCATTATTGATCTGTCGGATAAAGTTTTTTGTGCTGCAATGGCTTATGTTGCTTTGTCTAGAGTAAGATCACTCACGGGCTTGCATCTCCTCTCATTTGATCCAAAGTCCATTATAGTCAGCAATCGATCTTTAGAGGAGTATAATCGTCTACGTAAAATGTATAGACCTGATCTTCCTCTGTACACCATTCCTGTTCAACAGGCTTCTAAACGTAAGCTTGTTGGAAAACCTGATACTGACCAAGTAGATACTGTGGTTGTTCCCAGCAAGAAAATAAAATGCTCACAAACCACTACCAAGCAACAAACAATACCTGTTAGCACCCTGGGCACTCAGCGTAAACGAACTAGCACTGCCCCTGTTCAAACTGCTAAACCAGCCAAAAGAGCTTGTAATAGTAGTGCTCCTAACAAGCAACTTCACATTACTGCTAGTGCACAAAATGATGATTGCTTAATTACAGGGTCATTTGATCCAGCACGTACACAAAGATGGCCGTACTACTACTATCCTGTAGACTTAGAATGGCAAAAAACTGCTTGCGCTACTCTTGGTCTAGAACACCATCATCCACCACCCAGACACAGAGGTGGTGGAGCTAATGTACCGCTTACTCCACCTGATCACAACCATACTAAAGACATAGTTGGTGATGGGAACTGTATGTTCCGTTCCTTTTCATATGTGATCACTGGTTCACAAGCCCAGCACATGGCAGTGCGCCAAGCTATATTAGATCATATGATAGCAATCTCTCATTTGTTGTATGCTCACAATTATGATCTGTTTGCAGGTTACTCAAGCGTACAAGAGTACATAGAGCGTACCCGTATGAATGAAAATTCAACTTGGGGCTCTGATATTGAGATAATAACCTTATCTCATCTTCTCAACACTTGCATTTTTACCTACAATACACAAGATGAGAATTGGTACCGGTTCAGTCCACATTCTGTTGATAGATTCTTGCCTGATGATATAACACGAAGAGCAATATATTTGAGATATCTCCCTGGGCATTATGATGTTGTTGTTAGAACATTATCTGTTTAATCACTGGACATGAAAGTAAGGACATTGTTTGTGTGCTTCAATTGATACAATACAATGGCTTTAGTCATGTCTCATTGCATCTGTGGGGTGTGTGTGCTTGCCTTGGTCAAGTTATGTGCTCTAAATAGAGCATTGTTCCCATGTGGTGTCGTGACTGCTTCAACACAATGAGCTTTGTCATTCTATGTGCTGGTGTCTGCAACTTGGTCTCTGCTGATACTAGCATTGAGTGAAACCACATGTCCACAAGTGTTGTAATCTTTACTGATTTTGAGATACTAACCCTGCTCTTGGTCTGATACATCG
The DNA here is from genome assembly GCA_964017065.1 of Haliclona indistincta. Taxonomy (NCBI): domain Eukaryota; kingdom Metazoa; phylum Porifera; class Demospongiae; order Haplosclerida; family Chalinidae; genus Haliclona; species Haliclona indistincta. The sequence continues at coordinate 10,219,068 of OZ024786.1, forward strand.
TAGTCGCTTGACATCTTGTAGTCTACCATGGTATTGACACACTGTCGAGCCTACTGAGGTATTTTTAGCAATGATGCGGATGTCAGTAATCAATTCTTTATTGATATCAATACTTGTGACTAGTGGTGATACTTGATGCTGGTTAAGGCAACCAATGATCCACCTACTGAGTTCAGTGTTTACATAAAGCAGTCTACTATACATACATGTGGTCAATTTCAATTTGTACTGTATGCAAGTGCCCCAGACCTAACATTGTTAGTGTTCCCACAGAATTGTGAGCTTAGCACATGCATAGTGTTGATAACAAAAATTGAAAATGTGCTTAAACACAAGTACTCCTGATATGTGAGAACAGGATAAGTGAATGTCTACTGTATGGACGTACTATTTTCTTGTGTTTACTTTACATTTTCTCCCCACAGAATGTATGTGCGAGGTTTACAAAAACACAATTTTTTTCCACTCTGTGAGACTGCACCTTGTCGTGGTAGAGTGGCTGAGTACCCACTGTGGCTGATTACAAATTTCTAATGCTACATTTGGAGAAACCAAGACAGTCTCTTGATATCGCCAAAGAACAACCAAAGGTAGATTACAATTTTGCTCGACTTACTCGCTATTATTATTTTTGCATTTATATTCTTGTAGGTGATGTTACCAATGACATTGTTCAACCAAACTCATACGAAACATATTTAAAATTATGAATATTATTTATAATAAAAAATGATTATTTTACGAGAAAAGAATACAAACAAGAAAATTATTTCTAACAAAATCAAAAGAATGTACTAGGAATGGTAGATGCATATTGTTGGAGGTGACACGATTAACCATAATAATTAGTGAGTAACGTGTGTTGGGTACTCCAATTCCTATACCACTGATATTTACTCTGGGTGCTGCACTGCTGCATGGGTGAAGATTTTCTGAATGAACTTTTCGGCCTGTTCCATACTACTCAACGTTGTTGTAACTATCCGTCCACTGGCGCTCAATGTTACAGTACCGCATTAAATCATAGCTATAGAATTCAGGGCAGCTAACAAACCAACATTGGAGAATCGAAAACACCAGCTACTACGCTGCGTATGTCGTGGTACAGCTAGCCACATGTAAACAAAATTGGTGGGTGTGGTGTTCCGCCCATAATTATTAGCGCGCGTGACCAATAGCAACCTGTAGCACCGTATATACCCTTTTACTGGTTATTTGCTCACGTGTCGCATTGTTATACAAAATATTTTATAGTTGAATTTTCTCAAAAGTATCAAATCTCTCAAGACGTTCCAGTTCCAATTAAGATGATAACGATGAGTATTCTGCATTTCCTGGCTACATACCAAGTTTATGAGAAGAGTACACTGAGTCCGGGCTACAGATGCTTGAGGAGTACACTGATCGAGTTGGCTGGCTACAAATGTTGATATGCAGGTACTGTAATGATATATATACAGCAACGATACAGATGATGATGATGAGTCAAGTCTTCTATAATGGATAAAGACAATGAACCATAATTTTGTTACACGTATACTGGGGTCTTACCAGTCAATTCCAGATGAAATTGAATGTCATTCTTTTAAGCTGATGAAGATAAAGTTATTACACTATAATATTAAGCAACTTTTTGAATGCTCCCTCACATAATATTTTGGATAATTATCTTAAGAATGGAATAAAATTCAAAACCATTAAGATGATTATTTTCTATCTTTACCATAATTATCTGACGTTTGATCAAAATTAATGCTGTGATACAGCACTAATGCTGCAGCTACTACTACTACCACCACAGCTACTGGTATACCATTGCTACTACTACTACTACTACTACTACTACTACTACTACTACTGCTACTACTACCACCACAGCTACTGGTATACCGCTGCTACTACTACTACTGCTACTACTACTAGTACTACAGCCATTATTGCAAAACCACATAAACTTTTGACTTACGGAAAAGTGCTATTCATCCCTTCACGGCAAATTCAAAATGATTATTATTATCTTTACCATTCCTGATGTTTGATAATGCTGTGATAATTCTAGTTGACTGTACAGGACCGTACTACTGCATTGCATGCTGCTGCTACTACTACTATACTATACTATATTATTAATTTTAATAACATTATTTTTATAATGCACATAAAATTATAGTGATTATTTGATAGGTCCATGATGAATAATTTTGATAATGACTTAATTTTATTGTACAGTTGATTGCGATTTAAGATCTTGCATAAACGAGGCAGAAGTGTGATGTTGGCCAATCAAACCAACGTATGTTGATACATCACGTGGAGTAGCTAAACTGCACACGTGACAAAAGATGAATTTGATTGGCCAACGGCACACTTCCGTTTTTGCCTCGTTTATGCAAGATCTTCGCAATCAACTGTAACAGTATTTGTGTTTCACTGACTGCCAGGTCAGACTACTACTACTACTACTACTACTACTACTACTACTACTACTAACGGTCATTATTGCAAAAGCACTTTTGACTTACAGTAGGTTGATTGGTCGCAGCAGCCGGCTTCATCATTGGTTTCATCCTCCTGCGAGGCCTCTAAAGATGAAATAATGTTAGTTACCAAATGTTTACCAGACTCTGGACCCTCGCTAGTCTGAACCCTGGCTAATCCAAATGGTAAAATTCGTTTGTAAATAATTATCATTACAGACTTGTGAATCTCATTACATACATTATGAATATTATTATCAATGTTCAGCATCTCTATCATATAAGTATAAGTTATTGCACTCACAAGAGGGCAATAACCGACATTATAGACCGCAGGAAAGTCGAGTTACCCGAGCAACGGTCAAGGGCGCAGCCCGAGACTGTTCGAGACTTACTCGACTTTCCCAAGGTCAATAATGTCGGTTATTGCCCAAGCTGCGCAGTACAATAACTGACTTATATTATAGCCCATCATAAAACGACTCGCCATCCTGTACTCGAAAGCAATCTGCACCAAAATGATGCTGCGTCAATACTTGCTGCCATAGCTAAGTTACGCGCGGTCAATAACCTACATTAACCCTTTAGTTACTGAATTATTTCGTCAAAAATTTGACCTGCTCTAAACTGGTAGTTTGTCTTGCAATTTTCTCCACCATCCCGTACGCTAGCTGTTCCAAACTAGCACCCTTTTGTACTGGCATACCAAATTTTACGACCATGTGCTAAACTCCAAGTTGGCCACTGAACTGAAGCCGCTTATGTGTTGCGGCCTCGTCATTTTTCGGCTGATTTTGGTCTTCATTTAGCCATGGTGAATGATACGAAAACCTGGTGGTGTCAAGGTGAACAAACAGGACAGGTTAGTCCATATTCTATGCAAAGTATGCATTTCCGGGAACCCTGAAGCCACAAAAATGCAAAAATTTCGCGCACATGCGCGCGCCCCCCCCCACCCAGCGCCTTTCAACTCTGCAAAGCAGGGTACAAACCTTGTCGTTCTCCGGTCACAGTAATGTTTTAGTTGAATAAGCACGAGAAACAATTTTCTTTATTTTGTGGGAAATTCCCATTCTACACTTTGGCTTAATTTGAGCTTTCTGAGGCACTCTACACACTATTTTCGATGTCCAATGTGGGCGGTACTAATTATGACGCCTAAAGGCGTCATTAGAGGTTAAAGGGTTAATGCCCTCTAATAGAGCAACCTGATTGGTCAAAGATGACATACTATAATATGATTATATTTAAATTTTCCTGTTAGCAGGGTACCAAGGTGTTCGGATTATGGAAAAATGCTATTTACTATTAAGTTAGTTATTACTACTAATACTTAACTAGTATTAATGCTTCCCTTTAACAAACTACAATTAGTTAGCAGAACGAGAATGACCCCGCCCACAATGTTCATATGTGCTTGCTGCCAAACAATATTTACAGTGCACATCCTATCCACATAATAGTGCGCACTAAACAAGGTACTGTCACCGTAACCCTTAAGCTTGGTTCAAAATAATTGTAATGTAATAGTGTAGCAAAAATACCTTCAATGGAGGTTCCTGGGCGTGTTGAGCAGGAGGGAGAGGCTGCGGGGGCTGGGGCAGCACCTGTGCTTGTTGTTGAGCAGGAGGGAGAGGCTGCGGCAGTACCTGTGCTTGTTGTTGAGCAGGAGGGAGAGGCTGCGGGGGCTGGGGCAGCACCTGTGCTTGTTGTTGAGCAGGAGGGAGAGGCTGCGGGGGCTGGGGCAGCACCTGTGCTTGTTGTTGAGCAGGAGGGAGAGGCTGCGGGGGCTGGGGCAGCACCTGTGCTTGTTGTTGAGCAGGAGGGAGAGGCTGCGGGGGCTGGGGCAGCACCTGTGCTTGTTGTTGAGCAGGAGGGAGAGGCTGCGGGGGCTGGGGCAGCACCTGTGCTTGTTGTTGATCATGAGGGAGAGGCTGCGGGGGCTGGGGCAGCACCTGTGCTTGTTGTTGATCATGAGGGAGAGGCTGCGGGGGCTGGGGCAGCACCTGTGCTTGTTGTTGATCATGAGGGAGAGGCTGCGGGAGCTGGGGCAGCACCTGTGCTTGTTGTTGAGGAGGAGGGAGAGGCTGGAGCTGGGGCTGCAGGGCTTGTTGCTGAGCAGGAGGCAGAGGCCCCACTACTGGCCGCTTAACTGGGCGGCGCCTCACTGCAGGTGCTGGGAGCGGTGAACTTGTAAACGGCTAGTAAATACAAAGGCATCAGTGAATTATTCTTGTACACAATAAGTGAGCTGAACTTACTGGTGTACTAATAATATCTTCTTCTTCTTCTTCTTCACCACTTGTTGAGAATTGGTCGAAGCTTCCTAAACACAATAAGTATTCGTTAATTTTTATAAAACACTACTAAACTGTCAAAAACTCATTTATTATGCTGGAAGATAATTATTTGTACACAGATACACAAGCAACAAAGCTACCCATTATGTACAGAGGTATAATAATAATACTATACAGAGATATAATATACTAATGACAAGCAGACTCATGCACTAACCTGTATGAACAAGCTATACCACTGCTTTTCAATAAAATCACAAGTGCACATGCAGGGCCCCATGCCGAAAATGAGCGTCCAACACCAAAGACCAAAATTTTCAACTAGGAAACCCATAATAACTTAATTATTATGGCAAGCCAGACCACCTACACATACATAAGCACCAGTGTTCTCGCTAGAAATTCAAATCCAATTGCAAGGGGGAATTTTAACTACAGGTAACATACCTAACTGGTATGTTATTAATACCTATTTTTACTATCCCTTAGTTAAACATTTTTTGCAGTTATCCAAGGGAATTTTGCTACAATCCAAGGGGGTAAAACCCCTCAAAAAAAGGCCTAGCGAGAACATAGATTAGCACAGGTATTTGAAAATAGCAGATGATCTTGTGCACCATATGGACTTTCTGCTCTAAGAATTTGGTAATAGATTGGATGACATTCGTTCTCATCATGTGCTCCTGGTACATGACATCTGAATTTGATTAGCTATTGATACAAGAAAATTAAAAAGATTTCTATCGAAATCAAAAGGATGTAGGGTTGTGAAATCTACCACTGGTCAACAATGTAAACTAACAAGGAACAAGCATGGAATGGTAACACGATTGACTTGCTAACAGACCATAGATCCCTACATCAGTGGCTGCTGTAGTTGACTATAGCTAGTTCAGCTAATTGCTGTTGACTGACACCTGACGTGCATTCAGCTTGTGACAGCTTATGTACAGCCACTGATGTAGGGATCTATGGTCTGTTAGCAAGTCAATCGTGTTACCATTCCATGCTTGTTCCTTGTTAGTTTACATTGTTGACCAGTGGTAGATTTCACAACCCTACATCCTTTTGATTTCGATAGAAATCTTTTTAATTTTCTTGTTTGTGTCCTTTTTTCTTTTTCAGTGAAGTGCAGTTCAATATCATGCAATTGCTGTGCCATCTTTGTCTCCACCATTGGTTTGGTTTTCCTGTTGTTGATGGCTTTTCTTTATTATTAACAATTTTAAACTTGTAGCTAAATAATTCTTATGCTGTAGATATCAGCTCGACTACGCATGCATGAATACAGTGCATACGAGCCCCGCCCACATTTGTTTTCGGCGGTTATAATTATCTGGCAAGGCAGAATGGTGATTCTGCGCTTGCTAGCTTACCGTTCTTCGAAGACTCCAGACAAATATGTGTTCTCCGTGATCTATACGGCGTGGCGATACTCAAGCTTGTGCTTGGTCTCACGTGCGCTAACCACAGCTTGGTCACGTGCGTATTGCGCAATCACTATAATTCTTAATGGCGTCTAACACTTAGCTGACAATGGATCACGATCGAGAAGTCGCGGAATTTATATCGCCGTTTCGCTAAAAACTAAGTTCAAAAGGCACATGCCAGGAGAATTTCACGACTGTTCGTGGGTGTTTTGGTCTCGGCACTGCTCACGTAAAGGTGCTAGGCGAGTGGAAGAAAGAAGAAAGAAAGAAAGAAAGAAGAAAACGAAGATGACGAAACTCGATTTTCACCGTTTCCAGGTTCGTCACTTTAGTAACAATCTCGAGCAATCTCCTCGCTACTGTAAGATGGGGCAACGCCAGATAGCAGATTTAAGTGTTTTTGGACGTATAAAATTCATCACCAGGCGAAATATCAGCGTTTGGACGCTAATACATTGTATGTAGCCGCCATCTTGTTTTCTCGTTCAACCCTACATAGGGAGACACTACCGTGTCTCCCTAATAACAAGCTAGCTAGTAACATTTCTACATAGATTGTCATTTGAACCGGCATTCATCTCATTCACCATGCAAGCCTACTTACTATACTTCAACCCAACAACGCCCAATACAACATGAATTACTAGTAAGCTTGCATACTAATTCAAATACACGTGTGTTTCCCATCTTATGACGTCAGTAAAAATGATCTTAAGCACAGGTACTACGCCCGTGCTCTATAAAGTGAAATTGACAGCCCGACGGTATAAGCCCGATTGCTTCTCCCACAAAATTTGTCATATTCACTATTCTCAACTGACCGTTGGCTATTTCTTGAACTAAAGCCCTACTGACGCCGCCTCTTCCACGACCACGACCGTGACCTCTGCTCCCACCGCCACCGCCACGGCCGCCGCGACTTCTAGTCGATATTGAAGTAGATGCCACTAGTAAAACAGAACGAAAGCTGTTAATTTAACACAATCTAAAACGAGACTTACTGAACTCAATAGTCTAGTTGTCAGGATTGGAGATATGGACACACGTGCAAATGAAAACTCTAAGCATGCGCACATGTAGATCCCACGTGTATGTGTATATATATGGATATGGATGGCGTGACAAGATCACGTGTGTTTAATAATGCACCCTCGCTAATCCGGCCGAACGAGTTCCACACAAAATTAATTATTCGTACTCCTCCTCCTACAATGAATGAACGTACGTACATGCAGCTACTACTGAGTTCGACTGAGTTGGTTCTTCTTGGGAATACAGTCCGTCTTTACGCAGTCGTAGTGGTAGGTGCCCGTGTGTACCACTTCCAGATGATTGAGGTCATCGGCGCCTTTTGGGTAGGATTCATCTGTAGGAAAGTGCGGACTCAGGTCACGAGAGAGTTATCGAGGTTATTATCGTATCGATCGAACGATAGACATTGTTGTGGCTGCCATCTGGTGAACATGTGTAAACTGGTATCTGTAGGAGAGAAGCAATGGCCAGAATTCCCATCGCTGACTGTACCCCATCATCTGTTATACCGCATACGCCCAATGAGCTCTTCAATAATTATTAATGCTCATGCAATCCTACGGTCTACAATCTTTTGAAAACAGGCCTTGTTCTCTGATACATCATTGACAAGTAGTTGTCGAACATGCTGGTGATTAAACTCAGACTTGTAGACAATGACGCCAATTGCTCCAAGCATGCAGTTGCCGTCGCCAATGATAGGCTTTATCTTTCATTACTGTTTTGCAAGATCAGATTCCTGAGTATAGAGGATGAAGGAGTAAATGTACAGCTTATGGCTGGCTGTAGTGCTGTTTGGTGTTGCTTAACAACTGGAGTAGATGAGTGAGTAATAAGAGTGATGGCTGGACAGGGAGTAGCAGATGGAGTGACTGCTGGAGAAGCTATTGGAATGACAACTAGATGGGGATTGGCTACTGCATGATAGAGAGACAACAATAAAATTAATTATACTAAATTGTACATGCAAGTATTATTTAATGGTATACTGATGGTATAATTACATTACTGCTGACATCTTCACAAGCTTTCTTATTCTTGCCAGGTCTGCCATTTGCCCATGCAGTATACACATCTACCACAGTCATTTGTATTGCAGCCAGCACACTAGCTGACCACACAGCTTCCTATTTATAAGGATGCTTGTTTGTACAGAGAGAGGTGTTGTAGTGAGATTCTAATAAATTCTATTTATGATTTATGATTTATGGTTGAATTTAACCTTCACACTGCTCATCATTCCTGGACAATAATTATAAAATTATTAATAATCATCATTCCTGGACAATAATTATAAAATTATTAATAATAAACATCAGTTATTATACTACAGTAAACGTATAGCATCGCAAGCCCTGAGAAAAAATGCGCAAGGAAGCTAGCAGCTACTATATGGTTAGCACTGTTTGACTTCTGATTGCATAGTTGCAATTATTGTTGTAGTAAACAGACAAACAGACTGGACAGAACTGAGTCTTCTTGATGGCTGTCTACTGTGGGGCAGCCGGGTAGTCATTCCAGAAGCTGGACGAACTACATACAGTGGCGGATCTATAAAAATTTGAAGGGAGGTTCCAGACATTGTAATAAACCTCTGGTAATAAACAACAGCAGGCGGACATAAATACACACAGTGCGTTTAGACAAAGGGGGGTACCATGGAACCCTTGGAACCCCCTCTGGATCCGCCACTGACTACATATCGCCCACCCGGGAATATCAAGAATCATACTCCCTGTGAGGTATTACAGTACACAGTAAATAATACAGTAAATAATTTATGCGCAAAAACCATCGATGATGAATCAGACAATAAGAATGTCTTCACACACATTACAGGGATCATGATTTTTAACACAGAATTCACCAGTATATATACAGCATGGTGTAATTGCTGTCCTATTATAATTTTTAACTTTAGTACAAGTAAAAACAAAACCAGATTAATTATTTCCACTCTGTAAGACTGCACCTTGTTGTTGGCCAGTAGAGTTGCTGGGTATATATACCCATTGTGGCTGGTTAACACATTCATTTTAGGGAAACCAAGACAGTTTCCTAGCTTATATGATTATTGCTGAAACTCAACCAAACATAGATTACAGTCTTACTTGACTGACTTACTAATTATTTTTTGTTTGTAGGTGATGATCATACCAATGACATTGTTCGACCAAACTCATTATAAAACAAGTTCAAGAAACTTTTCAAAAAATTAATTATTATTAAAAATTAATTTTTTAAATCTGTTATTAATAATAATAATTATGAATAAAATTAAGAAAAAAGGATACAAACAAGAAAGAAAAAGATTTCTTACGAAATCAAAAGGATGTAGGGATGAAGATTAGCAATGAAGAAATCTTGTCACTGGTTCCCAATGTAAACCAACAAGGAAGTAGCACGGAATGGTAACACAATTGACTGCCTAATAAACCATAGATCCCTACATCAGTGGCTGTACATAAGACATGAAACAGAATTCTACAAACTTCAAATGCAAGTTAAATGCATGTCAGGTGTCAATCAACAGCCAGCTAGCTGACAGGCTGTAGCCAGCACAGCAGCCACTGATGTAGGGATCTATGGTTTATTAGGCAGTCAATTGTGTTACCATTCCGTGCTACTTCCTTGTTGGTTTACATTGGGAACCAGTGACAAGATTTCTTCATTGCTAATCTTCATCCCTACATCCTTTTGATTTCGTAAGAAATCTTTTTCTTTCTTGTTATACTCAGTGGCGTAGGAAGATATTTTCAAAAGTGATGCAGTAGACAACAGAAGTGGGCGAGCGAAGCGAGCCCGAAAAATTTTGCTAATTAATTATTCATGATCATGCAATTTACAGTACGTTGTGCCGCGAATTTGCTGTCTTGATCTTGGTTGGTCTTGCTGAGGCGGCTGCGTGGACGATCGTCTTGAAAATATGCAATAATTATTGCTGTGCGCCATGGGCCTGCTTGTTTAATAATGATATTCACGAAGACTGGGCGTGTTACTTAGTAGTGAATATCATTAACTGGGTAAATTCAAGGTGATGCTCCAGCATGGGTGCACCATTTATTCCTACGCCACTGATACTGTAACACAATATTGCTGTGTTATGATAATTGCCATATACAGGTATTTGACTTACGCCAGTGCTATCTTGAGATGCAGAAGCAAGCAGCCGAAGCATGTGCCACTGTAGCTGCACAGAAAGCTGCTGTGAGAGGTGAGTAAGCAGCTGTCTTTCTGCTCACTGATCGGTATATTTTTGTCTACAGACTCTGACCTATCAAACGCCGTGCGTATTGATCCACACATTGCACGAGTTATTGTGGTTGATGACCTTCGAAGACTGTGCATATTGAGACTGAGCTTCGTGAAGGGATGGGGACCGGACTATCCCAGGCAGAGCATCAAGGAGACGCCATGTTGGATTGAGATACATCTTCATTGTGCCCTTCAGCTATTGGACAGTGTTCTAGACCAATTGCCCAGTGAGAGCCAGATCAAAGACAGCATTAGTAAGTACAGTGATGGTGGTAATTCACATGACTTTTGTGTGGTATACACACAAATTTTTTTACAGTGATATAGTCAGAGATTTTTGAAGGAACGAAATGGTGAAACACAAGGTCAACAAAGATGTTACAGAACTGTTACAATAGTCATCAATAAAATTTAATTATTAATGATCCAATGTTTTATTGGTCATACCAAACAGTTATTGTAGGAATTGTGGTACTTTAAAAGTACAAAGTTTAGCAATTGCGAGCAGAATTATTCGGCACTGCTTGGGCACTATACATACATACATAACTTCCAAACTTGTACATGACTTGGGCAACTAGTGTAATTTGTACACTATTGGACATGTCCCATGTGCAATAGTGGACAAGTGATTGTCTATGCTCCATGTAAATTCTTGGACACTACTAGAATATGAAGAGTGGACAAGATAAGGATACTATTGTGCACAATCATCTTACAAGCTGTGGTAGTTCAACGAGGCGCTCAGTCAGTCGCCTCAGCAATGCCTCCTCAACACCAAGGCATCCAACCCGGACCCGCGCAGTCAACGTGGCTGCGCCCACACAGTCGTCTCACCTGTCACTGTTGCCTCTCTGCTCACGAGGCACGCACTCAGCTCGTCCAACGAGGCGCGCACTGTCAGTCGCCTCAGCCAGCACAGTATATAACGCCTAAGCTCGCTGCTTATCCACTACAAGGGCAGCCACGTCACCCAAGCGGCAGTTGCCTTGGTCGTTGAACGAGATTTCAGTTACCGCTCCTCACATTACCAATATCTCTGTGTGCTCTATGTCTGCCCCTGACCTCACTCCCTGTTGCCTCCTCCAGGCACAGCGGATGGTTCAGCGAGACTACCTGGTTCCACCCCAACTTTCACTGACAATAGCGGAAGCCTCCCCATGATGGAAACAACAGCAGCGGACACAGCATCCAAGGTTCACCCAGGTGGCTACAAAAAAGGCCCGCTTAATCCGGTAGCCACATTACCCCCTCGGCTGGTGAAGAAGATATTGGAGCTGGAATTTGTAGAAATCTCAGAGATTGCATCTGAGGACCCACCCACTCCTACCCCCGGTCTTCCTCCCGTTCCACCTAAGAAGCCAGTGCATGATATTTCTGTCTGGGTGGAGAAATTTTCAACCATGGCGGCAGTCCTATGTACAAGATTTCCAAACAAAGCACCGGAATTGTTTGCCTACATGTCAACCATTGTTAAAGCAGAAAGGAACCATGGTAGCGATCGCTGGGTTTCCTATGATAGGTGCTACAGGCGAGAAGCGCTGGCGATGAAGTCTCTGGACTGGTCCCTCCCTAACTCTCGTCTGTACAGCGAGGCATTTACGGGCCATGCTAAATTGATCCCTAGGTGTTCTTTCTGCCTGGCAGAGGACCACACAGCAGTCAACTGTCCACAGAATCCATCAAGGACGTGGTTCCCGTGGCTCCATGAAATGGTTTCGATGCAACAGGGTACGCAGGGGCAACCACCACAGTATCGCGACAAATCAGAGCGATGCAACGGATACAACGAGGGCAGGTGCCGCGAGACTGCGAACACCTGTAAGTATGCCCACAGGTGTCATGGATGCAGTGGACCTCACCCGGCAATACATTGCCCTCGCAGGGGCCAACAACGCCCGCGATCCCCTCACCACCAACAACCTCACCCCCAGGTCCGGCGTGCAAACTGAAATAAATCAACAAACGGTCGCAACAATAATTATGGTGTCAGTAGTTGTGCTAATTTGCTTTACACCATAGTCAATATTGATCCAGTAAACTTAATAATTGTTATAATTGTTAGCTAGATGGGTGAGTAGTTAGAATAATCCACCTACGGGTGTGACGGCTCCGGCCAACCTTAAAATGCTTTCTCTCCCTGCACAGGGTGGCTCAGTTTGTATCCATACACAGCTGATCTCATATGTTTAGATGGCGCTCGTCCCTTGGGGCGGAACCCCATACCAGAGCTCTTGTCGTCAGTGTCTACACCACTAGTTACACAAAAATGGGCGTATGCTCTTCAGAACCACCCAGATCAAGCTTACGTGAACTATATACTGGAGGGTCTGGAACATGGATTTAGGAAAGGTTTCAACAGAAACTCACGTCTCAACTCAGCCAAATCAAACATGCAATCTGCGATTCTGCATCCCAAGGTAATCACAGAGTACCTGCAAAAGGAGATCAAGCTTGGTAGGATGATAGGACCAATCTCAGAGAAGTCCACCGTCGGCTCGCTCCTGCATATAAACAGATTCGGTGTAATCCCGAAAGGTCACAACACTGCATGGAAAGTGGTGATTGATTACCGACCTATCCTATCCTGCAGACCGCAGTGTTAATGACGGGATAGATCCAGAGTTCTGCTCACTCTCATACATCAACGTTGACCATGCAGCCAGGGTGATATCTCGGCTAGGCAGAGGTTCACTCCTAGCAAAGATAGACATTGAGTCAGCATACAGGCTGGTGCCAGTTCACCCCTGCGATCGTGTCCTGCAGGCAGTGAAATGGGAGGGGAAGCTCTATGTCGACTCAATGCTCCCATTTGGCCTTCGTTCGGCACCGAAGATTTTTAATGCCATTGCAGACGCATTTCAATGGTATCTGCAGCAGCAAGGGCTCCAACATGTCCTCCACTACCTAGATGACTACATCATGATAGGACCACCGGGTTCGACAGAGTGTCAGCAAAATCTGGAAACCTTGTTGGACGCAGCTAAGGATCTTGGAATACCGGTTGCAGATCACAAGACAGAAGGTCCAACCACAAGACTAATGTTCCTAGGAATAGAAATTGACACACTTGCTGGCCAACTTCGCCTTCCCGAGGTCAAACTGCTCAGGACGAAACAGCTGCTACAACAATGGGGAGACTGGAAAGAATGCACTAGAAAAGAGCTAGAGTCACTAATAGGCACCCTTAACCATGCCTGCAAAGTTGTCCGGAATGGCCGCTCATTTCTGCGCCGCATGATTGATCTACTTCATGCTCGTGTCGACAACTCTGCAGATGCCCCTATTCGGCTCAATCGGGAATTCCGCGCAGACCTGGCATGGTGGAGATGTTTCGCAGAGGACTGGAATGGTATCTGATTTCTCAAGACCCCGGAGACTCTCCCAACAGTGCACGCAACATCTGATGCATCGGGGGGCTGGGGATGTGGAGCCTGGACAGCCAACAACTGGTTCCAACTTCAATGGACGTGGCAGACAGCAGACCTGTCTATAGCAGTGAAAGAGCTCATTCCGATAATCGTGGGCTGTGCAGTGTGGGGACGAACATTTGGTCACCGTGTAATATGGCACTGCGACAACCAAACAGCGATAGCTTGTATCGAGTCAAAGAGCAGTAAAGATCAAACCCTCATGCACCTCATACGGAACCTAGTCTTCATAGAAGCATACTGGGGCTTCTGTGTTCACCCCGTATACATTAATACGCGTGACAACCACCTAGCTGATGACCTGTCACGTAACCGCCTATCCTCTTTTCTCTCAAAGGTCTGCAAAGCAGCCGAGACACCGACTCAAATCCCTCAACTATCCAGAATTCCTCTTCCACTCCTCTGGCTCCTACTGGACCTACCAGCCTACTGGACCTATCAGCCGACTGGATCTCACCTCATTGGAACCGTCAGTTCAGGCGTACCTTGGGATGGGCCTAGCTGACTCCACTCAAAAATCCTACCGGACAGCGTCAAAACGGTTTAATGATTTTTGTATCAAATTTAGTATTAATACCCCTTTCCCAGTGTCTGAACTAGTATTGTGTAGTTTTGCTGCATATCTTGCTGACGACGGCCTGAAACCGAGTTCAATAAAAGTCTACTTAGCGGCAATTCGCAGCCTACAGATTAATTTGGGCCTCCCGGACCCAGGTGATCAGTCGTCTCTTCCGAGATTAAAACGTATTATGGCCGGGATTGCCAGATGCCAACTCAAAAAGGGGAGTCAGACAAAGCCACGGCTACCTATTACAACCACTATTCTGTCAAAAATCCACACAGAGCTCTTGCAAGACCCTCGAGTTGCGAACCGTACCCTGATCTGGGCTATCAGCAGCCTGGCATTCTTCGGTTTCTTTCGGCTCGGGGAGCTGATCTGGGAAAGTCCAGGACAGTACAACGAAGCTACACACTTGTCGTGGGACGATATCGCCGTCAACAACAGAGACAACCCAACGGTGCTGTGGGTACATCTTTTTTTAAATGCTCTAAGTGTGACCAATTCGGTCAGGGAGTTGACGTATAGTAGTGGGCAGCACAGGTTAGGCCATCTGCCCGGTCAAGGCTGTGGCAGAATTTATATCACAGCATGGAGACGGTCGGGGTCCGTTCTTCATTGACCACCATCAGCAACCGGTCAGAAAGTCCTGGTTTGTTAAGCGAGTCCGCCAAATACTACAGAGATTGGGCCTTCCGCAGGAGCAGTATGCTGGACATAGTTTCAGAATCGGCGCCGCCACAGCTGCTGCATTAGCCGGAGTGGAGGATTCCACAATCCAAGCACTAGGCAGATGGCACAGCGCGGCCTTTCTCCAGTACATCAGAATTCCCCGCCACAGCCTGACCCATATCTCCCAGAAGCTCTCCTCAGTAGCTGAACGGAGTTACCATGATACTCAGTCTTCGCAAAAGTAGAGACTGTAGTGACATCACAATAACCATGCATGCTACTGTCATACACAATATTAACCACCACACATTCAGTAGTCTACGTGTAATCATGTTCTTCTTTGGAGACCATATTCTATGAAATCTATGGTACATAATAAGAATAATTTTAATAATGGATAAATATGAATAATAATTATGATAATAGGAGTAATAATAGTAATAATAATAACCTTGGGGATCAAGCCCCTCCCCATTACCAGGGGGAGAGCCTCTCAAGTACCGCTTATACCTCTCCTCTTGAGAGGAGTGGCCTGTTGTCACATGCCGATCACCTGTAACAAGTTAGACCTGCAGACGTACCTACATCAGGGAGTTATCTCAAGCTAATGACAGCTGCTCGACCACATCACAACTCATCGCTAACCAGGTTCCCTCCAAATGCTATACAAGATAAGCCAACTGATAGTATTACATGATACACTGTCAGCATGTGTACGTCCTAATCAATAGTGACGGAGTTAAATTTTGTTGTTGGTGCAACACCAGGAAGAGCAAAAAGAAATCGTCCAGTTCGAGATCGCCATGTTTAAAATGGGTGTGGCTGTCAAACTAATTATACACGAAATATTTCAGGTGTAATTTTCTTTGCCTCGCGTATCTACATCTATCTACTTTTAGTTTGTTCTTTGTGTAAATATTCGTATATCGTGTATACACGTGCGATATCTGAAGAATATTCTACTAATGACGAAAGAAGTATTAACCCTTTAAACCCTAATGACGCCATACATACTTCAGACACCATAACTTTACCAAAAAGTGCTAAAATGGAATGGAACAGGGGTAAAACTTAAAATCTGGATTGTATGGAGGAAACAGCTTAAAGTGACTAATCGTGTCTTACTTGTGTGCATGTTTCAGGTAGTGCTAGAAAATCCTCCAAATAGATTTATAGAAATACATACACACACTCTTGTATAACTCTGGTGGCTATGCCCATCGAGGCTAATACAATTTAGATACACAATTCGTTTACCTGGAGATGTAGTAGTTGTAGTGGATGAACTAGTGGTAGAGCAGTCTTGCTGACCTGTGTAGTAACAATGAACATTATTGATAATGAGTGTTGCTACTAAGATTTTTGCTACATCATTGATCCATAGTGTTGCTACTAATATAAGTTTCATTTATCATTCCTACTTGTGCTGAGCGGCAATGACAATAGTATATAGTCTATGTAATAGTTAGATCACCGGAAGAGGGATCTAACTGACATGAACGCCCCGCGGGACAATCCCGCGCCCAAGGATGGTTTTACAGCCCGAGGGCGAAGCCCGAGGGCTGTAAGACCATCCGAGGGCGAGGGATTGGCCCAAGGGACGTTCATGTCAGTTAGATTCCGAGTCCAGGTGATCTAACTGACTTAGACCACGCTTACACTGACCTGACGACGACGGCCGCCATTTTATGCGTGCTGGGAGCTCGTTCGCCGTTCGTGAAGAACGTAGCGGCGTAGTTTCTTCGCTCCAGGCCACGCGAGGAACTGCACTTCGTCTTGGTAAGCTCTTCGACACATTCTCGATCTTCCACAGCGAAAGAAACGGTGTTTTGACAAAATGAATTTATTCATAAGGATCTAACTGACACAAACGCCCTCCGCTAATTCGTGACTTCAAAGCTTCCGACTCAATGAATTATTAATGAGTGGTCTAAGGGTACAAAGCGCAATTGCAGTGCAACACACTCCGGGCTCATGTTTGAAAAAGTTTAATGAAAAGCAGCATAACTTTCCCCCCCTGCAATACAATCGAGACATCACAGTACGAAAGGGTCCATGGCTAACAGCTTGCACGCAAGGCTAATGCGAGCTCAGATACACAAGTAAGAAATAACTAACGTTTAAAATTAAGATCAAGTCTAGATTGCGCATACACAACTCATTTATCCTTAAACAAGTTACCTGATTTCTGCATACAGTTTTAATGGTTGATATTATGCACAGTTGAAAATGATTGACAAAAATAGTGATGAACAACGACAAGTAACGATTACATGTGAAGAGGGACAGCATTATACAATCCTAGTTGGTCAGCAACACAAATCAAGGCATAATTCGTGAACAGCTTCATATAAAACTTACATATTCAAACGCGAGATAATTATTGTTATAAAGTTTCAATGCTCAACTTTAGCGTGCATCTAGAAACTGATGTAACAGACGGAATGACAGACCAACTACAGTATGGCTCATGGCTCTGCCCACACTGAGGGATAATAATATTTGCGTAAGTCAGTACTCACTTGTATCATCATAATTATTATACATCTGCTATAGAAAATGCATGCAATATACTTTACCTGAAGCAGTAGTAGTAGTTGTGGATGGAACAATAGCAAGTCCAGTATGATCTGGTAGTGTAGAGCAGTCCTGTTGACCTGCTAACGGCAAAATGTATTTTTCTCTCAGTTTAGCTGATAGTGTGTGGTGACCGATTGTCTTCAAAGCGACTATGATATCACTCCACGAGGCATCAGGTGTTGAGTTCAGCCAATGCTGTAGCAAATCAATCCTCCATCGTTGTATTCCTTCCAGTGGAGACAATTTCTGGATCTCTTGTAGCTTATTGGGATGAATCCTCAAAGCCACACCCAGAGAATACCAGTCCATCATTTCTATCAATTCAGTTGTCAACTGGAAGATGGTTGGGGCTGGAATATCTGTGTACAGGATCCAAATCATGATTTGCATGAAATATTTTATTGTAACTCACTGTCAGACATTGTTAAGGTTATACACAACTAAGAATAAGTAGAGAGAGAGCTTCAGCATAGATACAGCGCTAGCTCTTGACCGTTTTTGTTTGTGTCCGCGGTCCTTGTTTTCTTCGCACGTGAGAGAAAGTGGGTGGGGCTCGTATACTGGCGGCGGCGCGGCGCGACTAAAAACTGCTGAACACGAAGCAGTACATACACAACTAAAGAATCTATCATGTGCTTGGAATCTATTATGCCACGCGGTAGACGTGGCATATTTAGGGTTGAGCGGAAAACAAGATGGCGGCTACACTTAGGCTAAACGCAATAATTCACGTATATCTTGGCTGTTGGCGACATCAGTAGTATTTTAACTACCTAGGGGCTATCCTAAGAGGTAAGCGCTTACAATGAGTCTACTAGTAAAGACTATTAGGCCAGTTGCTATAGGCATGACAAGATGGCGTCTCGCATGGAGGCACTAAGTACGGCACTACCATATCTTCGCCGTATGGGCGTTTCAAGCGTATGTAACGTTCTGAAGCTCCTTGCACGATTTGTGCGATTACAAAGAGACCTTTAGAAGCAAAAGAAACCAGGTCTAAGGTGGTAAACCAGACTTCACGTGGTCACCCGTTTGTTCATCTTCTTCTTTCTTTCTTTCTTTCTTTCTTTCTTTTTTCTTATTCTTCAGAGAGTCTAGCACAGTAGTGAGGGAACCAAACGCAACTAAACCTACACAGAAGCCAGACCTCTCAACTCTCACGGTTTGACCGTGTGTCACACGGTTTTGGGGGAAATCTCACGGTCTCACGGTCAAGGCTTGCCTTTCTCACGGTCAACAGTGCTTTCACTAGAAGTTGGGCGTTGTCAGTAGGCAGGGCCAGTAAAATTAATTATAAACACAGTTATTTTTAGCACCAGGTGTACTAATCTGCTAACATAACTATGGATAACTGGTAATGTTGCTGATCGCAGCAATAATATCAACGCACGAGGTTCTAAGTTAACTCAGCTGTGAATCAGTGATCTCAGTTATCATTGACTTATCAAGTTGCAACCATGGCCAGCAGTAGTACCACTATCTACCCTGATACTTAAGAAGATTCTGACTTCAAATTCCCTCTTGTAATTATATTCATATCAATTATAATGAATATTAATCATTAATTATCATTATTATTAATTATTATTATCATGAATATTAATATCACACGGTCAGCCAAAATTTTAGTTGAGAGGTCTGACAGAAGCAACGCTACCTATGACCATCAGTGCACCTGATATCTATTTAGGCCTAAAACACTGGGACAAGCGAGTATTTCCAGAAAAACAGCGATTTTTTGGTCCATAACAGACTCCATTCCATCATTCTGTTTGATTTCCGTTACTAGGTTACGCCTACTCGCGCACGCCCGTGTATGTAATTATTCTAATACAAGCGCACCTTAGTTTTAGTACAAATTGCTTGGAACGCGAGTGCTGCTGCCACTAGCAGTGTTCACAGCAGACAACGAGCATATCTTCACTGTTACACTGGATTTGTCTGTTCAGGCTTGTAAGAATGCTATCTTAAGCTTAGCTAATGTTGCATGGTACATGTAACTGTTGCATGCAGTGCAGATCTAGTCGATCGAGTGCAGTCTGCTGCCGGAACTATTACTACAATTATTACTTTTGGAAACTATGTATACACTGTATTAGCATAAGTGCCAACTAAGTCATTAATAAAAAAGAAGAGAAACGAGTAATAAAAACATTTTAACCAAAATGGAAGAGATTTAGGGTTGGTACATTTATCGAAAAAGTATGGTAACAAGATTTGAAATGAAAAGGATTGTAACAATAGCAGTGTAATACTACCTCCCAAAATTAACTGCTTTCGATAGTTGTAGTTAATTTAATAGGGAGGTAGCATTACACTGCTATTGTTACAATCCTTTTCATTTCAAATCTTGTTTCCATACTTTTTCGATAAATGTACCAACCCTAAATCTCTTCCATTTTAGTTAAAATGTTTTTATTACTTGTTTCTATAGATTTGGATCAAGCACTTAAGCTTGTTCATGTTGTGTACAGCTACATGTAAATTTATAATCAAGAGATTAGCTTGCAATACAGATCACTGTTTCCACACCACTGCATCCAACACTATGAATTTAATATCAGAAATATTAAAAATGATTCAACAGGTATTCATGTGCACTGTCAATCATGAATATACTACTGTGCATGCATCGTTGTCAAACAAAATGGGTTTGTTCCCAGCACCGTATGATGTTTAGAGACACTGCACCTTCAAATAATTTCTCATGGCACAATGTTCCACGATGACTGTAGTACATAGTCAACCTTGATGCTGATGTTGAGATCACTGTGAGCAGTGGAGATACTAAAGTTATCAGACAAGGAGAGGTGTTCTTTGTAGAGGACACACATAGTAAACAGCATTGTGTACATAGTTGATTGTGACACAGTAATGTTTTTTCAGGGCAAGACAGGTATTTTTGATTTTAGTCTTGTCTCCACTTGATGTGCTAGCTAGTGATAGATTTGGAAAAACACTGCACTGTTGCAGAGCAACTCACTGTCACTGAGTGCACATAGTGAAGAGAATAGAAGCCAAAAAGCATGCATGCTACTATCAAGAAATCATCGAGACCTATACCCGTCGAAGAAGCGTGTAACTGTAAACGGCAAAATCCTGATGCTAAATAATATTATAGTATCATCTAAAAAGGTCTTCATGGTCCAAAAGGGAGGAAATGCGTTGATTATGCCCTGTGTTTAGTCTCACAACTCTCACCTAGTCACCTTTCAGATCACAGCACATGTTATTGAGAGTAGTAGTAATCAACATACCCTAGCAGTGGTAGACAGCAGATTCCAGTGTCAAACGACAGCCATGTTTGGATTTCGTCATTGTATTGTGAAAATACAGAGTTGCACGCTCCCTTGATCACTTCGTGGTCCTAGTGACTTTGTTACTAGATATTACAGGGCTGGTTAATACATTTATTATTCTCCATCTGTATCGTCCATTACAGGTAAAGGACACTTCTCAAGGTCAGTAGGTGCTAGAATGAGACACTCAATGTTTTAAAAAAAATTACCAACATTAATTTTGACAAAATTAATAGATAAAGAAGCACATTACTATAATGTATGATACTTTGATGAGTGCACTGGATATTGAAACGACACTAGTACTACATGATCACCAATTGGTATAGGAACTGATGTAGTGGCACATCGCATTACCACTGCATTGATAGAGTCATATCTTTCCCTTTTTCTTTCAAAATGTAACCAATCACCTTCTCTATGAACAAACAGATTGACTACCTCCCTCTGTACCCTAAAGAACAACAAAAACTAACACACACACACACACACACACACACACACACACACACACACACACACACACACACACACACACACACACAGTGATGATATTGCATAGTGTATTAATGTCAATTCAAACACTGACAAAATTTTTGAAATTACTATACTAATTATATAGTAGTTATATACCGATCAGGAGGTGTTTAAGCGATTTAAAGCCCGCGGGCGTAGCCCAAGGGCTTTAAATGCTTAAACACCGACTGTGAGGTATATAACTACTTTAAAACATAGTGCGCTGCTTGCCTGACGTCTAGCTAGCTACCTTGCATCGCAGGAAGACCCCAGAGCAGCCCGAGCGCCGTTTGTTTGTGGATTCTCGAACGCGGCGGCCATCTTGAAACGCGAGCGGGCTGTACACGATTTATAGCCCTCATTAACGGTCGTTACATCAAAGAGAATTATTCATACTATGGTTTAATATACGATTATATGATAAGCTCGCACCATGCAGTATGGCATTTGCGTCTAATTATTGTTATTACATTGACTTACACAATATCCACTGTGAAGAGGTGACTGGGACCTGACAAGTCAGTTGCTCTCACTAGGAACGTCTCATCTATTCTCCCTCTCAGCAATCTCTCTGACTCCTCCTTACTGAGCTGTCTGCAGAGCCATGTGCTCTCATCATGGTGAGGGTAATGCTTGGGAACTAGTGATACCACATCACTGAATGTGTAATACTGAGGAGGTTAAATAACATGTAGTGATTATTATTAGAATCTAAAAACTCTAAGTACAGTTACAAAATTTTTAACTAAAGTTCTAATGAACACATACCCGTGCGTTGAGCTAAGATATACATAGTTAGTACACGACTAGTACTACTCCAGCATTACCGAAACAGTCCATAGACAGCTCAAGATGATGGTACATGTGAGATTGAGTGCAGGCCAGGACGTCGATACGGATGGATATAGGAGGTTGGGAGACACACCCACCATGCCGTAAAGTGCTCTTACAAGGACACGTAGCTTTAGAAAGCCATGGATTAGTCCATAGATATTACAAGAAAATTAAAAAGATTTCTATCGAAATCAAAAGGATGTAGGGTTGTGAAATCTGCCGCTGGTCCACAATGTAAACCAACAAGGAACAAGCATGGAATGGTAACACGATTGACTTGCTAACAGACCATAGATCCCTACATCAGTGGCTGCTGTGGTTGGCTATAGCTAGTTTAGCTAGTTGCTCTTGACTGACACCTAACGTGCATCCAGCTTGTGACAAAATAATGATCTTATATACAGCCACTGATGTAGGGATCTATGCATGGTCTGTTAGCAAGTCAATCGTGTTACCATTCCATGCTTGTTCCTTGTTGGTTTACATTGTGGACCAGTGGCAGATTTCACAACCCTACATCCTTTTGATTTCGATAGAAATCTCTTTAATTTTCTTGTTTGTGTCCTTTTTTCTTTTTCAGTGAAGTGCAGTTCAATATCATGCACGTACTGAGCTGTCTTTGTTTCCACCATTGGTTTAGTTTTCCTGTTGCTGATGGCTTTTCTTTATTATTAAGAATTTAAACTCGTAGCTAAAATTAATTGTTACTCAGCTCGCCTACGCATGCATGCATATATGCAGTGACACGAGCCCCGCCCACGCTTACTTGTAGACCTGTACGGCGGTTATAATTATCTGGCAAGCGCAGAATGGTGATCCTATACGAGCTTATCGTTCTTCGAAGACTCCAGACAAATATGTGTTCTCATACAGCGCGGCGATAGTGCTTGGTCACGTGCGTATTGCACAATCACAATAATGGCGTCTAATACTTAGCTGACAATGGATCACGATCGAGAAATCGCTGAATTTATATCGCCGTTTCGCTAAAAACAAGGTTCAAAAGGCACCTCCCAGGAGAATTTCACGACTGTTTGTGGGTGTTTTGGTCGCGTAAAGGTGTGGGTGTTTTGGTCGCATCTTACTGCTCGCGTAAAGGCGCTAGACGCGCTGAAGAAGAAAGAAAGAAAGAAAGAAAGAAAGAAAGAAAGAAAGAAAGAAAGAAAGAAAGAAAGAAAGAAAGAAAGAAAGAAAGAAAGAAAGAAGAAAACGAAGATGACGAAAGTCGATTTTCACCGTTTCCAGGTTCGTCACTTTAGTAACAATTTCGATCAATCTCCTTGCTACTGTAAGATGGGGCAACGCCAGGGAGCAGATCTAAGTGTCTTTTGACGTATACAATTCATCACCAGGCGAAATATCAACGTTTGAACGCTAATACATTGTATGTAGCCGTCATCTTGTTTTCCCGTTCAACCCTACATAGGGAGGCACTACTGTGCCTCCCTAATACGGGATAAGAAACTAAAATTTCCTACAAATCAAAATGTATTACGTGACGTCACGTGGAGTGGTTGGTGCGTATTACCGCGCATACCAGTGATTACTAATTAGCAGCAGACGAGCGCGTTGGCTGTACAGCTTTCCTTAGCTGTCTTTCGCCAGGAGCCCATAAGAGGAAGGCGCGTTCAGCCGCGATTTATCCTCCGCCGTGCGCTGTGCGCGGCGGGTAGCGATGACGTCTACTACAGCAATGAGAGTGACATAGGTAGTTTAGCACACGCCCCGAGCAAAGTAGTCAGTCGATAGCGTCTCTTGCAGCTACTTGCAGGGAATAAAATCGTCTAGATAGGCTGCACGGTGGTCACTGAAGACTGTACGCTCGATTGATTGCCATCTATTCAGCACGTGGATCGTGGGCGCGGCCTTTTCTACAAGCACAGAACGAGAGCAGTCCCGCTTACTTGATTTACTTGATCGTGCTGTTTACAAGTAACAAGCTCCTGTTTGCTACTGTCTGACGTGCAACAAGGCCACAGCCTTCTTTGTATGCTGCTGGTAAAAAGCTGTTCATGACGTAAAATCAGCCCGTTGGCTGTTGGCCGCATGCAAAAAAACTTCCATATAGGGAAGTTATTTGACGCGCAAGGCGGCGGAGTTTACGTTTGGATATTACTACATGCGCGATTGGAGTTGAACGCTCCTTCCTCTTATGCACTTATCAATGTGTACCCCACCCCCCTCCTGGGACTATGTGGGGCAATGGTGGGGATTTGAAACTTTTAATTGTCAATTCCCCCACCCACAGGGCACAAGAAGCTGTCAAATCCTCATCATATACCCAGGTTGTCACCTCGGGATCTGATCGTATCAAGCACAACTCACTTAGTTGCACTTTATATGAACTATGAAATTATGAACTATGACATAATGACATTGATAACAATTTGAAGTGTGCTTTTTAAACACATGAACAATTTTTACATAAGAAAGTATCTAATGTAGAGGAGGAGGAGGAGTCTTCTCATACATCACAAAACCATTGTTCAAATGTGTCACAATAAACCCAGACTTAAAATTCTTCTGTCTCGTCCACAAAAAGTTTATTGCAAGTACCACAAAATGTCTTAGTTTGTTCCAATGACTTCTTTGCATGGGTACGTCAAGTTAATGAAGCTTTAGCTGCTCCACGCTTCCGATTGAGTTGGACAGTGTACAGGTGGTCTAACCATAGTGGGGGGTAAGCACTATGGTTAGGTGGTCTAACCATAGTGGGGGACAGTGGGGGGGTAAGATGTTAATTTTAAGTCCGTTTTCAATACTTGTGATGGAGGTGGTGTTGATAAGCCGAGATCTGCTGTAGTGTCAATATTTTTATGCCTCGGTGGGCGGAGCCATGAGGCATACAGTAATAGTGCGTGTCTGTTTGTGTGTCTGTCCGCTCTAGTTCTGAAAGACGGCGAAGAATCAGCTGGTGGTAAGTGCAATATAGACATAACACGTTAATAGCTCGAACTTGATGGTGTTAGATTTTTGAATTAAAGCTTTGTTCGTGAGTTATGGCGTGATTTGCTTACTTTACTTACCGTTGCTGGCGATCTGGACTTCTCTGAAGTCGAATGTATCCATGGTTAACTGGCTAGCAGATTGTAGGTTTGATCTGGACTACAGGATAGCGTGGCGGGTCCGGATAAACTTCAGCAAAAACCAAAAAAGCTGCTACAAGCATGGCTTGTGTACCCCCAGCTAATTAGTAACATACTATTGTTTGATGGAATAGCTATAGTTGCTGTGTGCTGTCAAAGCATGTCCATTTTACAGTATGCATGCAATTCCACCGAGGCATCTGCACCATTGGTGCTTCATTTATCAGGTAGTGGCCAGAGCAAAATCCCTTGCAGCTACTGCACTCAGTGTTTCCCCAAGGTCTGTCTGGATCTACGACAGGAAGAGGAAGGTGAGTAATAGCAGGTCCACCCTTGTACCATGTCTTTTGGTTTTCCTTTCTGACACACTGGGTGTAAACAATCATGATTAAAGCAGCAGATCAGCATGAAAACATATTGAGAAGGTAGTCCCTTTATCATATGCTTGTTGCGGACAGTCCACACAGATTGAAAGTGGGCATAAAGTGTTGGACTTTTCTGGCGAAGAGACTCCTTTGCTGATTTGGATCCTTTTAGGAAGGTCAACAACTCATCTCGGGTGCCAAGGTGCACACTAGCATCTGCTCCTCTAAAAAGGTGAATGGATGAATTCCCACAACGACAATGGTTAACTCGACTGATGTACGCTTCAATTGCAAGATCCATATTCTTTTTAACTTTTTCATCATCAAATTCACCTGTTTGCTGATTGTAGCATGAGCCACCAAGTGTCGATGGAATGAATATATGGGCATGACCCAAACTAAGGCACCCATTCTGGAGTTCAACGCGATTTAGGTAAGTACATCCACTACTCCTTATTGTCACTATTGTTGCTACTTTCTGCTTTAAAATATGACGTTCTGTCCACCACTATTGCACTTCTTCATGGGACGGACCCTCGTCGCTAGCACCATCGACTCGTATGCAGTCAACTGACTTTGGTAAACCGGTCTGAGAATTCTGAAAAGCATGTGTCAGCTGTTCCCACTGAGATTCCAGCATGCAAAGGTCAGCCATGTGCTGAGCAGGATTCTTCTGATGGACTTTTACAGCTTTGACTACTCCAGCACATAATTCATCAGTAGTAACTGTTCGTGAAAAGTTATAGGAAGTTGTCTGTATCACAGATGGGTGTTTGTTGACATAATCAGTTCTAGTAGAGAGCACTTATCTTCCTTGAACTACTGGGGTCGTGTACTGTTTACCTGTTGTTAGAGTATCAAGCCTGAATCCAGTTGAGTCATCTCGATTGATATTTACCATGTCAGTGCCATCTGTGTACTGAAGCTTATTTAGTCCTTTATAGAATGCCCCGCTCCAGTGCTCATCTGGGTTGAATTTAAGATTAAATCCCTTACGGGCTCTTTTGCTCGTTACCATGGCCACCGATTGATACCTCTTTGAAGACAGCCGCCTTTTGTTCCTGGGAACACACAGCTGAATGACAGTTCTACATGAAAAAGAATGATGGTATTCTTTCTCAAGATGGAGACGAATTTTTTCATAATTACCTTTTTCTTTCAATTTTATGTTGCCATCGAACGTAAGTACCCCAGTGCGACGCCAGGCATCGGCTCCTACCTGGTGTGATTCTACAAAAGCTTCAATTTTTTGTCCAATGTCAGGACACCCTTTCAAAATTTTACTAACTCTTTTGCTTTCTTTTCTTTTTAAAAATTTTTTCTCAGCTATGGCCTTCTCTTGTCCCCTTTTCCACCTTCGTTGAATTGATTTTCGTCTTTTAAAAATCAGTGGCCTACCTGATGCACTAAGAGGATCGGATACATTTAGATAAGCCTCTGGGTCATCTGACTCTGAGACAATCTCTCCATTCAAACTTCTGGCAACGCGGCCTTGATCGTAGCTGTTACTTATAGAACTAGAGTTCTAATGAACACATACCCGTGCGCTGAGCTAGGAGCTAAACACGACTACTCCAGCATTACTGCAACACGCACGTTACAGCTAGCCCATAGACAGCTCCAGAAAAATAGATGATAGCATACATGCACTAAAAGTTGATTAGCACATCACAGAAGGCCTCAAGAAAGACTGATCATCATACCGTAGCTATAGGAGCTCTGACGTACGGTACATGTGAGACTGAGTGAGGACATCGACATGGATAGGAGGTTGGGTGACACACCCACAATACCGCAAAGTGCTCTTACAAGCACACGTAGCTTTAGAAAGCCATGGATCAGCCGCTCGAGCAAGGCTTGCCAGCACAGAAAAGGTCTTCGTAGGACTATAAATTCAGTGAAGAAGCTGCAGAGAGTGTTTTCGTGGAGAGTTTCAAGCGCTAAGACGCAAACAGGCGTGTTTTTTGTCCACACACACACATACAGACGCACACAAACGCATAACCCTCGCGCATACTGCGCACAGGTAATAAGCCTCATAAGACTGATGCAGGAGATCAACGTGTAAGTCAAGATAGCCGTGGGTGATAATGGCATTAAACAAAGCAGCAGATAAGGTGCAAGATACCTCTTTGTGCAACAGGTTATCAACAAACTCAAACCAGTTATATTCAGCTTTTTGAAGTATAGTCCTGGAATGTCATGAACTTCGAGTATCTCACTAATGTTGACATCATCTAGCTGTGACAGTTCAACCTCTTCATCTGATTCACAAGAGCTACACATAGAGGTGTTCTCAACATCTAAGCCAAAAGATTTCAACAAAGATGCATCTTCAACATTCGCAATGTCAGAAATGGCTTCTCGAATAGACTGAACTTCTGCCAAAGCGGCTTCAACTTCTATAGCATTTTGCCGTACATTTTAAAATCCATACTTGTGACGAGCTTGAGTAGGAGTCATTCCTGAAGAAATAGCATATCTCAAGCACTTTCGTTCTTTGTTGGATCCAGCAAAGCTGAGTAGCATCTTTACTACCGACTTTTTAAGAGAATCGGAATCTTTACAGCAGTGAGTTGAGAGCAATCCATTTATAATTGCACCTAATTTGTTATAATCAGTTTTTCCATCAAGATGGAAAAAGATTTTCCTTTTAAGAGGTCACCAATTCTTATGCATGCCAGAGGCATTTGAAGAAATTTCCCTTTTGCATGATCAGCAGTGTATTTAACAGTAGGAGACACTAACCTGAATGCATCTGATAGGATACAATAGCCTTGTTCAAGTATGATACTAGCAACCTCGAGCATTCCAGAACACTTGGTGCAGGGATTTTGATGAGTATCACTACAGTATGCTTTTCGAGCAGTTAAATATTCAAACAGAGATAGATCAGACCAAGAAGAAAGAAAAACACAGTCACCAACAGAACAAATATTGCGTGCTAAACCACTTTGTTTCACATAAGAGTTCACAAGTTCTAGCAATGGCCTCCCCAGATTAACTGCCTGAGGAGGCTGTTCTAAAAATGGTCTGTTTCCTCATCAGTAGTCTATGTGACCATGCGAGGTTGCCTAAGCAAGCGAGGACAACTAGGAGTGTATCGAGTATTGGTTGTAAAAACATTACTTTCATCAGACGAGAGAATGACTGTGTCCGGATCACTTTCACCGTCACTATCAGACATTAGAGAGATGTCATGCGAGGAATTGCTGGAGCTCGTATTTGACACTGGTGATGAAGAAACATGACGGTGATCAGTGCTAGATGACGACGATGGAGAAAAATCTAATGTTGATTGTGCAGAATCTTTTCTGGCTACTTTTCTACCATGGTACCACTTAGATTTCTTCTGTCTCCTGGTTAAGTTAGTTAGTTCAATATTAAGTTTCCTTCTTTCAGATTTTAACTCCGACATTTGCTCAGATATTAGATCACAATCCTTGTACATGTAGTTGTGCATTACACTGGCATTCTCTCGACGTTTTTCCTTGTAACTCAGCTGCTCTGTAATATCTCCAACTCGTTCCTGTAACTCAGTAATTCTTGAAAGACGAATATCTTGATTAATTATTTTCTGTTTGGGAATACATGTAGCTAAATCAGGAACAGGATTTAATTCGCGCGAACGAGATTTTCCTTTCTTATAGGCATACCCTTCATCATCTAAAATCTTTCGACATTCCTCAAGTAGATACGCTCGATCACGGAGCAAATCAGGATTACGTACACAGAGCTGTGCACTAGCATGATTAATCTGTTCCTCATACTTGCATAATGGCCTTGTCGAATTATTTCCATATATCTTTGACTCTTTTCTGATGTAATCTTTATTGATAGGGGCAGTCGGAGGTGGTTCCTGTAGAATCAGTTGAGCAATAAATAGAGTACCAATTGAGTTGCAGGTATATATTACCAAGTAATACTTCTGAGTGTAAACACTTCAAATACAGCTTCCCACAGGAATGCAAACATGGGCATGCAAAAAAATAACAGCATACCTGAGAAACAACTAGAGCACCACTACTAGCTCCTTGCAAATGCATCTGTCGACTTCCCTGTACAGAAAAGCACATAATAATAATGCAACAATCGTATAATCTATGCGGTTGTACATGTACCTCTTTCACAACCACACCAAGATTAGTAGAGGTACTCAATGTCAATCACACCAACATCAATTGAGGTACTCAATGGGAGAGCAGTTTCAGCCTATAATTATAGTTTATATACAACTTTAAACAATGTCAATGTATTTTGGAGTGTATTTGTACCTCTTTTGATTTTAGCACCACATTTACTACATAATTTTCAGCAATTTCCTCCTCCGAACCAACATCTATGAACACTCCTCTCCACTCTGCACTCTTCATTTGAATATAAAAATCACATCTGGGAGGCAAGATGTCAGCAAACATTTGTTTTATTCCGTTTTTTATTAGTGCAGTATCCTTCAGCTCAGTGGAAGGGTGAATGCATACAACACGATGGTTCTCACCCACACTAACGAGTATTTGCTTGGTAGCCATAGGCCGAGCCATAGGCACAGACGAGTACAACAGTCTAGTAGGTAGCACAGACGAGTACGAAAGTAGTAGGTATAGGCACAGACGAGTACGACACGAATTGTTTTCTAGCGCTAGAAGAACTGAGGGACAGTAGAATGAGCAGAATAGCTGATATACGACTCGTACACACTTTTCGCTTGAAGGAGAACCTCGAGGAGAACACTGACAATGACAGTAGACTGAGCCTGACACGTGGGGCGCGCGTTTGTTCGCGAATCAAATACCCCAACGCCGGGGACCAGATCGTTGTCAAAACTGAGGTAAATGCCCCACCATTGCCCCAAGTAGTCCCAGGAGGGAGGGTGGGGGTACATATTGATAAGTGCATTATGGGCTCCTGCTTTCGCCTATTCTAGTGCATTTATTGTATTGCGAGGTTCATACTACCGGCCTTGAATGGATACCAGTACTGGCACCTCACGGTAAACAGAAGATTTGTGCGTGTAACGGTGGATTACAGATCTGTATACTCAAATTCTCGAAGAGGCAAAGGTTCTACGACTTGATTTGGGTACCAATACAAAGCCATTAGTCGTCTGTGTGTACTGAACCAGTTAGTATACATTGCCAAGAAGTATACTCTATCCGCTATAGACTCCGCAAACTCAGGATTTTGTATACACAAATTCTCTGGATCAAGGCGGTTTGAAAGCTCTACACCAGCGGTATATACTCTACGATGTGTACTGGGCTGGATATCCACGCAACTAGACCGTGTAAAAAGGCAAAGGTTTTGGTAGATTCTTGTCTGTGCTATCAGAGATTCTCAGTTTATTTAAAACACGGAGAGCTCAATACACAGAACACGGAAAATGTAGTCATCATGTGACATCAAGGGCAATGTGCATTGACCACCCAATTAAGTGTGGCTTCCTATCCTGTACTGTACTGGAGTGGCTATGATTAGCCACTCATGCAAGGCTTAACGGCACTGAAAACGTCTTCACAGGACTATAAAGTGTGGAGATTTCGAGCAGTAAGATGCAAACAGGTGTTTTTTTAATGACACATAATAATACATAGACAGACTCAAATGCATAACCCTCCCACATACTGCGCACAGGTAACAAATGGCTATAACAGACAATACCATTACACATTGAATCAACACCATCCTCTAAACGTTTGCCTCTCAGTACTTGCAGGATATTAGTTTTTTGCATTGCATCTTGATAGTAGGTACATAGCTAAAACCAAGCTTCAATTTGGAATTAAATTCACAAAAATGCAAGTACTAAAAAAGAGTGATTCGATAAGTATAACGTACACACTCACTCGTCTGATAGTGGGAATATCTGATGGTAGGTTAGCAAGAGTATCTCTACAGATAGTGAGAAGTGATAAACAGAAACAACATCATTGATAGCTCACTTGTCAGGAAATAGTTGATTGGTCAGTGTAACTGATGTTTTTCCTTCACCAAGAGTAAACCCTGTTCTTGAGAGAACTGCTACACAGTGTTCAACTGATGTGTATTTTTCATTATTGAGTGCTCCATAGAAGTGTGCTCTTTTGTAGATTGG
Source organism: Haliclona indistincta (assembly GCA_964017065.1). Lineage (NCBI taxonomy): Eukaryota > Metazoa > Porifera > Demospongiae > Haplosclerida > Chalinidae > Haliclona > Haliclona indistincta. The sequence goes on from OZ024786.1 coordinate 10,250,995, forward strand.
TAAATGCCTGACCTTCCCATTGATACTGTACCAACAATGAATGCCAGTTACCATGGTGACATGGACTACTCACACAATACTCATGACATGTGTGTTGATTGATGATGACGATGGATCAGTAAAAAGTTTCCCACTCCTCTCTCTGACAAGAAAGGTTTCATCTGGTTTATAAGTCAAGATATACTCAGCCTCCTCTTCTGTGATCTGCCATATTGAGCTGGAGGGCTCACTCTGGGTATGTTGACAACCATTATGTACTATACCATCATCAGTAACACCATCACTCACAGCACTGGAGTGTGTCATACTCTTCATCACATCCTCAGCTGCTGTGGGTAGGAAACACACATGACCTATGTGTACAGTATGACTGCAACACAGACACACACAATGTATATTACCATACCTTGAGAATCAGGTCCACTCAACAAGTCTGTGAGAGAAACTAGTATTAGATTAATTATTCATTAATGTCTACTTTCACCTTTCAACTCAAGTGCAATGGTTAATTGAAGAACAAGATTTCCCGCTATTGAATTCTGACAATTAAACCAAAATTCGACACATGCATGTGACAAAGTCTTAGCAATACCATATCCTCACCTTAGTCAGATCACTGGTGTCCACTACTATAGTGTCTCCTACCCTAAGGTAGGTGACACTGCTCTCCACCAGCAGCTCCCTGTTCTTTTGTGCTAGCCTCACTAGTTCGGTCATTAGATACTGTGGAGCACAGCAGATTACCCGTACACTCCCTCCTCTAACTACCATGATGTGTACATAGACACACTGATCATCGAAGGCTTGTTGGAGAAGCTCTAGTATATCGGACAGTGTCTTATCATTAGGGTTCCACCTCAATTTGAAAGTAATCGTTGTAGAAGGTGTTAACTCTATTGATTTGGTTGAGAAAATTTGTTTCATGTAAATGTGGTTTGCCAATTTATACTGACAGAATTCATCTACGAATTCATAATACTTTTCAATTTTTTCGATGGCAGCAGAGACACGAAATAAATCAGCAACTCCTTTGAGATATGAGCAAGATGTGAGAGATGAGTGTCTATGAATGATATTAATGATGTCTGAGATAGTGCGAGCATTATCAAGTGAATCATTGATCTCCGAAAATTTAGACACATATTCTTTGAGACGCTTCATGTTGACTGATTCCTTCTCCAATATCTCGGTAACTTCAACAAAGAGTTGAGCAAATTTAGTCTGTATATCTTCGAAATCTCTTCGGTACTTTCCGGGGACAATGACTGGAGCAGTTATAGCTGTATAAAAACAGTGCATGATGACAAAAATGAAGTGAGCATCTTTATAGCGGTGCTAGGAGCATATCAAGTGGGTGAGGTAGCATGCAACTCAGCATTTTCAATAAAAACAGTGAAATTAAAACATGGCTGCAGTCTGACAAAGAATAATTCTACTAATGACGAAAGATGTGAAGTATTATTAAGAGATTTCCTGTCATCAGGCATTGTCTATACCGTTTGTCTGGGAAGTTCTTCTATTGATTCGATGTTAAGAATTATTGCTACTGCTTAATATTAATTTTACATTTACTGAACACCTTATGTTTCCAATGATAGTAATAGGAACCTGCTTTTTGCTGTCTATACCGCTGCCAGGGAATGTTACTTACATCGAAAACTATCCTGCACATGTGCTGTGATCTGAAAGGTGACTAGCTGTGAGTTATAAGACTAATTGCAAGGCATGGTCAATACATTGTCTCCTTATTTGATATGTCTATATACGTTATTTGGAGGGACACTGTGGAGGGACATCAGGATTCATCGTTTACAAATCCTTCGACAATTACATCTCAATGAGCTCCTGGCGGTGCCCAAATGCAAGCACACCAATGATGGCTACAACTACAACAGAAGAACCAGTCACCATACCCCACTTATTGGAGATGGTTAAAATACGAAACCACAGAAAATGTCTTAATGATCCAGTGGAGAAATACAGTGCTTTTAATCTAGAGGAGCCACTTTTTATTCCAAGAGTTGTGTGTGTAGTTAGTCCACACAACTTTCTACATAGCCCTTTCTATTGCATTAATGCAGATTGCAACTATGAGGATGAGAAAATGCAAGACACACGATGCTCTACAGCTCTCTCCCATTGAAGCTAATACAATAGCGCCATCATGGTTTGTGACCTCACTATAATTTGTACAACGTCACGACGAACCACACCTACAACACAGCAGCCACAGTCTAGCGCCACAACGAGGCTTAGCGGTTATTATTCCTCGAGCTTAGCTAATATCTATGCTGTAGAAGCACGCTTAAGAACGGGCAAAGCGCAAAACACAGCTTTTGATCGGCGCCATTCTTGCCGCTCGACAGTGAGCGGCGCAGCGCACGCAGAAACACGTAATCGATAAACGCTCATATTGGATGAATATCATTATAAAACGGCAGAGAATCGAAGTCACAGCTAAACTTGGTGTTCTCGCTGACCGCGTTTGCGCATGGATGAACATATCGCGCTAGTTTAAAAACTAGTGAAAACTACAAGTATCTGGCTATCCAGAGATCAAGCGGTTTTTCTTAACTCGCAAAGATGTCCAGATTTCAGCCTTAACACTTTTATCACCAAAAATCGCCAATTTCTGGTACATTTAGGGCTCATAATTCACTACGCTTGCAAGTTAAGCTCTCTAACTTGCTGAGATTAAAACTGAATAGTCATTCAAGCAGACTGCAAAGGGAATTTTCTTAACTCAGCTCCATACTATTTTCCTGGCCTTAACACATTTTTTCATAATTGCAAGCCAATGCCTGGTACACAAGCAGCAACAACTTTACTGTCAACTAGCATAATCAGTCCAGATTTTCTACACACACTACAGAATGATGTGTGAACACTCATAGCAAATTTCAGTCCAATAGCAACTATAGTTACTTTTTCTGAACACAAAACATACTTGTTAACCACAAAACACAAAAGTGGCTCCTCTAGATTAAAAGCACTGCACAATGGAATGAAACAGAACAAGGGTTAAAACTTAAACACAGAATGAGTGCAAGAAACAGCTCATAATATAAAGACTAATCATGTCTTAGTTGCTTGTGTGTATGTTTCAGGAACATACTGCTTGAAAATCCCCCCAATAGATAGATGGAAACACATACATATACTCTTGTATGACTCTGGTACTATGCCCATAAAGGCTAATACAATTCGGATACAAATGCAATTCATTTACCTGGAGATGCAGTAGTTGTAGTGTATGAACTAGTGGTAGAGCAGTCTTGCTGACCTGTGTAATAACAATGAACGCTATTGATAATAATATGAGCATTGCTACTATAAGTTTCATTTATCATCCCTACATGTGATTGCCGAGCGGCAATGAAAATAGTAGTCTGGGCACCAGAGCAGGGTCGAAGATCCAGATGTTCGAACAATTCGTTCGGGTATCCAACCTTCAAATGATGCCTTAAGTCTTCGAATGTTTGGTTACGGCCATTTGCCACGTCCATATACACGTGGTCAACACGCGATGGCGAGTTGATCAGGTGAAAGTTTTGAATCGAGCAACACGAGTTCTGTTCAGTCCACATCAAGCAGTACGACATCAGGTTCAGGTGTGTGGAAATACTTTGAGAAGAAGAAAGAACTGAGAAAAGCTATATCTGCACCAGATGTACTGCAGAGGAACTACGAATCTAAGGGAACACTTGGAGACAAGCCATTCAGCTTTGTATGACCCAAAGCGTTTGCAAAAACGCTCGTAAACGTAGTTTATATGCAACAACAATTACATGGGTACAAAAAAACAACAGTAAAATGTATTAAAATCAGTGGGTGTGGTCGTTTGAAGTATTTGAACAGAATTGCATTTTACGCCATTGACACAGCACTGATGCACAAATCGCGATTGCATTGCAACACACACTCCAGGTTTGTGCTTGAAAAAATTTAGACGAAAAGCAGCCATAACTTTCCTCCATAGCTGCAGACTTCGCAGTATGAAAGGATCCATGGGTAACAGCTTACATACAAGGAATACGGGAGCAGAGATATACAGGTAAAAAAAATAATAATAAACGTTTGAAGTTAAGGTCAACTTGCTCATTTACAACTCCTTTATCCTTAAACATGTTATCTGATTTCTGCATACAATATTTTTAATGGGTTGATATTGTGCACAGTTGAAAATGATCGACAAGGAATGATGAACAACGTACCATGAGTAATAGCAGTAGAGCTAGTAGCTGATACTGAAGTGTCAGTTGTTGCTATAGTAGATGTTAGATGTGTAGCTGATGCAGTAGAACAATCTTGTACATCTAAAGGATTAGTCTAATAATATCAACTGTGCATGATTATAATTGTATCACTAGTACATGCACATAACAAACATGTGTCAAATACATGCACCAATGGTGTAATCTAGCCGCTGTGTTAATGCTGCTGTTCATGCTGATAAAGCTGAAAGTAGTAGTCTGAATGTGAATTTTGAAAAAAGAATGTATCAAAACGTAAAGACTGATTCGTGCCTGTATAATTTATTACTCTTCTTAAAATGGTTTATCCTCTATTGTCGATGCAGTTCAAGAAGTAGTTAACCACTGTATCATGTCTTATGTCTGACTAAAGGGTTCGGTAACATGTTACTGTACGTAACTACACAATACCATGCATGACGATGAGCTGTAGGTAAAGTATATAAAGGAATTTACTCAAGTCCTGACTGTCCCTACACCGTCGCTATACAGTACAAGTTGAACCTACAAGTTTTACGGCAGTCATCAGTAAATAGGTTCAGAGCAGCCATCAGGTTAGTTTTTAACAAATCAAATCATACAATGTATCGAAGCAGTCATTTCATTCATACAGCTAAAACGAAGCACCTGATTTAGAACCAATTCAAGGGTTTCGTGGGTTTCTAACTAAGTTTGGGTTTATAGGCTCCCAGTAGTTTACTGGGAACCAAGCTTAGCCCACTGGATTTAGGGTTCCAAACCAGATGAATGAAGTGAATTCTACCACCATTAGAACCTGGACAGTCACAGCCTCATCAGACAAACCCTCTAAAGCATATTATGTGCTAGCCGGCTAACTACTGTAACCAGTCACACATTGTAAACACAAGTGCATTGTTGTGGTGCTATCAATCATGCAAGTGCTTCATTAGATTATACATGTTCAGTTGTGTTGTAGTACCTGAGCGAGCTAGAGGGCAACCAACTGCTGTAGCTAGCTCCTGAGCTACAGCAGGCTCGTCACACATCACGACAGCATCAATCAACATGACCCACTGGTTGCCGGTAGTGCTGCTGCCTCGAACCCATCTCCGGATCAGCTCTTGCAGCTTGTCGACTGACGTCCTGCAATCAGCATCGATGATTGGGACAGTGGTTGCCATCTTCAAACCACCGGCAAGAGACCGCCATTTGTCCGCGGGGAAACGAGCTTTGTGCAGCTCGAAAACTACTGAGTCGACGTCAAAACCTAAAGTTAAACACAAAGATCAAAGACATAGATCTAGTTATTAACAAATATGATAGTGGTTTACGAGCTCTTTACCTTGTACCGTGGAGAGAGAAGCTTGAGACATGGCTTGGTCACCGTTGGTCACAGTAATCAAGTCACTTAGATAGATCTAATCTCTTAATAACTAACCAGCCCATAAAAGTACATCCTGGCCTTTACACTGCGGTGCAACATCCGGCACATATCAGTGAACCTATTGTTCTCAACTCGGATCTCTTCAGTGATCTTCCTGCCCTCGTTCAGTATATCTAGCGATGAGCTATAGGTCTGTATTCTCCATCAATAATGTAAGTGAGCTGTTTTTAAGTTGCAAGCACAGAACTATTAATTGTACTGAGCTCATCAACTACTAACTATCCACTATATATTATTGTGAGTGGGTCCAATGAAGTGTAATGATAAAACGCCGATAGCAATATTCTTCTCCTGCAACCCCAATCTGCATCCCCTCATCTGCATGGTACACTCTGTCCTTCATCATTCTTTCTTTCTCGGCACTGCTACCTCGAGTGGATCGATTCCCATGAGCAGAGTTGTCTCTTTTCCTCCTCTTTCTCAATCACAAGGATCACTTGGTTGTGCAGAGATTACAAGTGACTAGTGATACTCACTTCATTCATGTGTTGATATCTTGATACCCTCTCATTACATGCATAAGGAACCTCCTCCTCAGTCCTGACACAACAGATTATTTAAAGTGATCAACTCATATCATCTCATAACAGCTGCTTGTTTGATAATGATACACAGTAACTAGTAAATGCAGATTTTGTTTTGTTAGAGCCTCTTCTGGTCTTGAGAATACCAGCTGGCTCAGTATAGGAAAAACATTGCATGAGACAAGATTTGTATAAACTCTTTCTATGCTTGAAATGTGTCACAATAGTTTGATTTGCTACAATGTAGTTACCAGTTTCACTCACTGTACATTGTGCATGTATGTTTTATGATATAATGTGATTATCTTGTTCCTTGTAGAGCTAGTTCATGACATAATGATGTGACTATCAAGAAGGATTGACGTACAGTTTAACTGAAATTGATGAAACTTCACCATGTGACTATAGCTACCATGGCACTCAAGGTGTGGTGTTCATCTGCTTACCTGGTGATAGACAGGTGAGTGGGTGTGTCTTCAGTTTGTTACTGCCCACTTACCACCTCCTTCACCATACCAGACTCCACCCTCTCTTCTGCACCACGCTTAGCTATTTAGCCTCTTCTCTTCCATCTGCTGGTGGTGCTACCCTGAGTGGATCGATTCCCATGAGAAGGGTCATGCATTCTCACTCACAAGGATCACTTGGTTGAGAACAGATTACTATAGTGAATGACTCACATGTGTACACACATGTCCTTCATCATCTTTATCTTTTTCTCATAGAACTAATCCTTTCCGATAACTAAAAATTGAAGTATCTTGCCGGAGAAAAAAGTTACTAAGAACGTCAAAAGGGAACAAAACTTAATAATTATTATTTAAAAAAATTTTTGAGGTGAAAGCTAGGGTATGAAAAGATAAAAAACATTCCCTACAAAAACAAGCAAATCAATGGAATGCATAAATATCTTTTTACTCTTATTAAATTAATTGTGTTGTTTTATGGAGCGATGAATCTAATTGAGTTTTTATATCATCTCCATTGATTCGACATGAAATGTTATTCAGTGATTATAACGAGGTCAGTAATTTCAATGTGCTCAAGAGAATGTATAAGACTGTTCCCTCCAACCACCACACTCTGGATCCACTCTTTTACGTCCTCTTCTGACTGCAATGACGGAGAAAAAGACCATAGTTTTAGATGTTTCATCGTCATTCTTCCTACAGTCACTCTCTCCGATCTTATTCAAAGTTTCATCTGGATGGACAAAAACCAGACCAATTCTAACTTCTTCAGTGATTGTAGTCTTGGCAGTGCTTCCAACAGTGGCACCAGTCCCATGTCCGTTACGATGTCGTTACCAACACTCAGTGTTTTAAAAGTGTTGTTGGAGATAAGATCTCTGCATGGCAATGTAAGCAATTCCAGTGACTGTGTATTCATTAAACTCCACTATTATAATCAGTGTTTCTACAGACACTAAAACACTTGATGTACAGGATGTCTCAGCATGCTCAGTAGAAATTCCTAGTACATGTAGCATACCTGACTTATCAAATATCTTAGGATAAGTCGGTCTAGATCTAAACAACAGAGAAGTGTCTAGAGACATTTTTAACTTCTATAATTGTGAAGCTGCTGAGAAGAGTTGCGGAACCTGCTTCACCACAGAATCCACGTGGTGTTGATAGGTGTGGCAGTTAATATACTGGGGTGTTTACAAAGATGGCGACTACTAGTGATAACACATCTTCAAGCTCCGGGTGATTCTAGGAGTAAACCTTAAAGTATTAATTAAGAGTAAGGTCTATCACAATAAGTTGAGTATTCCTGTACACTGCATCAGGTTCCCTGTTACCAGGATCTACACTGATGAGAATGGTGAATCTCATTTTGGTATCTTCCACATTGAAATGAAGAGTGATGGTATGTGTATTAGATCTGGTTCAATTACATGTACATACTATCACAACTGGGTTTGCAGTCCATCAGTACACACCATACGTAGCTAACTATCTAATAATTGAGCTGACATCACTGTTACACCTTACAGTATGTACCTCTGTATGTTAGTGTACCTAAAGCCTGCTATCCATGTTAACATTGTGTGTTACTAGCTATATAGCTGTCATAATTATTATTATTGACGTCACCACTGCATGTTGAGAACAAGAACAATGAATAATGTCATTTTGTTTAAAAAAAAACACTTTTAACCGAATTTGACAAACGGAAGAAGAAGCACATTATATATCATACTTTGATGAGTGCACTGGATATTGAAAATGTACTAGTACTTCATGATCACCAATTGTTATAGGGACTCTTGTAGAGACATATCGCATAACTATGGTGTTGATAGAGTCATATCTAGCTCTTGTTCTTCCAATTCGTAACCAATCACCATCTCTATAAACACACAGACTGACCACCTTCCTCTGTACCCTAAAGAACAACAAACAACTAACACACACACAGTGATGATAATGTATAGTGTATTAATGTCAATTCAAACACTGACAAAATTTTTGAATATAATTGAAATTACTATAATAATTATACGGATAATTAGGAAAACCATGCAGTATGGCATTTGCGTCAGATTAAAATAATCATTAATTGTTATTACATTGATAGACTCACACAATATCCACTGTGAAGAGGTGACAGGGATCTGACAGGTCAGTTGCTCTCAGTAGGAATGTCTCATCTATCCTCCCTTTCAGCAACCTCTCTGACTCCTCCTTACTGAGCTGTCTGCAGAGCCATGTGCTCTCATCATGGTGAGGGTAATGCTTGGGAACTAGTGATGCCACATCACTGAATGTGTAATACTGAGGAGGTTAAATAACATGTAGTGATTATTATCAGAAGCCAGAGGAGGTTGGAAGCATTAGTATGCACAAGTGATTGTAGGCTGTTATTATGCGCACGTGATTTCGAATGAGCATAGCTAACGTTCCATCATGAGGCGTGGCTCAATGGTGCTAGCATACAGCACTAGAACTCATTCGTGGATTCTTTCTAAAAATGGTATTGCGTAGAGCTTGATTACTGGTGTTACTTAAAGATGATCTTAGAATATTGGTTTAGCTATTTGTATAGTGCACTGCACACCAGTTTCTGTGCTTTGTATGTCATGAAATCTAGGAAGAAGTAGCACACATGACTGAATATTAATGCTTCCAACCTCCTCTGATCAGAAGCTTAACACACTACAGTTACAAATTTTTCAACTAGAGTTCTAATGAACACATGCCCGTGCACTGAGCTAAGATCTACATAGTTAGTACACGACTACTCCAGCATTACTGCAACAGTCCATGGACAGCACCTGATGACGGTACATGTGGGATTGAGTGTTGGCCAGGACGTCAACATGGAAGGCTATAGGAGGTTTGGTGATACACCCGCAATGCCGAAATGTGCTCTTAAAAGGACACGTTTGCTGAATAAAGTACTGAAAACATCTTCACACGACTATAAGTTCAGTGAAAAAGTTGCAGAGAGTGTTTCGTGGAGATTTTCGAGCAGCAAGATGCCAACAGATGTGCTTTATTTACACCTTACATAATATACATACATACATACATACATACATACATGCATGCATGCATGCATGCATACATACATACATACATACATACATACATACATACATGCATACATACATACATACATACATACATACATACATACATACATACATACATACATACATACATACATACATACATACATACATACATACATACATACATACATACATACATACATACATACATACATACATACATACAAACATACATACATACATATGCAGGAAACTCAAATGCATAACCCACACACATACTGCTCATGGGTAACACATGCTATAATAGACAATGCCATTAGACATTGAATCAACATCGTTCTATAAACGTTTGCCTCTCGGTACTTGCAGGTATTAATTTTTTTAATATGGCATCTTGATAGTAGGCACGTAGCGAGCTTGAATTTGGAATCAAATTCAATTAAAATGCAAATACTAAAATCGAGTGATTAGAAAAGTACAATTTACACACTCACTCGTCTGATAGTAGGAATATCTGATGGCAGGTTAGCAAGAGTATCTCTGCAGATAGTGAGAAGTGAGAAACACAAACAACATTACTGATAGCTCACTTGTCAGGAAACAGTCGATTGGTCAATGTAACTGATGTTGTTCCTTTATGAAAAATAACCCCTGTTTTTGAGCGAACTGCTACAAAGTGTTCAACTGATGTGTATTTTTCATTATTGAGTGATCCATAGTAGTGTCCTCTTTTGTAGACTGATATGTGCTCAACCCTCCCATTGACACTGTACAAACAATAAACACCAGTTACCATGGTGACATGTACTACTCACACAACACTGATAAGATGTGTGATGATTGATGATGATGATGATGATGATGATGGATCAGAATCAGGTTTCCCCTTTCTTTCACAGACAAGAAAGGTTCCATCTGGTTTATACGTCAAGATATACTCAGCTTCCTCTAACGTGATCTGCCATATTGAGCTGGAGGGCTCACTCTGCATGGGTATGTTGACAACCATTATGTATTATACCATCATCAGTAACACCATCACTCACAGCACTGGAGCGTGTCATACTCTTCATCACATCCTCAGCTGCTGTGGGTAGGAAACACACATGACCCATGCGCATAGTATGAATACAACACGGACACATACAATGTATTACCATACCTTGAGAAATAAGTCTCCTCAAGAAGTCTGTGATTTGAAGCAATTAAGAGCAGCATGTTAGTATTTAGTAATAAATCTACTTTCAACTCACCTTTCAACTGAAGCGTAATGGTTAGTTGAAGTACAAGATCTTTCACAAGTGATATCTGATGATGAAAATCTAAAGTGACACAGTTTCTATGATAACATATCCTCACCTCATTCTGATCACTGGTGTCCACTACTATAGTGTTTCCTACCCTAAGGTAGGTGACACTGCTCTCCACCAGCAGCTCCCTGTTCTTTTGTGCTAGCCTCACTAGTTCGGTCATTAGATAGTATGGAGCAAAGCAGATTACCCGTATACTCCCTCCTCTAACTACCACGATGTGTACGCAGATACTCTGTTTCTCAAAAGCTTGTCGCAAGAGACTTTGAATATCGGAAAGTGTTTTCGAGTCAGGCCTCCATTGCAATTTAAATGAAATAATTCCAGAATTGGTCATATTTATCGATTTGGCTGTGATAAACGGTTGCATATAGACATGATGTTTCAGTCTGTGTTGACAGAAATCATCCACTGACTTGTAGTAACTATTAATCCTCTCAACAGCTGATGTAATCTTGAATTGTGTGGCAGCGTGTTTCAGGTAAGAGCAGCAGGTGAATGATGACTGTTCTTGGATGACGTCCATGACATCAGCAATTGTGTCAGCATTACACAGTGGATCCCTTAGATTTGGGTATTTGGAGAGAAATCTCTTCAGCTTACTCATCGTGAGTGATTCTTCATTCTCGAATAGCTCAGTGACCTCATAGAATAGTGATACAAACTTTCCTTGAATATCGTCATAATCTCTTCTGTAGTTCTCTGACACAATCACCTGAGTTGCTTTAATCAGAAATACTCAGTCATGACTGCATGTAATATCATTGCCAGAAACAAGCGGTCACTGAGCAAATTTTCACGTATAATCTATTTTATCCGAATACGGCATCTTTGAACTGTATGGCGAGCTGACCTCGACAAGGGCTCACGCTGTACTCAGTTCGAAAAAGTTCACTACATTTTCAGATTGAAAATATTGATCAAATTCCGAAATGCTCTATACATTATTGTGCAAAAACTGAGTACGTTCACCACTTTGCTGCAATGTTTCACAGTGATACGTATATACACGTTTTCTTGCTCCCAACTTTCCTACTCGACTAAGAAGAGTTGTACTAGAGGCTGAGTTGGTCGCTTTTCTTGTACATGAAAAAATGTCACTACAAAATTGACATGAAAATAATTGCTGATTTAGTTAGATTTTCATGGGCGTAACTGAACTTAATGAGCAATTATGGCGCCTAGTTGTGACGTGCATGTACCGTTGCAGCTTTGTCTTGCCATAGTGAGTGTTAAGCATGGACAATCGTGCAAATGTAAATCGCCACAAGAGTTTTATAGTTATTATTTTCATTTTATAACAGTTTTGCAAATGTGACCACCAATAGTATTATATTTCTGGCCAATCAAGTATAATGCTCACATGTGTAAGTATTCAATCCTGCATTAATATCATGAGGCTTCAAATAACCAATTTGTTAAACATGTTACATTGTCAATAGGTTGATACTGTGCACCGATTGACAAGGAATGATAAACAATCGGTAATATCCATACCGATATTGTCAAAATGGTTGGAACTTCATATTCTTTCCTTTTTTAATATTCGTATTTTCTATTTTTCCAGCTCACAGCACACAGCTTTAGCTTTGTTAGCATCACAGACTGTTGAACTCTAGCTACATGATCGTAAATTCCATTAAAGTTGCGTATCAGTGAGCACAACAGATTTGTATCGATAAAATGTCATTTTGGTGCATCACTAACCATGAGCAGTAGAGCTAGTAGCTGATACTGAAGTGTCAGTTGTTGCTATAGTAGATGTTAGATGTGTAGCTGATGCAGTAGAACAATCTTGTACATCTAAAGGATTAATATAGAAAATGCCCAAAAGCTGTCTAAAATAGCATACCGTATAGTGGGTAAATTACGCGGGACCAATTTTCCACATTTACACAGTTTTTGCTTTAACCATGAATATATAACATACGAATATTGGGAAATGATTGGGTTGGTTTGCTGTCAGGACATGTCGATGAAAATTGAATTCGCAAAAATGCTCAAACACTTAATTCGCGAAAATTTAGCCCCATGAAAATTACCCGCAATAGGGTATTCATGTTTACTCTTAATTGGTACAATAAAACTTCTGCCAGCCTGGTTAGGCATAACTATGCCTCAGTGGGCGGAACCACGAGGCATACAGTAATTGGTGTGTTTTTGTCTTTGTGTGTATGTCCGCTCTAGCTAGTTGTGAAAGACATCCCCCGAAAGAATCACTGCTGGTGCACAGTAAGTGCATTATCGACATAATAGCTCAAATTTGATGTTCTTAGATTTTTGCTTAGTTCGTGAGTTATCCATGGCGTGATTTCCTTACTTTGTCTACTGTTGCTGGCGATCTGGACTTCAGTCTCCGAAGTCGAATGTGTCCATGGTTAACTGGCAAATTGTAGGTTTGATCTGGATTACAGGATAGCGTGGCGGGTGCGGATAAAATTCAACAAAAACCAAAAAGCAGCTACAAGCATGGCTGTGTGCAGTCGTCTAGTTCCCAGACCACACCTCCACCTATTGCGAGAGAGGTCCCGGTGGCTTTAGTTGCACTTTCTTGGGCTTTTAATGTACGAGAGTTACGTAGCACTAATGAATCTGTGGAATTTGCACCTGCAAAAGAAAAATGGCTGCTACACACAAATATGTAGTTGCGCGTTAGACGAGGGAGGCAATCTACGAAGGCAAAGACGTCTAGACAATTGTTCTCAAGACTTGAAGAAGTACATAGAGATGATTGGGTTTAAACACTAGTCATACGACAATCCTACGCACGCTTGTCGAATATGCTTCTCTGACTTCGAGAAAGGAGCTAAGACTACAGGTGCACTGCAATCTATAAACATGTGGCTCGAGAACGTCAAGCATATTGACTATAGTCGTATCGAGGTACATGTATCTTCAAGGCCATAATTCTATCGATGTGGTTTGTATTGCGTAAGAGTTGGCTTTCTGATGAATCAGATATTCTATCCCAGACATTCCGGGGAAGATATTACTTCCGGCTCAAAGAAAATGGACTAAAGCCACCAGACCCTCTCCGGCTCGCAATAGGTGAGGAGTGTGGTCTGGGGATGAGTCTATAATTATAGGCTGTGTGCTTGCCTAGCTTTGTGCACACCCAGCTAATTATTACACTGTGGTAGCATACCACTGGCTTCTGTTATTTTTGCCAGCTTGTATCAATAGCTTGCATTGTACTTTATAAATCTGTTACAATCATCATCTGCATTGCTGTGTGCTGTCAAACCATGTCCAGTGGGCAGCATGCATGCAATTCTACCGAGGCATCTGCACCTTTGTAGCTTCATTTTAACCCTTTAATTACTAAATTATCTTACTGAATTTTTAACCTCGTAAATGCTGACCACTTCTATCATGAATATCTCGTGTGTCTTTTGTACGTGCTACTGGTCTCAAATTTACGTCCTTTTACACCAGTCAGTAGCCGCAATTGCCCACACTCAAGTCGGTCGATATGCCCCTCCCACTTCGAAAGTGAAGCCGATAAAGTGCAGCGACCTCGTCAAATTTTGCTCAAAGTTAGTACTTAGGGGCTGGCTACTGAAAAGTACATATAAATAGCAGTGGTTTTGGTGAGTGTAAAATGTAGCCCAGATCATAGAGAATGCGCAAAAATGTGTTTTCCGAGCACCCAAAGCCATAAAATGTCCAAATTTTCTTGGCAGCCATTTTGTTTTTCCTAACATGTTGTGAAATTTGCACTGAAGCCATAGAAATGCTAGCGCCAATACATTTAGCGCAGGGGGCGCACCGAAAACCGGTCAATTTTTTGCGGTTATAGTGAAACCTGTCTTAGCGACCACTTGCACATAGCGACCACCTCTCTCCAGCATCCACGACAAAATACCCCGACCAACAGCTATTAATATAGAAAAGCACCTAGGGCCAACGTGTCTACAGCGACCACCTGCCCAATGTGGACAACGACCGCACATACCAGCACGTAGTGTACAAAACTACACTGTCGATTACGGCCAGTAGGCGTAGCAATTAGGCGAAGTTACTGATTACTGGCGCGAACAGTTACGATCAGTTGCTATTGACTCGACATTGCTAAGCTAAGAAGTATTTCTGTAAAACAAACTGTACTGGAGGACTTTTTCACTAATGTATGCTGACTTAATAATTATCGAAACCAGCCCGAATATTATCAGTCAATTCATTGTAATTTATTTTAGCTGTGAAGAGTTTTCTGTTAGCTACATTTGTTGAATTGATTGCACATTATAAATGCATGAATCCTGTCTAATGAGGTCACATTCGGTAGTGGTCGTTCTTCACAGGTAACTGCCTACAGAGTCCACCTGTCTATTACACCCAGTAAAAATTGGCCCATAGGTGGTCGCTTTAGACAGGTTTCACTGTATTTGTATTCTTCAATTTGGCATAATTTTGGGATATTTTAGCACTTTTTCATACGTCATTTGGGCTTAAAGGGTTAAAGCACAATGTGGTTCTGTTCCTCTGACACACAAAGTAAGTCATACACTACGTAAAAAGATGGTAATCCTGACAGTTATAACCACAGTATTCCCACCGTGCAACACAGTTACCCTGTGGTTGCACTGGCGTCGATAACTGAGTTATACCGTGGTTATACTGGCAGGCTAACTTCAGGATATGTTTCTATGGTTAGGCGGTGGTTATACATGGCCAGTGCAACTTGCGTGTAACTACAGGATAACCACGGGATAACAACAGCAGCGAATAACTGTGCCAGGATAACTACCGGGATAACCAGTGCAACAACAGTATACCCACCGCGAAACTACCGTCCACAACCAGGCGGCCGGTAGCGCCCCTGCGCCCGATCCACTGCTATACACGCCCATTACGAAATGCTTCTTGAAACACTTTTTTAAAAGAACACACATGCATAATAGTACTACGAAGTTTGCTGTACAACATCCAGATACATGATCATGTGCTACAGGAAGCAGCTGCTAAGAGTAGCACACAGATGCCATCACTCCTGTATAATATGGAAACCCAGTAAAGCACACACGATATCTACCGAACCTGACAAACAAGACGTCATCATGACCCTCACTCCTCTAGTCTAGAGAGATACAGACGCCATCACTCCTGTATAATATGGAAACCCAGTAAAGCACACACGATATCTATCGAACCTGACAAACAAGACGTCATCATGACCCTCACTCCTCTCTATATACAGACGCCATCACTCCTGTATAATATGGAAACCCAGTAAAGGACACACGATATCTACCGAACCTGACAAACAAGACGTCATCATGACCCTCACTCCTGTAGTCTACAGAGATACAGACGCCATCACTCCTGTATAATAAGGAAACCCAGTAAAGCACACACGATATCTATCGAACCTGACAAACAAGACGTCATCATGACCCTCACTCCTCTAGTCTACAGAGATAAAGACGCCATCACTCCTGTATAATATATGGAAACCCAGTAAAGTACACACGATATCTACCGAACCTGACAAACAAGACGTCATCATGACCCTCACTCCTCTAGTCTACAGAGAGACAGACGCAAACTGGGAAATAGTAGCACACTGGGAAATACACACCATGAACACTATCGTTTTGAGAGCTGAACTTGGACACAGAAACTTGAATGAAGCATCTCCTAGTCACCTCATGTAAACAGTCGCGATTATTATGAAGCACAGTGCACACAACCTATACTAATTTAAACCTTGCTAGTTTATATACTACTAAAATACTGATCATGAACTCACTAGAGAATTTGGTAACAACGTTAAAGCTTTAGCATCAGTTCCATTTGACACGGCATCTGTAAAACAGCAATAGTTACACTAGATTCACACATCAGTAACCTTTTCTCTTGCCTATAAGCAACTGAGCAAGCTCTGCTGAAAGAATACGCCAAATCCCACTCACCACGTTGCGTACAAGATGGCGGACGAGTACGTTTTGGCGCCAATCAGCTGACCAATGGGATCAATTCGCGCGGAATGTTTAGCGCGTAATTCACTTATTGATTCCAGTGGTATCATAACTTATTTTACGCAGCTAAGGTTGAATCTAGCACCTGTCACAAGGCATCTAGATGTGCATGCTTGATTATTACAGTTGTCCAACACTATTATAACAAGTAATAAAAACATTTTAACCAAAATGCAAGAGATTTAGGGTTGGTACATTTATCGAAAAAGTATGGAAACAAGATTTTTGAAATCAAAGGATTGTAACAATAGCAGTGTAATGCTACCTCCCTTTTAAATTAACCACAACTATCGAAAGCAGTTAATTTAGGGAGGTAGCATTACACTGCTATTGTTACAATCCTTTGATTTCAAAAATCTTGTTTCCATACTTTTTCGATAAATGTACCAACCCTAAATCTCTTGCATTTTGGTTAAAATGTTTTTATTACTTGTTTCTTTTCTTTTTTTATTAATGACTTAGTTGGCACTTATGCTTTTACAGTGTATATAAAAGAGAACTATTTCAGCTTAGCTTATGCTGATTGACTCAGTACTCGATCGACTCTGCACTACATGCAACACGTACATGCAACATTAGCTAAGCTTAAGCTAGTATTCTTACAAGCCTGAACAGACAAATCCAGTGTAACAGCGAAGATTTGCTCGTTGTCTGCTGTGAACAGCAGCAGCACACGCGTTCCAAGCAATTTGTACTAAGGTGCGCTTGTATTAGAATAATTACATACACGGGCGTGCGCGAGTAGGCGTAACCTAGTAACGGAGTTCAAACAGAATGATGGAATGGAGTCTGTTATGGACCAAAAATCGCCGTTTTCCTGAAAATACTCGCTTCTGCTAGTGTTTTAGGCTTAAATAGATATCAGGTGCGCTGCTCCCAACGACTAGTGTAGTTTCTGTGTAGGTTTTGTCTTGAATAGCTCACTAGCCACGGGGCTAGACTGACTGAAAAAGAAGAAGAAGAAAGAAGATGAACAAACGGGTGACCACGTGAATTCTGGTTAACCACCTTAGACCTGGTTTCTTTTGCTTCTGAAGGTCTCTTTACAATCGCACAAATCGTGCAAGGAGCTTCAGAACGTTAGATTAGCTTGAAACGCCCGTATGGCGAAGATATGGCAGTGCCGTACTTAGTGCCTCCAGACGAGACGCCATCTTGTCATGCCCAAAGCAACTGCTCTTATAGTCTTTATTAGTAGACTCATTGTAAGCGCTTACCTCTTAGGATAGCCCCTAGGTAGTTAAAATACCCCTGATGTTGTCAACAGCCAAGATATACGTGAATCATTGCGTATAGCCTAAGTGTAGCCGCCATCTTGTTTTCCACCCAACCCTAAATATGCCACTGCTACCGCGTGGCATAATAGCCTCAATTTAAAAATCAACTTCTCAGGTGAAGAGAAATCAACAACATAATGTCTCAATGGAACACATTCATTGACTGAGTCTGTCCGTAGTGATTTAGGTAGACAATGTTTCAAAGCTTGTCTCTTCAGTCAACATCGCATAGAATCAGTCAACAATACACTGAAATCAGTTTGTTGTTGTCAATGCCGTCAGAATTGATCTAGAATAAGTGAAAACACTAGTTAATCCAGTACAATAATTCTAGTAGTTAAAGGTGTGTAAACAGTGTTAAATATCATTGTGGTAGTTAGTTAACAAAAATGACGTGCTAATGGAGGAAAATCTATACTGAATGATGAACCAAGGCATGAACCATAGAACAGAGATTCAGAGCATAAAGAATCCTGGTGATAGGCATAGCTAGAGTATAGGTACTGAAGGACACGCACTTAAGTTTGAGTCACTTTTCTGTATGAAAGCATGTACAGGCCTTAGGGAGTAGAATAAAACTGAAATACCACTAGTGATCGAGTGAATGTGCATGACCAGATTCTTACAGAGGCTATTTATGCAACATACCGTCCAACTACGCCTGTACTACAGTAAATGACGTACAGCTCATGATAATGCTGAAGAAATCCTGAAGCTGAAGGAATCATAGCCTTATCGATAACAGCTCACGATCGTAGTAGCGCTATCGCTGACCTGCCCTGCCATGATCGCCATCTTAATGTAGGCGTTACTACCACACCTTTCATTCTAGCAGGATGTGGTCTTAACCAATGGTTATGCAGGTCCACCGCAGCGCAGTATAACCCAGGATAACTAACGTAGTAAGTTATTCGGTAGTTGCACCGTAGTTATACTGTACAAGTTATACCGTGTGCAGAATTCCCCAGGGTAACCTAGTTATACTGAACAGTGGAAAACCACGGGTAACCATCCTTTTCTTGTAGTGATAATGGCGATAAGCACAAATATATTATTAATCACATCGTGCCTGAAATTATTATACTTCTCTCAGTATTGCTGACAGTGAGTGGTGTCCTGTCAGCAAGACTGACAAGACAAGTTTAGTTTACTGGCTTGGTTCATCATGTGGTTAGCCAAGTATCATGCACTGATGAAAAGATCGACAAGAATATAATTTTTATGAAATTTACCAGGAGGTAGCACAAATTTTAACATGCTTGTGAATCATATGCAGTATATACCAGGCCTTCATTGAAGAAGGCCTGAGTACAAAGCTAGCTTTTTACACCATCAATAATTTCATAGACATGCACTCAATCATATTAGAGAGAGGTACTATAATATAGTACCGAAAAAGAGATACTAAAAGCCTGGTCACAAGCTACGCTAACCACTAGACACACTGTACCTGTTACTGGTAAGATGTATTTGTCTCTCAACGAAACTGACAGCGTTTGGTGATTGCTACTCTCTAGAGCGACTATGATATCATTCCACGAGGCATCAGGTGTCGAGTTTAGCCAATACTGGAGCATATCAATCCTCCATCGTTGTACTCCTTCCAGTGGAGACAATTTCTGGATCTCTTGTAGCTTATTGGGATGAATTCTCAAAGCCACACCCAGAGAATACCAGTCGTTCATGTTTTTTAATTCAGTTGTCAACTGGAAGATGGTTGGGGCTTGAACGTCTGTGTACAATAAATCATTGTGGAAGCATAGATATGGTGGAAGGTTCAAGGTAAGACCACGTACACATAGTGACAACTCGATATAGTGGATTTATACTCATGCACACTAACACGTTCAGAATCAAACAACACGGAATGTACATATGCTGCATCCATGAAGAACGCAAACAATATTGTAACTCCACTAATTATTAATCTATGATACTACATAACCGGGATAAGAAACTGTGGCAATCTGGTGTCCCAGGAGTCCATAATCGACTGCGCCTACGCACGTTTTTTTTCCGTTAAAAACAGTGGTTATACAGAGCTTAAATTATGATATTTACACAATGCAATGATCTACCTAACAAAAGATACTGTGAAAACAAACAACAAGCCAACAGATTTTGTACGGTTGTGTTCACAAAAGCAGGACCAAGAAATGTCTTCAACCGTCTCTGGTGCGAATCCAAAGCTATCAAGAAGCACAAAATGTGTATATTATTTTACACGCACCAGTACTCGAACTTTGACCAATAAACTAGGCAGGAACTACTCATGAAACTCAGGAACTCATATACTCAGGAACTCATGGTGCACAACGCACTAAACTATTAATTTTACATCGCCACGCACACAGATTCACCCTTGTCGACCTCGACAGTCTTCGACTAGGAGACAGTAGTAGGAAGAATCGAAACACGTCGAAAGAGTAAGTGCTAAAGCGAGCAAGCGTTCATACAAACTCCGCTTTCTTGGTGGTTCTTTGGCGAAACACGCTTGGGCACCGAGTCTCTTGCGATTGACAGTATCTTATCCCGGTTACGTGGTATTACTAATCTTTGTTGTAACTCACTGTCAGACATTTTCCAGGTTATGAACCGCTAATAATCGTGAGATAAGTCGAGAGAGAGAGTCTCAGTCACAGCCCTGTTTTGTTTTTTGTTTGGGTCCCGCACATACCTTGAATCGTGCGTGGGCGTTACATGTAAGCCTACCTTGTCGCACTTGAGTGATTGTGGGTAGGCCTCGTTAGCAACACATGTTGTGGCCGCTTCAGATAAGACAAGGGACGCACACTTGGAACTCTTCACATATCCACATATTAGAGTAACACGGGGCTATTTCGTGACGGGGCTATTTCGCGTCACATACAAATCAATTGAGGAAGCCAAACTTACCTCCGGAATAAGCCCCGCTTGACTACCTTCGTACTTTCCGTCGTTACATTCGATACAGTTGTTTGCGAAGATCTTGCATAACGGAAGCGAAAGCGGAAGTAAGACATTGGCCAATCAAACGCACGTAGGCGTGACTAACTGAAGCTGTACACGTGACGAAAAGTGAATTTGATTGGCCAGCGTCACACTTCCGCTTTCGCTTCTGTTAGGCAAGATCTTCGCAAACAACTGTAGCAACGATTGTGAATGTCGAGCCTGGTACTGCTAACATGAGAATAGATTCCTCTATACACTGGTACCAGACTCGTAGACCAATAGAAAGCGCTTGCGAGAAAAATAAGCGGGGAAAAACAATAATCATTAACAAAACGCTGGAGATTTGCGTGTTTTTTTGCTGTTCTGAGCGCTTTTTAGCTGGTTTTTGGCAGTTTTGTTGCAGACAAGGTAAGTATTCACTCATTTAAATAGTATGGTAACAAAAAAATGAACAGATTTCACGAAACCCTCGGCGTGTTGCACATTGTAGAGTTAGCTCCTTAGTTATGATTTGCAGAAGGAGCTTTGCAGCTAAAGCCAACCTGTTTGCTATTGAAACTGCACTGCTAACCAGAAGACAGCAAAGTGCTGACCACAAGTCAATGGAGACAAGGTGTGTCAAGTGGGCGTGACCGTGAACACTGAGTAGGTAGCCATTGCTCTTGGCTTTGATAGGCTTTTTCTTGAGATGTCTACGCACCCCCGAGCTGTCCTGCTGTTTAGGTGGAATCTACAAGTACCTATAGGTAGTCAACTATGGGCGCCTTTGTTGTCAGAGAAGTCTAAGATGGCCGTCATGCAAGGTGAGCCAGCCATAACTCAAGAACGAAAGCACTTTAGCAAAATTCACAAGTCACATTGCAAGCCATTGTCGTGCTAAGCCTGTTCATACCTTTACCGAGTTTCGGAAGTGCGCGATGGTCTCTGCAGCTCATTGGACAGACAGACAGAATGAATGAATGACAAACTGAGTACCGTAACCCTCGCGCATGCGCCGAGGGTTAATAAGTCAAATCAAGAACAGAAAGCTCTGAGGTGCAGTATGGTACGTGCAGATGAAAGTCTCGCACTACGGTAACTCTTCCACCGTCCAGCCAATATAACCACAGCATTCTGATATCTGCGAGGCAGAATTAAGTATAACAATCAACAGTACTAGTGATCTGCATCATGCATGCGTGCACTTACAGCTTTATCCATGATGCAATCCGTCTCGAAATATAGCCCCGGTGGTGTCGAAATAGCCCCAAGACGGCCGAGTGAAAAAACGGCTTGCTGTCCAATATTCTTACACTGTATCAGCATAAATTTAGATGCGAGCAGTTCGAATAAGACTGCTAATTCTGTAGGTGCAAGTAAAATTTGGATCCTGGGTACGCGAAAAGAGTTAGCAGCCAAGTAAAGTCGAACGAACGCTCTAACGCCAGTCACGAAATAGCCCCGAGTTACTCTAGCCTCGTCCCCAGGCCCCGCCTCCCAAAGCTGAGGAGAGGGCCTGGTACACATTGTATGCGCATGCGTTCATTGTGCACCAGGCTCTATATCGAGAGCCTGGGGACGAGGCTACGAGTTACTCTACTGATGCGAAATCCAGGTGATTATATAAAAGGGAATATTTAGTTTACAGCAGCATACAAAAAGGAAGTGCAGTAGACAGATAAATTAGGCAAGTGCGCATGGTACAGTGCCAGTTATGTAAAATATCGAACACAATTGCATGATGACCATGACTATACAAGTTATCATCGTACACACTGCTGCAGGTTCTCTGTTACCAGGCTAGGATCTATTCCACACTGCCATAATTATACTCCTAGTCTCGCGGGCCAGACGTTCTGGGGGAACGTCTGGTCACTAAGGCCAGGTTTCTGTGAGCGACGCCAACATTCCGGCGCGCCCTCATAAGCAATCAATTGCGTGGGTTTTCACGTGACTACGGGGCGCGATTGCGCATGAAGCTGTTTACAGAGCTTTTTAGCTGCCAAAACTGGCGTGTTCGTCGTGAAAAGTCTTACAAGCGACGGCAAATACCTGCTACTCGTTGTTCTCGAGGCTGCTGACGGTATATTGTATGTGATTCATGTTCACGCAATGGTTCTCTTGTTGTCTCGTGACTGCTCCAGCGATCATGAACATCGCGATTGTAGCCAACCAGGTTGGTATTGCTCTAGGAAGAGTTTTAGCATGCTAAAAGCCTGTTAACATGCTACACGCTTGCTAACTAGACTGGTGACGTCGACTAAAACACGTGATTTCAAGCGTGACGTGTCGTTTGCTTACATTCCATTGTGCCACGAAAACCTGGCCTTAGTGACCAGACGTTCCCCTAGAACGTCTGGCCCGCGAGACTAATTATACTCCCTACGAAGCATGCATAATTATGGAGTTTTCATAGAAAATTTGTCAAAGTGAAACAGTATATAGATAATGAGTTAGGATACATAGCTAATTAAAACAATTGCACTTGATCTGTATATGATGTGCTTCATGACATTGAGTTCACTGGATATTGATAATAATTATGTTAGTACTGTGTGATCACCAATTGGTATAAGAACTGCTGCTGTGACACATCGCATTACCATTGTATTGATAGAGTCACATCTTTCTCGAACATCTTTGAGTCGCAACCAATCACCATCTTTATGAACACCCAAACTAACAAATTCGTTCTGTATACTCTAAGAATCAACAGTTTAAACATAATAATATCTATTCATGATGCAATATTCTAACTACTTACACAATATCCATGCACTGTGAAGAGGCAACTGCATGGTCCTGACAGGTCAGTTGCTCTCACTAGGAATCTCTCATCTATCCTACCTCTCAGCACCTCTCTGACTCCTCCTTACTGAGTTGTCTGCTGAATTTCAACTACTGAGAGGGAATGCAGTTTTTTTATTATAGTAGGCTAAATAAATGACCAATGAAATAATGATTATGTTTTCAGAAGTGCATTAAAACGTCAGACGTTGTAGATCTTATCGTTTATTTTCAAAGTCCTTTGAACCCTGCTTTAACAGGCTTTGATGCTATTATTCTTTTTAATTAAAAACCAGTGAATTTTTTCATGTAAAATTGTCTTTGACAATAAGACTAAAGCCTAAATTTGACAGTCAATAAGGGACTCATGACATCAAAAGTAGTTGCATGGAGACAATATTACTAGACAGCATTAGCTTAGTGGTGTATTTATTATTAATAATTTTTGTATTTTAATATTAAAGCACTAGATGCTAACCATTAATTTTCACCGACATAAGAGCCATTAAGAGATGTTGATTTTTCAAGATATTGTTACCATGCACATGTGCATCACCCTCAACTGGTATTTACCCCTCTCTCTCTCTCTCTCTCTTTCTAGATCTCTCTCTCCCTCCCTCCCTCCCTCCCTCCCTCCCTCCCTCCCTCCCTCCCTCCCTCCCTCCCTCCCTCCCTCCCTCCCCCCCTCTCTCTCTCCCTCTCTCTCTCTCTCTCTACTCATTGGTATAACAACAGGTGCAATAGGTCTATTATCTCAGATAGTTCCCAGCACTGGTATGATGTTTAGAGAGACTCCACCTTCATATAATTTCTCATGGCACAATGCTCAACGGCGACAGTACATAGTCAACCTTGATGCTGATGTTGAGATCACTGTGAGCAGTGGAGAGACTAAAGTTATCAGACAAGGAGAGGTGCTCTTTGTAGAGGACACACATGGTAAACTGCATGTGTACATAGTTGATTGTGACACTGTAATGTTGTTTCAGGGCAAGACAGGTATTTTTGATTTTAGTCTTGTCTCCACTTGATGTGCTAGCTAGTGTTAGTTTAGAAAAAAACTGCACTGTTGCAGAGCAACTCACTGTCACTGAGTGCACATAGTGAAGAGAATAGAAGCCAAAGAGCATGCATGCTACTATCAAGAAATCATCGAGACCTACCCGTCGAAGAAGTGTGTAACTGTAAACAGCAAAATCCTGATGCTATCATCCAAAAAAGGTTTCATGATCCAAAAGGAGGAAATAATTATGTTGATTATGCCCTGTGTTTAGTCTCGCAACTCTCACCTAGTCACCTTTCAGATCACAGCACATGTTAGTGAGAGTATAGTAGTAATCAACATACCCTAGCAGTGGTAGACAGCATATTCCTGTGTCAAACGGCAGCCATGTTGGATTTGACCATTGTATTGTGAAAATACAGAGTTGCACGCTCCCTTGATCACTTCGTGGTCCTAGTGACTTTGTTACTAGATATTACAGGGCTGATTAATACATTTATTATTCTTCATCTGTATCATCCATTGCAGGTAAAGGACACTTCTCAAGGTCAGTAGGTGCTAGAATGAGACACTCACTGTTCATTCTACTTAGAACCATCTACTTACTATAGAACAATGAACAATGTCATTTTGTTTAAAAAACACTTTTTAACAAAAATTTGCCGAACAGAAAAAGAAGCACACTATTTATAATAATTTGATGAGTGCACTGGATATCGAAAATGTACTAGTACTATCTGATCATCAATTGGTATAGGAACTACTCCAGTGAGATGATCCATCACTAATGTGTTGATAGAGTCATATCTTTCCCTTTCTCCTTCAAAATGTAACCAATCAACATTTCTATAAACACACAGACTGACCACCTTCCTCTGTACCCTAAAGAACAACAAACAACTAACACACACACAGTGATGATAATGTATAGTGTATTAATGTCAACTCAAACACTGACAAAATTTTTGACTAATTGAATTACAGTGAAAACTGCTGATTAAGGTGGCGATACACGCTTGCTCATTAATTATTCATGAGTTGCAAGCAAAATATTATGCGGACACTGTATCAAGACGAAACGCGCTACAATGGCGCAAAGACAAGTAACAGAGGCGCCAAGGACTGTTCTTCTGCAGCACCGACCACAAAGCACATCGTTGAATTTTTCGAGTTTCTGCGTCAACTTTTGTCTCAGCCTTGCCAGAGAAACACGAAAAAACACCGCCAATCGATGGTTGTACATCCAACGGAGGGCCATTCCTAGTCTGCAGATGTCCTGATAAGCTAGCGCTGAGAAATGACACGATATGTTAAAACTCAAGGGCGATCCCGCGCCTTCTTCGAGCCATAAATCTCAAACTACTTCTTTTTCGACAATATTTTTAGTCACTGGCCCTGCCCATGCCTTTGTAGAACCGAGAAAACCTGGTCACACGGTCCGCTGAATAGAGCTGATCGAAAACTTTGACGCAGAAAAAGTCCACCAGTACCGAGTCTCAAGTAAACCGCGAGCCAACCACATGCAGCTGTATTAGTACATACATGGGGCTAGACCGCCTAACAATATTCACAGAGGCCACATGATGATATTCAATTGTGATCTTAATATAGAAGTGGTCTTATTAAAATGTACACAAATGGTCCTTAAGACAGGTTTTACTGTATTAAAAAGTTTATTATATGATTTGATAAGTTCGCACTATGCAGTATGGCATTTGCGTCAGATTAAAATAATTAATTTTATTACATTGACTTACACAATATCCACAGTGAATAGGTGACTGGGACCTGACAGTCTCACTAGGAAAGTCTCATCTATCCTCCCTCTCAGCAACCTCTCTGATTCCTCCTTACTGAGCTGTCTGCAAAGCCATGTGCTCTCATCATGGTGAGGGTAATGCTTGGGAACTAGTGATGCCACATCACTGAATGTGTAATACTGAGGAGGTTAAATAACATGTAGTGATTATTATCAGAAGCTAAACACCAAAATTTAAAACTGGAGTTCTAGTGAACACATACCCGTGTGCTGAGCTAAGATCTACAAAGCTAGTACACAACTACTCCAGCATTACTGCAACAGTCCATAGAGAGCACCTGATGACAGTACATGTGAGATTGAATGCAGGCCAGGATGACGACATGGATGGATATAGGAGGTTGGGTGACACACTCACATTATAGGAGGTTGGGTGTCGTGTGAAAACGTCTTCACACGACTATAAGTTCAGTGAAAAAGCTGCAGTGAGTGTTTTCGTGGAGAGTTTTGAGCGATAAGACGCATACAGGCGTGTTTTTTGACGACACATATATACGTACATACGAAGACATGCAAATAACCCTCCCGTGTATCGTGCACGGGTAACAAATGGCTATAACAGACAATACCATTACACATTGAATCAACACTATTCTCTAAACATTTGCCTCTCAGTACTTGCAGGTATTAGTTTTTTCGTATGGCATCTTGATAGTAGGTACCTGTACGTAGCTAAAATCAAGCTTCAATTTGGAATTAAATTCACAAAAATTCAAATACTAAAATCGAATGATTGGAAAAGTACAATTTACACACTCACTCGTATGATAGTGGGAATATCTGATGGTAGGTTAGCAAGAGTATCTCTACAGATAGTGAGAAGTGATAAACACAAACAACATTACCGATAGCTCACTTGTTAGGAAATAGTCGATTGGTCAGTGTAACTGATGTTGTTCCTTCATTCATAGTAAACCCTGTTCTTGAGAGAACTGCTACACAGTGTTCAACTGATGTGAATATTTCATCATTGACTGATCCATAGTAGTGTCCTCTTTTGTTAATTGCTACATGCTCAACCCTACCATTGACACTGTACAAACAATAAACACCAGTTACCATGGTGACATGTACTACTCACACAACACTGATAACATGTGTGTTGATTGATGATGATGATGGATCAGTAACAGGTTCCCCACTCCTCCTTCTGACGAGAAAGCTTCCGTCTGGTTTATAAGTCAAGATATACTCAGCCTCCTCTCCTGTGATCTGCCATATTGAGCTGGAGGGCTCACTCTGGGTATGTTGACAACCATTATGTACTATACCATCATCAGTAACACCATCACTCACAGCACTTGAGTGTGTCATACTCTTCATCACATCCTCAGCTGCTGTGGGTAGGAAACACTCATGACCCATGTGCACAGTATGACTGCAACACAGACACATATACAATGTATTACCATACCTTGAGAATCAGATCCCCTCAAGAAGTCTGTGATTTGAAGCAAGAGCAGCATATTTGTATTTAGTAATAAATCTACTTTCAACTCACCTTTCAACTGAAGTGCAATGGTTAGTTGAAGTACAAGATCTTTCACAAGTGATATCTGATGATCAAAATCTAAAGTGACACAGTTTCTATGATAACTTAGAGTATAGCTCAATGTTATTGACCAATCAGATTTATTAGATCCGAGGATCTATTTGCTGTAGAGACCATCCGCAAACCGGGATAGAGTCCATCCGCGAACAGATAGAGTCCTTCCGCGAACAGATAGACCACAGTTTGGGGGAGTGGCCTGGAGGCGAGGCTAATTCATAACAAGCCATAAAATTGTTATTACAGGCACACGTGATGTGAGGCCTTGTACACGTGTGAGCGTGAGTGAGTTCCAGAAACGACCTTCTTGTAGCGTCAGAAAGCCACTAGCAGACGCGAAAGCGATGGCGGAAGGACGGTAGGAGACGAGACAGAGTACCAGCAAAGTGTAACAAGACAAGGGAAACCGTTTAGCGACGTACTCTAGCTAAACTCGCCTGTGTTTTCCATCGCTGAATTACGGCCGTGTTCTTCACAAAACATTTTGCTCAGCGTCGAAAATTCCTTGGTTGGATAGCAACGGTTGCTATACTCTAAGCCGGTTAGAGACCTCGGCCAACGGGATCTACGCGGTATAGAAACCCTCGCGTCGCCATAGAACCCTCGCGCTACGCGCTCGGGTTCTATATGGCTTCCTTTCGGGTTTCAGGCTATCCCGCGTAGATCCCTTGGCCTCGGTCTCTAACCTATACATATCCTCACCTCATTCTGATCACTGGTGTCCACTACTATAGTGTCTCCTACCCTAAGGTAGGTGACACTGCTCTCCACCAGCAGCTCCCTGTTCTTTTGTGCTAGTATCACCAGTTCGGTCATTAGATCCTGTGGAGCACAGCAGATTACCCGTACACTCCCTTCTCTAACCACAATGATGTGTACGTAGATACTCTGTTTTTCAAAAGCTTGTCGCAAGAGACTTTGAATATCGGACAGTGTTTTAGTGTCTGGACTCCATTGCAATTTAAATGAGATAATGCCAGAATTGGTCATATTGATCGACTTGGCTGTGATAAATGGTTGCATATAGATGTGATGTCTCAGCTCATGTTGACAGAACTCATCCACTGACTTGTAGTAGTCATTAATTTTTTCAACAGCTGATGTAATCTTGAATTGTGTGGCAGCGTGTTTCAGGTAAGAGCAGCAGGTGAATGATGACTGTTCTTGGAGTACTTGCACAACATCAGCAATGGTGTTAGCATTACACATGTGGGGCTTTTAGGTTGGGATATCCAGAGAGAAATATTTTCAGCTCACTAATTGTAACTGATTCTTCATTCTCAAATAGCTTAGTTACCTCATAGAATAGTGATACAAACTTTCCTTGAATATCGTCGTAAACTCTTTTGTAGCTCTCTGATACAATCACCTGAGTTGCTTTAATCAGAAACACACAGTCATGTTTGATATTATAGCATAATAATGCTCACGTGTGTAAGTATTCAGTCTTCAATTTGTACGAGGCTTAAAATTCATTAAGGTATAGTGGTCAAGCTGAGTGTGGGCAGCCAACCACAGTATGCCTCTGCCCACACTCAGGAATAATAATATTGGTGTAAGTCAGTGCTCATGTATCATCATACTATACATCTGCAATGTCTGCTATTGCTATATACTTTACCTGAAGCAGTAGTAGCAGTAGTGGATGGAACAATAGCAAGTCCAGTATGATCTGGTGGTGTAGAGCAGTACTCCTGTTGACCTGCTAACGGCAAAATGTATTTTTCTCTCAGTTTAACTGATAGTGTGTGGTGACCGATTGTCTTCAAAGCGACTATGATATCATTCCACGAGGCATCAGGTGTTGAGTTCAGCCAATGCTGTAGCAAATCAATCCTCCACCGTTGTATTCCTTCCAGTGGATACAATTTCTGGATCTCTTGTAGCTTATTGGGATGAATTCTCAAAGCCACACCCAGAGAATACCAATCGTTCATATTGGTCAATTCAGTTGTCAACTGGAAGATGGTTGGGGCTGGAATATCTGTGTACAGGAAATCATGAAGTGCATGAAATACGTTATTGTAGCTCACTGTCAGACATTGTTCAGGTTATAAACAACTAAGCATAAGTAGAGAGAGAGCCTCAGCATAGATACAGCGTTAGGCTGCGCTAGCTCTAGACCGTTTTGTTTGGGTCCGCGGTCCGACCTCCTCCTGCATTCCATTGCTTGTGGGAATTTGTTTGTTCGCTTTTCGCACGTGAGAGAAAATGGGTGGGGCTCGTACAACGGCAGTTAGCTTTGTAGCAACTCAACCGACTAAACTGCTGACCACAAATCAGTACATAAACATCTAAAGAATCTATCATGTGCTTGCAATCATGAAGAATTATTCTATACCTTTGGATCAAGCACATGTTCATGTTGTGTACAGCTACGTACATGCATGTAAATTTGTAATCAAGAGACTTGCAATACAGATCACTGTTCCCACACTACTGCAACCAATTGTTAACTAGAGTTCTAATGAACACATACCCGTGCGCTGAGCTAGGAGCTAAACACCTGCATTACTGCAACAGACCTAGCCCATAGACAGCTCCAGAATAATAGATGATAGCATACATGCACTAACAATTGATTGGCATATCACAGAAGGCCTCAAGAAAGGCTGATACTGTAGCTATAATAAGATTTTGCGCACGCATCTCTCTGGGCTCTGGATAGGAGGTTGGGTGACACACCTATATGTATACAATACCGTAAAGTGCTCTTACAAGGACACGTAGCTTTAGATAGCCATGAATTAGCCGCTCGAACAAGGCTTGCCAGCACAGAAAGCGTCTTCTTGTGACTATAAATTCAGTGAAGAAGCTGCAGAGAGAGTTTTTGTGGAGATTTTCGAGCGGTGAGACATAAA
The DNA here is from genome assembly GCA_964017065.1 of Haliclona indistincta. Lineage (NCBI taxonomy): Eukaryota > Metazoa > Porifera > Demospongiae > Haplosclerida > Chalinidae > Haliclona > Haliclona indistincta. The sequence continues at coordinate 10,282,191 of OZ024786.1, forward strand.
CAAGCGTGTTTTTTGTCCACACACAAACACACATACCGACGGACACAAACTCATAACCCTGGCGCATACTGCGCACGGGTAACAATGAATTTAATATCAGAAATAAAATGATTTTAACAGGACTATTCTTGTGCACTGTCAATCATGATTATACTCCACCTTCATATAATTTCTCATGGCACAATGCTCCACGGCGACAGTACATAGTCAACCTTGATGCTGATGTTGAGATCACTGTGAGCAGTGGAGAGACTAAAGTTATCAGACAAGGAGAGGTGTTCTTTGTAGAGGACACACATGGTAAACTGCATGTGTACATAGTTGATTGTGACACTGTAATGTTGTTTCAGGCCAAGACAGGTATTTTTGATTTTAGTCTTGTCTCCACTTGATGTGCTAGCTAGTGTTGGTTTCGAAACAACACTGCACTGTTGCAGAGCAACTCACTGTCACTGAGTGCACATAGTGAAGAGAATATAGAAGCCATAAGTAAAGCATGCATGCTACTATCAAGAAATCATCGAGACCTATACCCGTCGAAGAAGCGTGTAACTGTAAACAGCAACAACCTGATGCTAAATATAGTACATGATCATTTAAAAAAGTCTTCATGGTCAAAAAAGGAGGAAATGCGTTGATTTTGCCCTGCATGTGTTTAGTCTCGCAACTCTCACCTAGTCACCTTTCAGATCGCAGCACATGTTATTGAGAGTAGTAGTGATCAACATACCCTAGCAGCGGTAGACAGCAGATTCCTGTGTCAAACGGCAGCCATGTTTGGATTTCGCCATTGTATTGTGGAAATACAGAGTTGCACGCTCCCTTGATCACTTCGTGGTCCTAGTGCAGGCGCGTATCCACGACAGGGCTCAGGGTGCTCTAGCACCCCCTCAGCATTGAAGTTTTAAATTATACATTGCATTAAGTACACTGTGGCTATAAATTTATCACAACTGTTATTGCAACAAACTTATCAGCTGCCAATATTCCATTCTAAGGTGGTTTAGGCCGTTTTCCATCAGTTCTAGCGAAGAACAAATTCAAGATAATAATGACGAAAATGACGCAATTTAATGAATAATTTTTTATAATGAATATTAATTAGATTTTTCGGGCGCGCTTTGCGCGCGCGCATCTATCTTTCCTCATTTCTGGACACGCGCCTGTAGTGACTTTGTTACTAGATATTACAGGGCTGGTTAATACATTTATTATTCTTCATCTGTATCGTCCATTGCAGGTAAAGGACACTTCTCAAGGTCAGTAGGTGCTAGAATGAGACACTCACTGTTCATTACTGTACCAGATAATTACAAAGTACCATCTACTTAGAACAACGAACAATTTCATGAATTTGTTTTAAAATAACTTTTTAGCAAATTTAACTAACAGAAAAAGAAGCACATTATTTATAATACTTTGATGAGTGCACTGGATATCGAAAATGTACTAGTACTACATGATCACCAATTAGTATATGAACTGTAGTAGTGAAACGACGCATCACTAATATGTTGATAGAGTCATATCTTTCCCTATCTCTTTCAAAATGTAACCAATCACCATCTCTATAAACACACAGACTGACCACCTTCCTCTGTACCCTAAAGAACAACAAACAACTAACACACACACAGTGATGATAATGTATAGTCAATTCAAACACTGACAAAATTTTTGACTAATTGAAATTACTCCATATAATAATAAAAAATATGCACATGTGCGAAAACTCATTTTAACACATGAGTAGCCGCCATCTTAATTCGAGGTCATCCCTACATATTATTGCCGATCGGCAATGATAATTATTATACGACTATATAAAAATTATTGGTATTACATTGACTTACACAATATCCACTGTGAAGAGGTGACTGGGACCTGACAGGTCAGTTGCTCTCACTAGGAATGTCTCATCTATCCTCCCTCTCAGCAACCTCTCTGACTCCTCCTTACTGAGCTGTCTGCAGAGCCATGTGCTCTCATCATGGTGAGGGTAATGCTTGGGAACTAGTGGTGCCACATCACTGAATGTGTGATACTGAGGAGGTTAAATAACATGTAGTGATTATTATCAGAATCTAAACACACTACTGTTACCAAGTTGTAACTAGAGGTCTAACGAACACATTCCCGTGCGCTGAGCTAAGATCTACATAGTTAGTACACGACTACTCCAGCGCTAGCATTACTGCAACAGTCCATAGACAGCACCTGATGACGGTACATGTGAGATTGAGTGCAGGCCACGACAAATATGGATGGACAGAAGTGGTTGGGTGACACACCCACAATGCAGTAAAATGCTCTTACAAGGACACATAGCTTTAGAAAGCCATGGATTAGCAGCTTGAGCAAGGTTTGCCAGCACAGAAAACGTCTTTACATGACTATAAGTTTAGTGAAAAAGCTGCAGAGAGTGTTTTCGTGGAGATTTTCAAGCGGTAAGATGCAAAAAGGCATGTTTTTGATGCCACAAATATGTATACAAACGTACATAGACAAACTCAAAATGTAATGCATAACCCTCCCACATACTGCGCACGGGTAACAAATGGCTATAACAAACAATACCATTACACATTGAATCAACACCATTCTCTAAACGTTTGCCTCGCAGTACTTGCAGGTATCAGCTTTTTCATATGGCATCTTGATAGTAGGCACGTAGCTAAACTCAAGCTTCAATTTGGAATTGAATTCACAAAAATGCAAATAAAAATCAAGTGATTGGAAAAGTACATTAGTGAATTCACACACTCACTCGTCTGATAGTGGAAATATCTGATGGTAGGTTAGCAAGAGTATCTCTGCAGATAGTGAGAAGTGATAAACACAAACAACATTACTGATAGCTCACTTGTCAGGAAATAGTCGATTGGTCAGTGTAACTGATGTTGCTCCTTTTGTTATACTAAACCCTGTTCTTGAGAGAACTGCTACACATTGTTCAACTGATGTGAATTTTTCATCATTGAGTGGTCCATAGTAGTGTTCTCTTTTGTAGATTGGCAAACTCTCAACCCTCCCATTGACACTGTACAAACAATAAACACCAGTTACCATGGTGACATGTACTACTCACACGACACTGACAACATGTGTGACGATTGATGATGATGATGGATCAGTAACAGGTTTGCCCTTTATTTCTCTAACAAGAAATGTTCCATCTGGTTTGTAAGTCAAGATATACTCAGCCTCCTCCCATGTGATCTGCCATATTGAGCTGGAGGGCTCACTCTGGGTATGTTGACAACCATTATGTACTATACCATCATCAGTAACACCATCACTCACAGCACTGGAGTGTGTCATACTCTTCATCACATCCTCAGCTGCATGGGCAGGAAACACTCACGACCCATGTGCACAGTATGACTGCAACACAGACACATACAATGTATTACCATACCTTGAGAATCAGGTCCCCTCAAGAAGTCTGTGATTTGAAGCAAGAGAAGCATGTTTGTATTTTGTAATAAGTTTCAGCTCACCTTTCAACTGAAGTGCAATGGTTAGTTGAAGTACAAGATCTTGCACAAGTGATATCTGATGATGAAAATCTAAAGTGTCACAGTTTCCATGGTAACATATCCTCACCTCATTCTGATCACTGGTGTCCACTACTATAGTGTCTCCTACCCTAAGGTAGGTGACACTGCTCTCCACCAGCAGCTCCCTGTTCTTTTGTGCTATCCTCACTAGTTCGGTCATTAGATACTGTGGGGCACAGCAGATTACCCGTACACTCCCTCCTCTGACCACCATGATGTGTACGTAGATACTCTGCTCTTCAAAGGCTTGTTGGAGAAGATCTTGTATATCAGAAAGTGTCTTCTCTGCTGGGCTCCAGCGCAATTTGAAAGTGATGGTTGTAGAAGAAAAATATATCGACTGGCCAGTAAGGAATGGTTTCACGTAGATATGGTCAATTAACTTTTTATGACAAAATTCATCCACATCTTGGCGGTATTTCTCAACTTTTTCAGTGACAGAAGGGATATTGAATCGTCTAGCGACTCCTTTGAGAATCGAGCAACATGTGAGTGACGAATGATTATGAATTATATCGATGATATCTGAGATTGATTTAGTATTGTCTAGTAAGTTATTCATCTCAGGGATTTTGGCGACAAATCGTTTTAATCGTTCTGGAGTGACTGATTCCTCATTCTCTAATATCTCGGCTACTTCATCAAAGAGCTGAGCAAATCTATTTTGAATGTCTTCAAAATCTTCTCGAAACTTTCCAGGTACTATGACCTGAGTTGATGTATCTACAGTGAAGAGACTACACATCATTGCCAGCAACAAGTGGACACAGAGTCAATTTTCTCGTGTATTATTACAATGCATGACCACATCGATCTGTATGGCAGTTATTTGGTGGTTGACTTCTCTGGGCATTTCTGAATGCCTACTTACATCTTCATAATTAATTTCATCTTCATAATGACATCTTCATAATGACGCCGCCCGTGCTACAACTAGGTTGTAACACCGGAAGCATTTGTTGCCTGGTCAACAACTAGCAACAATCGGAAGACCCCGTGGAAGTGATTTTTGCTCGAACCAATGTTCAAAAAGCGATCGAGCGATCTAACAGCGCCCAGTATGGACCTAACGGCGCCCAGTATTATATACTATTCTAGCTGGCACGTTTATAGGCGAACTACTGGGCGCCGTTAGGTCCATAATGGGCGCTGTTTTCACTGAGTACTTCTTCGTTGCTTCCTCCAAGTCTCTGTCATCAACAGAAAAAGAGAACCTATCTTTTGCCAAAGAAAGCGACAGTTTTGCTCGTTTAGCTTCTGGTTCTGCCGATTGAGGAAGATTCTCCTTATCCTCCATGATAACAATAAGCTGGTATACACGGCGCGGTATGGCAACGTGCTGACCATGTGGAATAAATTTGCGCATGCGTCTAGCGCCCACGCAATATGAATACAAATTACTCATAACACGGGTAGTCGGGATGTATTGAATTTAAACTATGATATGAATAATTCTCTTTGATGTAATGAGGTATCCAAATTCGCGTATTGACCTGTGCGTGGGCGGGTGTAAAAAACATGGCGTCACCGCGCACTAGGCAGAAAATTATGCGCCGTTTATCAGGCTATTTGTATCTTCTGCGCCGTTTCGGGTAGCTTGCTGGTACAAGAGTGTCATTTTCTCTCCAGGTAAGTCGAAATCATAGTTTAAACCGGTTGGTTATAAACCTCGGTTTTCGGTGCATATGTGAATTTGGATTCCTCGGGCTTCGCCCTCGGTATCCAAATTCCCATATACACCTCTACCTCGGTTTATAACCTACATTTATTGACCTCGCCCTCGGGCGCTACGCGCCCTCGGGCTCAGTCAATAAATTCAATACCCGTGTTATAACTATTACTTGTGAAATTCAGTATGTTGGTCGATAGCTGAATGAGCTGGCACAGTACTCAGTTCAAAAAGTTTAATACATTTCCAGATAAAAAATAATGACCAATTTCCTAAAATTTATGGGCTAATACAAAAACGCATACAAAAAACGCAAACGGGCTACCTGCTAGCAGTAATTAACGCATACAAATTTCTTCCTCCCATCATCTTTATGCAAAGGTCAAGAGTTCTACTATAGGCCGAATTGCTCGTTTTCATTGCAAGTGAAAACGCAGTTCAATGCTCACTCTAACATCATAGTTTTAGTATAAATTTAAGGGGAGTGGCTGCAGTTAGCATTCTACAATCATGGCGTCTTGTTTCGACATGCATTGTAGTGTTCTTGCTATGGAGCATGTTTAGCTAAGTCGCTACTATAGTTTTGTAGTAATACAATGCAGTTTATAACAGTAATTAGCAATGGTTAGTATTACAGCGCGTTACACTTGTGGAACCGTTCTGGTCCGGTCTTTGGGATTGATCTGGGAACGGTTCTGTACCCCGTTTATACTATCCAGAGCCAACTGAATCACAACCATGCCTCTAGCATCACGTGATCTGACCACACCTCTTGTACTGGGTGTGGCTGTTAACGCCCAACTACGTCTACAATCATGGAGCCAGAGCTGGCGATACGTATACCGCTTATTATGACTCTTGTTGTTAATTCAGCCTCTCGTAATGCATCAAGACGCCTGTCGTGACACCTGTGAGCAATGCGAAAACGCCCATTTTAGTACGCTAAAACGCATACTGTACTTGGGATCGCTTCCGTTTACACTATAAAAAATAACCGTTCTGAATTGGTCTGGACCTACACTTGTATGTCGAACCGATCCTAGCGAAACGGATCGGTTTGGAACGGTTCTGCATCCGTTTACATTGGGCTTGGAACGGTTCTGGAACCGTTCTAAGCTCAAGTGTAAACGGGCTGTTAGATATCTGGCAATGAATCATAGCAAGAACAAGTGCAGTGTAGCTAGTGTAGTGACTGCCTATCATCGCTGACCAGCAATGAGCAATGATAATAATGATTCGCAAATGCATCTCATGGTACCTTGAGTATTAGAAATAGATGCAGTAGTAGCCAGACCAGTAGTAGTTGTTGTGGTAGCCAGTGCAGTGACTGGTGAGGTACATTCCTGTTGACCTAATAATAACAAAACTTAATGTGCATACGTTTTGACAGGTATGTGAACTGAATTATTGCTTATCAAAAATATTTTGCATATAATTTTGAATAAAGTCAAAGGGTTCCAGCTTTTAAAATGTCAGCCGATTTTTCAGTTTGCCCCGTTACCCACCACCCACTACGTCATTTTCCCATCATTATAATGATATTTATAATTAGTGCTTGATTATTCATGGTGTTAATATTCATGCAATACCACGTACTTAATATTCATGCATCGATTGCGAATACTACGTGAACGATGGCTATGGAAGTGCAGCAGCAGCAGCAGCAGAAAAAGCGCTGTTACTGTGACTGTGGTATTTAAACAACAGCTACCATACAGCAGAACACAAAAGAGCAAACAACATAAGCCATGACAGCAAACATGCAAGATGTAACGCCTGGACAGCAACTTTCCCAAGGCTGCAGCAGCGCAGAAAATAAACAATCTATACCTCATTTATGAACATGATAGTAGAAATTATGCATATAAAAATTATTTGGTCAGAAATAGACCAGAAACTCCTAAAAATGCCTGTACTATTTTTTCAATAAATGGACTTTTTTAAAAATAGTATTTACCCACCCGCCCATTTTTGGCTAAGGGTCCGGGCTGAAACTTTTAGGCTCATGATCTACTACATGTAGCTCATGAAATGTTTGACTTAGACATAGTAATACATAATGTCCTGTCTCTAATAAATGTATTTGTAGCACTTTGTGTGGGTGTATCAAAGGCGCCACCTGTTCTATAATTTCCATAATGCGAATGGTGGGAAAATATGACTCCATTAAGGGCAGAGATTCAACGGGGTCAAAGGTCACAAAATTAACTCTTTCCTTGCTTGGCTCGATTCGGGCTCACTCCAAATCCACCTGAATGTAAGAGCTCGATGTGGCTCCTCTCCAAGACCTTTCTGGGACAGAGATCATCCTCTGAAAACCAGGTGAGTGCCGACTCCAATAGAGGCTTGTAGCACACCCATGCACCTGCACCTACAATGCTTGGTCGAATGCTTGTAGCTGAGTAAACGTGTAGATGGGTAGTTTCAGTAATGTTATCTCCAAAGCATCTTTGGTATCCAAGTGCTCTTCATTGTATGCTAATGCTTTACTGTGTTGAGTCTCAAGTATCACTGATCCCACTAAACTACTATCATCATGTTTCATTGTTTGACGCGTCCACGATGACTATAATATGTAGCAATAATACTTTATTACTGACAATTAATTTTAGTCCTCACACCTTTCCGGTTACTGATGATACAACGCTATTAAAGTGGGAGTTTATGTCGTATTGTAGTGAGATCATGAGATGGCCCAGGAACGTCCTGCTTTCAGCATTTGTAGGGCATCAGGGTGCTCGGAAATTTATACTTTGGCACAGGGGGTTCCAGTACTAAAAGTTTCAGACCCGAAGCCAAAAAGAGGGTGGGTGCATGGGTAAAGACCATTTTGGAAAAAAGTCCATTTATTGAAAAAATAGTACAGGTTATTTCAAGTGTTTTTTTTCCTTCAAAAAGAAAGGACTTGGTGCTTCTCTATTTGTCCGTTCCATGTTCGGGTCAAACCACTCTACACACCGAGACGTAAGCCCGCTGAATCTGTGTTAATTTTTTTCATTGGGAACCCTATCTTTGTGTTCTGCTGTGTGCAGTCACTGAGGGCTGTTGTTTTAAAACCACAGCCACAGTAACAGCGCCTTTTCTGCTGCTGCACTTTCATAGCCATCGATTCATCGTTCGCGCGATCGATGCATGAATATTAAGTACGTAGTATTGCGTGAATATAATTAAAACCATGAATAATCAATCGCCGATTATGAATATCATTATAATGATGCAAAATGACGTAGTGGGTGGTGGGTAATGGGTGCAAACTGAAAAATCGGCTTCGGGTCCGTAATTTCCGACGCTGGAACCCCCCGCTTTGGTATAGAATATGGTCTAAACTGTGCTGTTTGCTTGGACACCACCAGGTTTTTGTATTAGAGGCACTGTACAGATGTACTAATCAGCATAATGCTCACATGTGTAAGTATTCAATCCTGTATTAATATCATGAGGCTTCAAATAAGCAATATATTAAACATGTTATGTTGCCAATAGGTTGATACTGTGCACTTAAGTCCCCTATTGTTTTTATTTCTTGTTAACATTTTCTCTTGATATCTATGCATTGTATTAAATTATTTCTCATAGTAAAAAGTCTAAAACAAAAATTGACAAGAAATGATGAACAATCGGTAGTATAAATACTGATATCATCAAAATAAATGAAATTCAGATTCTATTTTTTTAAATCTCTGTATTTTCCATTTTCCACCTCACAGCACACAGCGCTTTATGATCGTAAATACCATCATTAAAAATTGCAGATTAGTATCAATGAAAGTCATTTTGGTGCATCACTAACCATGAGCAGTAGAGCTAGTAGCTGATACTGAAGTGTCAGTTGTTGCTATAGTAGATGTTAGCTGTGTAGCTGATGCAGTTGAACAATCTTGTACATCTAAAGGATTAGTCTAATAATATCAACTGTGTATGATCATAAATTGTATCACTAGTACATGCACATAACAAACATGTGTCAAATACAACAAGGGTGTAATCTAGCCGCTGTGTTCATGCTGCTGTTCATGCTGATAAAGTTGAAAGTAGTAGTTTGAATGTGAATTTTGAAAAAAGTACGTAACATAACGTAAAGAGTGATTCGTGCCTGTTTAAAATAGTTAACCCTCTATTGTTGACACAGTTCAAGAAGTAGTAAACCACTGTATCATGTATGATGCCTGACTAAAGGGTTCGGTAAGGTAGGCTAACATGTTACTGTACGTAACTACACAATACCATGCATGACGATGAGCTGTAGGCAAAGTATAAAGGCTTTACTCAAGTCCTGACTGTCCCTATACGCCGTCACTACATAGTTAAACCTACAAGTATAACGGCAGTCATCCGTAGATAGGTTCAGAGCAGCCATCAGGTTAGTTTTTAACCAATCAAATCACACAATGTATCGAAGCAGTCATTTCGTTCATACAGCGCACCTGATTCAGAACCAATTCAAGGGTTTTGTGGGCCGTTTCTAACTATGTTTGGGTTTATAGGCTCCAGTAGTTTACTGGAAATCGTGCTTAGCCTACTGGATTAGGGTTCCAAACCATCTGAATGAAGTGAATGCTACCACCATTAGAACCTGGACAGTCACAGCCTCATCAGACAAACCCTCTAAAGCATATTATGTGCTAGCTGGCTAACTACTGTAACTCTTCACACATTGTAAACACAAGTGCATTGTTGTGGTGCTATCAATCATGCAAGTGAGATTATACATGTTGTGTTGTAGTACCTGAGCGAGCTAGAGGGCAACCAACAGCTGTAGCTAGCTGCTGAGCTACAGCAGGCTCGTCACACATCACGACAGCATCAATCAACATGACCCACAGGTTGCCGGTAGTGCTGCTGCCTCGAACCCATCTCCGGATCAGCTCTTGCAGCTTGTCGACTGAGGTCCTGCAATCAGCATCGATGATTGGGACAGTGGTTGCCATCTTCAAACCACCGGCAAGAGACCGCCATTTGTCCGCGGGGAAACGAGCTTTGTGCAGCTCGAAAACTACTGAGTCGACGTTGAAACCTAAACACAATGATCAAAGACATAGTTATTAACAAATATGATAGCGGTTTACGAGCTCTTTACCTTGTACTGTGGAGAGAGAAGCTTGAGACATGGCTTGGTACCCTCGCTTGGTACATGTAAACAAGTTGATAATCACTTAATAACTATCCCCGCCCACAAAAGTACGGTCTTTGCACTACGGATCTGCGGTGCAACATTCACATATCAGTGAACCTATTTTTCTTGACTCTTATCTCTTCAGTGATCTTCCTGCCCTCGTTCAGTAGATCTAGCAATGAGCTAGGTCTGTATTCTCCATCAATAATGTAAGTGAGCTGTTTTTAAGTTGCATGCACAGAAACATTCAAGCAACATTTAAACATTCAAGCAACATTCAAACATTCATCAACATAGCAAAATTCCTCTCCTTCATCCCCAATCTCCATCGCTCATCTGGTTCACTCTGTCCTTCATCATTCTTTCCATCTAGGCACTGCTACCTCGAGTGGATCGATTCCCATGAGCAGAGTTGTGTCTTTTCCTCCTCTTTCTCACTCACAAGGATCACTTGGTTGTGTAGAGATTACAAGTGACTAGTGATACTCACTTCATTCATGTGTTGATATCTTGATACCCCTCTCATTACATGTATAAGGAGCCTCCTCCTCAGTCCTGACACAACAGATTATTTAAAGTGATCAACTCATATATCATCTCATAACAGCTGCTTGTTTGATAATGATACACAGTAACTAGTAAATGTAGATTTTGTTTTGTTAGAGCCTCTTCTGGTCTTGAGTATACCAGCTGGCTCAGAATAGGAAAAACATTGCATGAGACAGGATTTGTATAACCTCTTTCTATGCTTGAAATGTGTCACAATAGTTTGATTTGCTACAATGTATAGTTACCAGTTTCACTCACTGTACATTGTGCATGTGTGTTTTATGATATAATGTGATTATCTTGTTCCTTGTAGAGCTAGTTCATGACATAATAATGTGACTATCAAGAATTCGGATTGACAACCAGTTTAACTGAAATTGATGAAACTTCACCATGTGACTATAGCTACCATGGCACTCAAGGTGTGGTGCTTATCTGCTTACCTGGTGATAGACAGGTGAGTGTGTGTGTCTTCAGTTTGTTGCTGCCTACTTACCGCCTCCTTCACCATACCAGACTCCACCCTCTCTTCTGCACCTCGTTTAGCTATTCAACAGCCTCTTCTCTTCCATCTGCTGGTGGTGCTACCCTGAGTGGATCGATTCCCATGAGAAGGGTCATGCATTCTCACTCACAAGGATCGCTTGATTGAGAAGAGATTATACTAAAGTGAGTGATTCACATGTGTTCACACATGTCCTTCATCATCTTTATCTTTTTCTCATATAACTATAGAACTAATCCTTTCCAATAACTCAAAAATTTAAGTACCTTGCTGGAGAAAAAGTTATTAAGAACGTCAAAAAGGAACAAAATATTATTTCTTTGAGGTGAAACGAGTATGAAAAGACAAAAATTATTCATTGTTGGATTACCATACATGAACAAGCAAATCAATGGAATGTCTTAAATTACCCATTGTTTTTTGGAGTGATGAATCTAATTGAGTTTTTACATCATCTGTATTGAATCGAAATGAAATGTTAATGAGTATAATGAGGTCAGTATCCTGATTGTGCTCAAGAGAACGTATAAGACTGTTCCCTCCAACGACCACACTCTGGATCCACTCTCTTACTGCCTCTTCTGACTGCAATGACGGAGAAAAAGACAATAGTTTAAATTTTTCGGTGTTATTCTTCCTACACACTCTCCGATCTTATTCAAAGTTTCATCTGGATGTGTCAAAGTGTTGTTGGAGATAAGAGCTCTGGCAATGTAAGCAATCCCAGTGTCTGTGTATTCATTCAACTGCACTATCAGGGTTTCTACAGACTCTAAAACACTTGTTGGACAGAATGTCTCAGCACGCTTGGTCCAGTCACCATGAGGATAAAAAGCAATAGCACTGACAACCCATTGGACTCAGAGAAACTAACTTGTGAACTTAGAGTACGATCCATTTTTCAAATAGATTGATCCTGTATTTGTGATTCGAAAATGAAGTACGGAAATGCTAAAAGGCAATGTTTTGATTTTTCTTTATAATCAAGGTGAAATCCAGTGATGAGGTTTCTCACTCTCTCATTGGTGAGCCCGGTCAGACCAGAATAGAATTGGAGTTAATAGAAACTTGAGATTGTCATTCAAGAGATCAGATTTTCAAATTGTTTACGTACAATGCTCAGCTGGTTCTAGTCGAGAGATATAGTAGGCAGCAAGGAGATCTTGGACGGCTAGATGGATAAAGTTGCAAGTGACTAGGACACTATGAAGCAGACCTATAATGCAAAGAGTGATGTTACTTCCTTCTGTGTAAAAACAATCTTGTTCATCTTCAAGGACTCTATTGGATTGACGAGTTTCCAGGTCACAGACAACTATGCATGCATATAGTATAAGCTCCTGAAACAGCTCACATCGAATGATATATAGGTAAGGTTTGGTCATGATTAAGGTATAATATGCTTGTGGGTGTTCATTTGTTTTTTCGTACGTGGGTGGGGCTCGTATACCGACGTTGGGGGTTTCAGCAGGTTTGTAGCATCTGATTAAATTGCCGACTACAAAGCAGTACATGCACAACAGTCTAACGAATCTATGATGAGCTTGCAACCACAAAGAATTATTCTATACCTTTGGATCAAACACATGTTCATGTTGTGTACAGCTAAGTACATGTAAATTTGTAATCAAGAGACTTGCAATGCAGATATTCCCATACCACTGCAACCAACACTGATGTTAACAATGAATTTAATATCAGAAATAAAATGAATTAACAGGTATTCTTGTGCACTGTCAATCATGATTATACTACTGTGCATGCATTTGTTCCCAGCACTGGTACGATGTTTAGAGAGACTCCGCCTTCATACAATTCTCATGGCACAATGCTCCACGGCGACAGTATATAGTCAACCTTGATGCTGATGTTGAGATCACTGTGAGCAGTGGAGAGACTAAAGTTATCAGACAAGGAGAGGTGTTCTTTGTAGAGGACACACATGGTAAACTGCATGTGTACATAGTTGATTGTGACACTGTAATGTTGTTTCAGGGCAAGACAGGTGTTTTTGATTTTAGTCTTGTCTCCACTTGATGTGCTAGCTAGTGTTAGTTTCGAAAAAACACTGCACTGTTGCAGAGCAACTCACTGTCACTGAGTGCACATAGTGAAGAGCATATAGAAGCCAAAGAACTTGCATGGTACTATCAAGAAGTCATCGAGGCCTATACCCGTCGAAGAAGCACGGTAACTAACTGTAAACGGCAAAATCTTGGTGCTAAATAATATAGTATCATCGAAAATGTCTTCATGGTCCAATAAGGAGGTAATGCGTTGATTATGCCCTGTGTTTAGTCTCACAACATACCCTAGCAGCAGTAGACAGCAGATTCCTGTGTCAAACGACAGCCATATTTGGATTTCGCCATTGTATTGTGAAAATACAGAGTTGCACGCTCCCTTGATCACTTCGTGGTCCTAGTGACTTTGTTACTAGATATTACAGGGCTGGTTAATACATTTATTATTCTTCATCTGTATCGTCCATTGCAGGTAAAGGACACTTCTCAAGGTCAGTAGGTGCTAGAATGAGACACTCACTGTTCATTACTGTACCAGATAATTACAAAGTACCATCTACTTAGAACAATGAACAATGTCATTTTGTTTGAAATAAATTTTTTTACCAAAATGTGACAAATGGAAAAAAGAAGCACATTATTTATAATACTTTGATGAGTGCACTGGATATTGCAAACGTGCTAGTACTTCATGATCACCAATTGGTATACGAACTGTAGTAGTGAGACGATGAATCACAAAGGTGTTGATAGAGTCATATCTTAGTCTTGATCTTTCAAAATGTAACCAATCACCATCTCTATAAACACACAGACTGATCACCTTCCTCTTTACCCTAAAGAACAAGAAACAACTAACACACACACAGTGATGATAATGTATAGTGTATAAACCCTTTAAGGCCTATAGCGGCTTTAGGTGTCATAATTGACTCCACCTACTCTAGACGTCATAAAAAGTGCAAAAAGTGCTCTAGAAAGGTCAAATCAAGTTTAATTGCAAAAGATGACTTTACCTGAAAAAACCCAGTGTTTTTCGGCGCCCTCCCCACTAAAACGTACAGCATGGGGGAATTTTAAAGGAGGTGTCCCTTGTTAACCTGGGATTCGAAGGGACGAAGCCCCCCCCCGACACTTTTGGCATTTTTAAGGCTTCAGGATGCCCGGAAATGCATACTTGGGCATAGAATATGGTCTAAACTATGCTGTTTGCTCACCTGGACACCACCAGGTTTTTGTATCAGTCACCAGGGCTAAACGAAGACCAAAATTGGCTGAAAAATGATGAGGTTGCAGCACTTAAGCGGCTTCAGTTCCAAAGTGGGAGTGGCCAACTCAGAGTTTAGTACATGGTCGTAAACTCTGACATGCCAGGAAAAAACAGTGCTAGTTTGGAACAGCTAGCGTACTGCATGTTATAGAAATCGCAAGACAAACTGTCAGTTCAGAGCAAGCCAAATTTTCGTCAACAAAATTCAGTCACTAAAGAGTTAATGTTAATTCAAACACTGACGACATTTTGACTAATTGAAATGATTAT